>APFE030356317.1:158947-309381 GCA_000404065.3 Pinus taeda | reverse complement strand
CCGGTACTTGGGTTCGAGAACCCGGGACGGGTTCGAGAACCCCACCCCCGGGTTCGGGAACCCGTGCAACATAGATAATAATACTATAAAGGATAAAAATGTTAATTCTTAACTTGTATAATCATGATTGATTTGATTTTAAAGTGGATTCCATATGTTGAGATCATCCTTGATCATTTAGACATGACTTTCTATTTTAAGAAAGTAACTTCCAAATTGAAATTTGACTTACTATTTTTGGAAAGTCATTAAAATTGTCAGAAATGAAATTTTGTTATAGGTGGTTCAAACAAAACTGAAGGATATGATTTCTTCTAGGAGAAATTCATCCCTGAGTTGCCAAATTTTAACACCACCGGGGTGCAGAATTTGGATTACATAACTTTGATAATTTGTTGAATGTTGATGTTGACCTCTGGATGTCTGATAGCTCGAACATGATGGAATGCTTTGAATAAAATGTGCACTACTATAGGGTAGTTACAAAGTGTTCAACAATTGGCAAATCTCAAGATGTGTCAGCTTGCACAACAGCCTTTGGTGTATATGGGGTATGTGATAGGTTGAGGAGAGTTGAAGATAGATCTTGTTAAGATGGAGTTCATCATGAAGTGGCCAGTGCCTATGAATGTATCTAAGGTTAGGAGTTTCATTGGGGCAACCCAATACTTGAGGAAATTCATAGCTTAGTTTTTAAGAGTAGCAACACCACTCCACACCATAATAGTGAGTGGCAAGAGTTTTCAATGGGGAAAGGGTAAGTAGAGGGCCTTTGAGGAGTTAAGGCAAAAGATCCGTCAAGCATTGCTTCTGGCATTACTGAACTTGTAGTAACCCTTCGAAGTGAAGATAGATGCTAGTGGGTGTGTTATGAGAGCGGTGATGATGCAGGGAGGAAGGCCTATATGCTACAATTTTGAACTATTTCATGGGGCAATTCTTAACTACTGTACCTATGACAAGGAGCTCTATGCCCTGGTCCAAGTAGTGAAGAAGTGCAAACGTTATTTTTGGTGGAAAGGAGATGGTAATCCACACAAATTAGCACCCACTACATTTCCTGCATGCCCTGAGAAAACTACAATAGACCAGGGATTTCAAGTGGATGAGGTTTTAAAAATAGTTCCATTTAGTGATTAAGCATAAGAAGGGCAACACAAACAAGTTGGCAGACATGCTTTGAAGGTCACCCACATCAAAGATCACATATTTTTGATCTTTGAGCTACATGGAGTCATTCACTCATTATGCATACAAAGAGGCATATTGAGAGGGTGAGGACTTCAAAGAGGTGTTTCAACAATTGCAGAGCCAAAGTCATGTGCACGATGGTGATAAGACGATTAACTACCATCTCTAGGATGGGTTACTCTACATGCGGGATAAGTTATGGGTTCCTAAAGGTGAGCGATTGCAGCTGATTAGAGAGGTTCAAACCTCTAAGGTTGTAGGGCACTTTGGTGTAGGAAAGACAATGGCCAACTTGCAAAGGATGTGTATTTGTCCAAGATGCAAGAACATGTAGCTAGGTTCATGAGAGTATGCATGCTTTTCTGTACCAGGGTCTATGTCATCCCTTTCCTGTACCAACTTGTCCTTGGGAAAACATTTCATGGACTTTGTGGGAGGTTTACCAACAACTAGGAAGGGAAATGGTTACCTTTTTGTGGTAGTTGACATGTTTAGCAAGATGTGTGTTTAAATGCCTTGTAAAATGACCATGAATAGACAAGAAGCAACAAACTTGTTCTTTGGATAGGTCAGAGTGCACTTTGGGATATCGAGGAGCATCATTTTAGATAGGGACAAAAAATTTCTTAAGGCATTTTGGACTACATTATGGGAGAAAATGGACATTGTTAAATAGGTCTACAACATTCCATCTGCAGATAGATGGGTAGACATAAGTAGTCAACAAGACTTTGGTGCAACTTTTGAGGGGTTACAATGAGAGTCATCTTAGAACTTGGGACACAAATCTAGTATATATGCAACACTTTTATAACATAGTAGTCCACACTTCTATTGGTAAGTTCCTATTTGAAACTTGTTTTGGATAATTTCCACCTTCACGTCTGGATATTGCATATGGAAAACACAGAGGAGTGAGGGAGGATCTTATCAAGGATGCCTCAAGGGAAAAATATTTTGTTGAAAAGGTCATGTAGATCAATCTACAAGTACAAAAGGCATTACGAAAATCATAAGAAAAATACAAGACTAGGCATGATCAACACATAATAGAGAAGTCCTTCAAGGGGGGTGACAAAATATGATTACAATTAAGCAAGGAGATGCTACAGGGTCTTGGTAAGAAAATCAAGGCTTTGCAATATTGCCCATTTGAGATACTGGAAAAGGTGGGAGATAATGCCTAGACTCTGTCCATCCACATACATGCGCATTTACTCAATGGTGAATGTAGAGAATCACAAACTTTATGAGCCTTCCATGTTTAGGAAGAGGAATAGGTCCTAACTTGTGTAGAGGATTTGGCACCAGATGCTTAGGCAAAGTTGACAGAGGATATAGTTTTGTAGTGTAGGGGTTTGAAGCTACAAGACAAGGACAACATTGCCTCTCGTAGATTGGGTTGAAAAGCTAGATTCCAGACAAGGACAAGTAGTACACTTGAGAGAAGGTGGAGGAAAATTTTTCTCACCTCATTCAATAGAAGCTTTTCGGGACCAAAAGCCTCCCAAAATGGGGAGGTGTTATCTAGATTGTATCATTATATTATTTGTCATCCATTTTGAAGATTTCATAGTGTAGAAAGTGGAGGAATCAGCGCACAAGGCCATTTTTATCAATGGGTCATAGTTTGGAAAATTGGGGTCTGAAACCTTCTAGAAGCAGTTAGAGGCATCAAACAACATTTTTTGGGGGTAAAACTTTTCCTCTTAAGCACAACGCCCCTTGATGCTATTCTACACGTAGATACCTTTCCACATTGCCCCCGATGCTATTCTAGACATATGTACTTTTCCATATTGCCCCTTGGTGCTGTTCTACACATAAATACCTTTCTAATGGTGTCAGAATCACCTGAATTAGAGTCTGTCTGCAAAAGTTATGCCACATGGAAGTTGACCTTCCTGTTTTGACCACCATAATTTGAGAGGATGCCATGTTATCCCCCATTATTTGTGGAAAAAGGACTAACTACATTATCATGATGAAGACTCTAGATGTGTCCATATTGTAACTCTAGTTAAGAGTTCGAGTCAAACTTAACCGATAGTACGCTATTGGGTTGTGTTATAACTAAGCCACTAGGAGGAAACAAACTCCATTTTATTCGAGCACGTTTTGTTCCATATGTGAGTAGAGTAGCCGATAGTGGATACAAAGAGGGTTTGTGCACTATAGCAGCCAATGGGCCAGAGGCCTCACTTCTTTGTACTTCCGTCCTTTTTCCATTTAGAGAGAGAGTAGAGCAACCTCGCTTTCTAGTTTGGTTTTCTCTCCAAAGGGTTTCCCAAGTTATTGTGTTAATTTGTGGTCTATGAGTTTTATTTCACTATTCTTTATTTTTTGTGAAATTATAATTTACATGCATATGCAATAAACAATAATTAACAGATCTAGAAATATGAGAAATAAATCCTCATAGTGTAGATTTCAAACTCTATAATATAATTTAGTAGATTTGTTGTGACGAATTCTGCAGTGGAATATCCACCCCAGTTTACTGATAAAAAAAATCTTCTTCTAGCTTGATTCCACTCAAACTCTACTCAAGGACACTTAAGCTTGTGTTGACTCAACTACTCTCTTGTTAAACTCAGAGTGCTTGGGCACTTCACTCTACTCATTCTTCAAGTCAGTAGAGTTCTCCTTGACTTGGACTAGAAGCAACTTAAGTCGGATCATCAATTCACTAATCAATGTGCATGGGCTATTATTGCATGAGGAATTAAACCTCTCTCTTTGTGTATAGGAGAGGATTATTATATACATGTGTTGGCTAATGGCTTAGTTGGATCTTCTTTGGTAGTAGATTATTTTCTCT
The DNA here is from genome assembly GCA_000404065.3 of Pinus taeda. Taxonomy (NCBI): domain Eukaryota; kingdom Viridiplantae; phylum Streptophyta; class Pinopsida; order Pinales; family Pinaceae; genus Pinus; species Pinus taeda. Next base: position 305,369 of record APFE030356317.1, on the reverse strand, counting down.
TTCTCTATGCTAGCTTATAGTTTGTTGTGCAAGGACATCACAATATTGGTTTTTTAACTATCTTCTTGGCACAACCAACCTCCTATTTTTTGCACAATAAAGCTCTATTTTGCTCTTATTTGGCTTTATAAGTTTGTTGGCATTTTGATGACTTCTTGTGCAATAACTTTGAAGTTCTAAGCTATTTTTCTTGGTAACAAATCTGCCATTTGAAGTGCTTTCTTTCCTACGTTTTGTTTTGCTATTTGAAGGTAATGCCAAAGACAATACATGACTTTATCTACAAATTATTTTATAATCTCTTTGGCTTCTTAATTGCTCGTCAAAGGAATTATTGCATGGTTGTTTCATGTGTTTTATTGCAGATCTACAAGGAAACATTGCATGGAAGGATAGTGACACCCCCTATTGTTGGCAAGAGATAGGAAGTGTGAACTATATATATATATATATATATATATATATATATATATTAAAGTTCACACTTCCTATCTCTTGCCAACAATATATATATATATATCAAGGTTCTATAGAAAACCATATATTTTATAAAGGGTTAAAAGGAATAAAAGGGAGAAAAAAAGAATTATCAAACAAAAAAAGAGAGAAATTATTTAAAGAAAGAAAATATTATAATAGTTGTTATATCATAAAATACAAGTTATAAAGTTGATTTTTTAAAATAAATGTCAAGGAAATATACTTCAAAGTCATCAAGAAATGATGGAAGATGAGTTCCCCACACACGCCAACATTTTGGACTATATGTCCATTTTGTAAAACAAAAATTATGTATCTGTGGATTCATACAAATTGCAAAATATGTTGTCCAACATGTGGGAAATTATTTAGTACGGAAGAATGCCAAGGTAATGAGCTGATGCGAATGAAAAGATTAGAGGAAGAAGTTGGAAAACTTGAACAAGAAATTGAGGTGTCAAAAAAGAAACATAAAGACCTCGAAGATATGTTATATAATGTGTCAAAAGAAAAATACAATGAAATTTTGCATCCAAGTGACCATGGTAAAAGATTATTCGCAAAATTGAAGAAGCCCAAAGATGCAAAGAAAAAATTAGAAAAAAGAAAAGAATATCTTGAGAAGAAATTCAATGAGAATCTATTGAAAAAGGAAGAAGAAAATTTGCCCTTAAAAACCCTTAATTTGAGATTAATAGAACAAATTAGATATTTAAAGCTTGAAAAGCTTGAACTCAAACACTGATAATAACGCTGATGAATCAAAAACCGAAGAACTCTTACGACTCCGAAATCACAAACAAAGTCTACTCACTCAAATTAAGAAACTTAAAAATGATAAGAAATCATCGAACAAATTTGAAGAACTTATCGCAAAAGAAGCATCAAATTCTTTAGACATAACAATCCAAGTTGAAGAAAAAAGAACGAATATTGGTCCAGTGAATATTAGAACTCAAGAAGATGACAAACCAATTGAAGCAAAAACATATTTAGATGTTGCAGTTTAGACAATCAAAATTCCAAGTGAAGATTTTGTAACCAACTCAACAGCATGAGTCCCTGAAGTACATTAAGAAATTGCCAGATGCATGATAAGGGAAAGTCAGATCACAAGAACTCCATATCGACATCCAAACCATAAAAGCAGACATCTCAACCAGTTTGCAGATCCATAACATTTAGACTAGAAACAAATGACTTATGCTCCAAAGAATGTCGATGTCACCACAATTTAATCTTGTGATAAAAATCCATCTCAAATTTCCAGTAACCGCAAGATTTTGCAAAAGATTGATTTAGGATGGTAAAATCCTTTCTTAGTTTGACAATTTTATTTATCACTCCGAGGATCCTATCATCTTGTATCAACAGATATGAAAACTCCAAGAATTCAGAAGGATGTAGACAAATTACAAGACAAAGAAACAGATGATACACTTTCTTATTAGTAAGATTTGAGGGAAAAGATTTTTTGAAAGGGAAGACAATGTTATGAATAAAATACATAAAGATAATATAAATTATATAAATAATAATATTTATAAATAATGACAATAATTAGTTATGAAGAGGCATGTCTCTATGCACTGACCGTTTGTGAAAGGGCACCTCCCGAGGTATATAAGCGGGCTCTTATTTGTAACAACTCTATTGTCTCATATATTTTCTGTATCCATATATAGATATATATATATATTATCCTACTAAGTTACCAAAAACGCCCTGAACTGGTAGAAACGTTGTTCCGAGTTTCCAAAACAGAAACAGATACGATACGCGTAAGAATCGCCTTCAAAACGTTTTTGAGCCTGTTGTCGCACAAAGTGTCTAGGCACCGCAACAACGCTCAGAGTAAGGGATGTCACTCTTGATCCTTACTCCGTTTAGACTCTCTCCTAGGCAAGTCAAGAGGGGGTAGTCCCTGAGGTAAATGGATGAGAAAGCCTATGGAACACGGGCTCTAGGAGATTTTAATGATGGACAACTTGATGAATGTAAACGAATCTTGATTAACTTAGATGAATAGATTAAGCGCTATTCTAACCAAGACACGCCCACAAGATACAAATAATTATAGACCAGTGCCTTCAATTTGAATTAACCATAGACTAAGTAAAACAAGTTATCTAGAATAATTTTCCAATATGTGAGGAATAATGGCAATCATGAATAATAAATATAAATGCCCAAAACTGTATCACGCAAGATATTCCAGATTTAAAATAATTTTCACTTAATGACCCAAATCTAGATTCAATTAACTTTCTTAGACAATAAATGTTTATCACACCTTGACCATAGAGAAAAAATGCATTTAATCACTAGATAATACTAAGGAACTTCAAATTTAAAATTTAATTATTCCTTAGGCAATAATTTTTAATGGTAACAGAAGAAATTAAAATCTTTCAATGCGACGGAAAAATGAATCAAAGGGTTAAAAACAAAAATTTTAATGGGCCATAGGCCACATTAATTTTTTTAATGTTAAAGCGCAAATCCCTTTTGTTTTATTTTAAACTCCTTAGTCACCAAATCTTTTTAGATTTTTTTTTAATCGTTTAATTTTTTTTTTAATTTTGAGAATTTTAAATTTTTTAGGTTTTTAAATGTTTTAATTTTTAAAGATTTTAGATCTATTAATATTTTAGATTTTTTAAGTATTTTATATTTTTTAGGATTTTAGATTTTTTAAATGTTTTAGAATTTTTTTGAAATCAAAATTAAAATCATAAAATCAAAAAAATAAATAAAATGAATATGAATTCTACGTATATCAGTGTTGCGAAAATTGTTATCGGGATAATACCGGCGAGGGAAAAAATCGGGAACGGAAAAAATCGTAAAAATCGGGAAAAAATCAGCGAATACAAAAATATTTCTTTTTTTTTCAATTTTTTTAATATCTAAAGCATCTACAACATAAAATAAATACATTGACACATAAATATGATAAAAGAACTAATGTATGAAATGTGTAATATCATTTCTAGTGCTACATCACACATAACAGTGAATCATGTCCTGAATAGTAAGTCCCCACTCTTGAGTCCCAACTCAACCTCAAAATATCAACAAAAAATATAATAATGTATCTCATATCATGAGTCATAATGTCATATAGAATGGAATGAACCAAATAACTAAAGTCTAATATTACTGATCTCCTCTGCCCCTCTTGTGAGAAAATGCAATAACTTTCCCTTTCCCTCTAGATGTAGATGCTGATGGACTTGGTAGTGGACTTTGCTGTGCTCTAGAACCTGAAGAAGTAGGAGCTAGAGGAGGTAGACCACGTCCTCCATTGGTGGCAGGGGTAGCCTGGGTAGGTGGTGTCACTCCTTCAACTAGTTACTTGATTTTACTCTAGCACTGGAAATAACAAATTTGCAATTATTCCTAAGAGATAAAATGCAATTTGTTAAACCGATCCTAAAATAGGTAAGGAAAGTAGAGGGTGATACCACTAATCCAGTGGATCCAAGTAGATGCACTAATCTAGTGGATCTAAGTAGCTAGCTTTTCCATGTAAATGAATCAACACTAACTCCAAGTTTGAAGCACCAAAATATTAGCCAAACATGAAAAAGAAAGTCTCCAAGAAAAATCTCGAAAAATCATTTTATGCTAGAGTATTCAACAAATGCTCTCTCAAATATCCAATCAACAACGAAAATGGCCAAAAGGGGGAGCCTCTTATATAGAGTTCTAGGCCCAACAACCCTTTCAATAAAATAAGAATGTTCTTGGTTAAATCCTAGATCTAGTGTAGGAGAACATAAACAACCATTAAAAACCTTATAAAAGAATTCATTTTTTGCCTTATAAAACCCGTTATTCGCCACCCCCACGATAATATCAGATCGAGTCGCGATTATTACGAACTTATTGCGATAATTTGAAGTTAGCGAGATAATTTTGCAATTTTTTGAGATTTTTTTCGTAGTAATCAGGTGATAATATCGACACTTTCAAAAACTCGCGATTTTTTATTGTTATCGCGATTTTCACAACACTGACGTATATATATATCACATAAAAGAAATAAAAAAAAACTAACCCAAAGTATGTAAATAAAAACTAACGTCTAGACTAACCTAAACCCTAACCAAATACAAAAGAACTAACCTAAACATAATGCATTCATAAAAAAATCGAAGTGTTTTTTGTTGTTGTTGTTGCTGTGCAGGTGAGACGGAGGGAGAAAGCTCGATGACGGAGAGGGAAAATGAGAGGCTGGAATGCGGATGTAGGGTAAGGAGTAGCGTGAATTTGCATGGAAGATGGAGCTAGGGACGCGGATAGGATTGACAGCGTTTGTGGAATGGAGCGAGGAGCTGGGAGATGTGGGGTTATGGAAAACATGAGGATTTTTTGCACACTGCGAGCTTTGCTTGAAGGGAATGGAGTTGCGAAGGAAGGGATAAAGCAGCGGATGGAGAAAGGCACGAGGCAACAGATTTGAAAGGCTTCACGTAGATGCAAAGGGAGCACATAGAAGGTAGCGTGAGGACTGATTTGCAAGTAAGGAAGGATGAGCGAAGAGCTGAGGAAACGCTGATGAGCAGAGTGAGATGGGTAAGTCGAAGAAGAATGGACGGACAGACAGATTCGAAGGGATGGAGCTACGGAGATGGGAGGAAGGGTTTTGTTGTGTTGAGGAGTAGCGTAGGCAACAGGATGAAGGCAGATGGGCAGTTTTTTGGAGGTTCAAGAGCAGCAAGGGTTGTAGGGATTTCTTTTAAAAAATTTAAATTTTTAGCAAGAAAAAAAAAACGCAGAGAGTGTTGCTAGGCAGTGAACAACAACCTTAAGAAACCCAAAGCAAACCCAGAAAAATCAATCCCTCATCAATATATTTTTATGGCTCAAATTCATCAGTGAAACCTTTGAAATTTTCTCCGAATCTGAAAATAAATAAATTTAAACCCGTGGACTGCAAAATCTGGATATGATCCCTGCAGAAAATGATGCTGATGAACACCCCAGAGATACAAATCTTACCCTCCAGGGCTTAGATCTGGACTCTGCACAGTTTTCTTCTTCAGATTTATAGCTGCAAGACGACAATAAAACACCCAAACGATATATACAGAAACCCAAGAAAAACCCAAGTCAAAAAACCAAAAATAATTTTACAGACCTATGTACATAAATGGCAGATCTATCAAATCTAGGGAGTGTGAGTCCAACTCCGCTCCCAGATTTGATGATCTGAGGCTCTTAACAGCCAGATTTATCGATTTAGCAAAAAAAAAATAAATTGAATTTTAAAGGAGGTACTGAGCTCAAAGCCCTTCATGCATCACCCACAAAAATATCTTATGATAAGCTTGAGATCAAGTTTAAGCTAGGCTCTTCAGAAAATACAAATCAGGAGTTCGATGGTTCAATCGAGAACTTTCCTGAACGCCCGATGATCTAAAAATCAAGACTTTCCTGCAAAACTCAATTCAACCATCAACATAGAGCGAGAAAACGATAATAAAATTCAGATTTACTAGAGATACTTGTTATTGTATTCAAAACTTAAATTATCATTCAAACCCCAGCAACTGAGAAAGATACTTGTACTCGAATCGCTCTTCAGAAAGCTATCATCAATGGCTAAAAAGAAATCTATGCATGAAAATGACACATCTTACAGTATTTCCACGAAGAGTAACACCAACAGAAATTAACCTCAAAGTCTTTCTTTATTGCTCATAAAAAGATTACAAGAGAGCTTTTCGCTTAGTACACGAAACAGAGATCGGATGAACTGATTGACAAATGACTTTCTATTTAAAGATAAATCCTCCAACGGCTAGTTTGAGTGATCCTCGTCAAAGGAATCTCGACTGTTGATAAGGATTAAAATTTCTTTTAATCTCATCCATCGAAATTTTAAATTATTGAGGAAATTTGAAAATTTCAATTAAATGCATTTTAATTAACTCAAAAATTATTTTTTTGAATTAATTTCCTCAAAATTTTGACTTTGACTTAACCCCAGGAGCCAAAGGCTTAGAATTTAGCAAAATGATTAATTTACCTTCGTCCCTGGTCCTCTTAAGCTTTAATTTTTTAAGGACCAACGAATTTTGCCTTTGGAGAATTTAAATTTATCTAGGACCTAGAATTAATCAAATTTTTGTCTTAGGATTTTAATTAGTTTTGGCCAGAAAATTTAATTAGTTAACCTATGAGGGGACAAATTATTTTTTTAACCCTCAAGATACTTTACATCATGATTTTTACATTTTTTATATCTCAAGGGGGAAAATCCATTTGCAAAAAACCCTCACAGACTACCCAGTTCTGCGACACAAATATAATCTAGCAGATCAAGCAATTTGTAATAAAATAACCTAACCAAATAGTTAGGATTATTTTCAAATCACTTTTACATAGACTCAATCTAAAACAGTAGGACTCCCCTAAGATCCTAGTGACAAAATCCATTCCGGCTTTGGGGTAAGGTTGAAGGAAAACTCTGCTGACTATTCGAGAATGGATCAGTGATACAAAAAACTTCCCAGAATGTAGATTGTCACCAAAAAAGTAGGTTTACCTAGGTAATTACATACACGGCACGGATCTGCTGAGATTATTTACATTATACACATGAAGAATGGGTTTACATTATAAGATGATGATCATGTTGATGATGATAGCTGGTAGACACGAACACGTCAATCAGGCGTTATCCCTGTTGCAAAAAAGGGGGGTGTACTGCTATGGGTTGTTGACATGTAGTGGTCAACAGAGCCATTTCAAGAAATTGGAAATGCCAGGTCCCAGAATGGAAATGTTATAACCTTTTTTAATTTTTTTTGCATCTGTTTCTGGATCCAAAAAGACAATGAAGTACCTAACCCGTCACAATGAATCTGTACTTGCCGGGTGGTGTATGAATTTGCAGACTTGCAATCTTAAATAGAGAAAAAGGTATAAATGGTCGCGCTCAAAATGAAGGACGAGATGGAAGAAGCGGGTGGCACATCTTTCCTTACATAGTTTAATTGATTTTTTTTTTGTTTAGGGAGGGGTTTGCATTTACTATATACACAACAATCCAGAGCATCATTGCTGCCTCTCTGTAGGGCCGCCTTTAATAGTCTCGAGTGGATGGGTGCCAGAAACAATTGGTTCCTATTCCAAGCAAACACCCACCAACACCCCTGCCACCTATTTAAATGCCCAATGGAATAAACTGCAACAAGGCAGGCCAACTGCCCAAGCTAATCTCCAACGTACATTTTGGTCTGAAGTTTAATGCCTCATACATTAACGTCGTATTACATGACCGCCCTTTATATCTACACTATAAGCCAAAAGATTCTCAGCATTGTAGCATTCTCTGCGTTGGAGCATAAATAAAAAAGGGAAGCACTTGGCACTTGCCTGCCAGCAAAGCTAAGTGATGCATAAGGTAAAGTGAGTTAAAATATATTTGTTAAATATTATATACATTATGCTTTTTTTTATATAATATAAAGTAATGCATGTTAAAAACATATATAGGGATCATTATATATTATATTATTTTAATGTGTTGTTATTAATTAATAGATTATATAATTATTAAATTTTAATATATATATACCAACATAATGATGAAATGGAGTTTTGTGAATGGTAATACAAAATTTTTAATATAAATACCATTTCCTTGCCGTATTGTACCCAATTTTTTTGAAAATTTGCTGTATCTGTTTCAAACCCCGTATCTGTATCAATGTTTTTAAAACCGGAACCGGTGACCGGACCGGTCCACCTAATGAACCGGTTTACCGACCGGAACCGGTGTAACCGGAACTGATTTGGTCTAAACGAACCAGTTTTAAAAAAATACATTAAATAATTAATTTTTAATGAAACAAAACTATTTTTAAGATGTAAAACCATGATTCCAAGCCAATAGAGACAAAACATGCAAAGTTTGCTCATTTATATACCATGTAAAGGTGAATATATCAAAATGGCACCAAGTACAATACATATCATCGATAAAATAGCAAAATACATAAGAAATGAGGCTCTAAATGGCTTATAAAGTCCAAAAACAATGTTACAAGCTATGAGGCCATTGGCCTACAGTCTACTACAAGTCTACAGTGTACACATGATCAATCATCAAGTTCATCACCACTACCAGACATAGGATCATCATCAAGAGCTACATAGACATCATCTGGTTCAGAGTCTGAGGATGCCTCAGCCTGATCTGCAACCTCAGTATCAATGCCACCAATGACAATAGAAGTGGACCTAATGGAAGCACGAGTTTGTCGACCTGCATGACTAGTGCCTTCCATTGGTTCTTTGCCTTTCCTTGATGCTGCTGCTGATCTTAGTTTTGATGCCACCACATAATCTGCATCATCCCCCGCTAAAGCCATGTCGATATCAAAATCAGCCTCAAACACAGGTTCTTCAGTCTCCTCCACCCATTCAGTGCAACTTAATTATCCTATGATGGATATTTACATATACCAAATATTCCGAGTATTCTGCTGCATATACAAACTTTGTTCGTAACGCCATCCTAGCTGACATTTGGTTGATCCAAATTAGTTGCAAAGAGTGTGTTTGTTTGCTGTTGCTTTCCTTTGGAGAAAGGTGATGCACAACTTTTCAAGAAAACAATACCCACCTAAGGTTTTGGGAGAATCTTAAGGGCATTCAAAAATGTTTTGGTGCTCCATGTCAAAGCTAAATTGATGTATATTGTATGCTTCCCTACTATCCTCACCTACTGCATTCTTCCTCCTACAGGTCCTCACCTACATGTCCCTGTTTGCTTTGCATTGCACTTCCTAGGTCGTCTTCTTGCCTTTGACACCTTGGTTTTCAGGATGTTCATAGTGTGTTTAGTTACTTCTGGTTGCTATTGTCGATTCGCACCCTTTTTCCAAACACAGCTTCAGACTCGTTGATACAGAACTTCTGTTGGGCCCCAGATGGCTTGTCGACTGGAGCTTCCAAATGTGAGTTGAAACTCTTTCCTATGTCCCACTAGTGCTAATCCTTAGGCTATCTGCTTTTATCGACACTTCAATTCCCTGTCTCACTTTGTCCTTTGTTGACACTGAGCTGCTGACAGTGTGACACTTGATCATTTAGCTTGATTTCATCACTGCCTTTATCATCGTAACTGTTCAGCTGACAGCCTGCTGCTACCACACTGTCGAACTTCAAAGATTGTGGGTTGCCCCAATCACACTCATTTCTCGTTGGGATTATGGATCAGTGTGATCTAGGTTGAGCCCCTAAATCACCTTTATTTCTTCTATGGTTGCCTGGATGCATGCAAGTTCATTTCACTACATGTTCTAACCAATTCTGACAGAAATTTGCAGGTTTGCTCTTTTGTTTTGCTATTAAATTGGTCTACTGCCTTCTAATTTTAGTTTATTATCCCTCAATCTACTGTATGTGAGCCAAGTCATCTATTACTTGCGTTTCTGAATGAGTCTGCCTTGTAAACAATACTTGTATTCTTCAAGTTACCTTCTTTTAAAGGGTTGGTTTGGGTATCTAAAGTAATTGGCACATAGTGGCTCAGAAATATGGATACTAGTTATTATCTCTTTGTTATCAAGTGATTTGTTTTCATCGTATCATTGTCAATTCCATTATGTTGAGACGTGTGAAAGTATAGAAGATCTTCTAAGTTCATATTAAATTTTGGAACCCTCTGGAATTTATAAACGATAAATATATGTTAATAGTCCTTTTTGAATAAATGAAACTTCTTTGTCAAAGAACTTAAATAGCTGGTATAATGAGTATGGTACCACTTATTTGCTAAAATGGTTGTTGAAAGTGGCATGTTAACTGGTATATAGAAGGTAGTGACATCTATGCATTTTATCTATTTCTTCCCGTGAACTGTTTGAAAATACTTTTTAAGTTAGTGGGTTTGTGTGCTTTCTTAAAAGCTACCTTAACAGTTGGGAATATGTTTGATAATGCAATACAGAAATATACCATCTGCAGTGTTCACTCAACCTCCAATTGGAACAGTTGGTCTCAGCGAACAACAGGCATGTAATTATTCGTGTTTTCTATGAAATGTTTTTTCTGTGAATCTTGATGTTAACGTTTTAGAATAGGTAGAGTTATATTGGAATTTTATTCTGTTACACATGCTTAATTGCTTACATTACATATTAAAAATTTGGGCATACATTTTTGACTTGAACCACGACTTTTTTCCAGTCGACCTTAAAGTTTTCCTAATGCCATTTTCGTGGATTCCATTTTTTGTCTTGACATATTCATTCATGCATTTCATTACAGGCAATCGATCAATATAAAGACATTGATGTTTACACAGCTAGCTTTCGACCCATGAAAGCAACATTATCAGGCCTTCCTGATCGAATTTTTATGAAAATAATTGTGTGCGCAAGAACAAGCAAGGTTGTAGGAGTTCACATGTGTGGGGATGACACACCTGAGATTTTACAGGTATTAGTGATGCTCCGGTCCACATATCTCCGTATTGTTTTCTTTCTACTATTATTGCAGTTGCTTTTTTCTTTTGTTGTGAAATTTGTATTGTATTTAACATTGACCTAATTCACATATAATTCCTTGATTATGAATTCCAACAAAACATTCCAGGGAGTTGCAATAGCTGTGAAAGCTGGCTTAACAAAAGCAGATTTTGATGCAACGGTTGGAATTCATCCCACAGCAGCAGAAGAGTTGGTAACCATGCGAACTCCTACTCGAAGAATTCGTCAAAGTGATGCTCATGCTGAGGTATGATTTCCCCTTGCACGAATGCTTTTTGTCCTCGCTGTTTCTGAGCATGCATTAGGTTTGAGAAGAACATATATCTTGTTATTTTCAAGTATTTTAATTTTTTATACATGCGCAGATTGCTTGCAACTGTAATTTCACACTTGGCCACAGTCAGGTTGTTTATGCTTGTCCGAAAGCATTTCCTTTATAATTGATGGTTTAACCATGCAGGTAGAAGGAATGTCTACGGCTTCAACACCTGGAAGCAGCTGAGGGTGGTTTGGAACTGCTAAGATGACGATAATTATTCCCGTATGCAAATTCTCTATGTTATCTACAAGATGGATTTTGTCGGTCTTGTTTCATTAGACCGTATCGATAGATCCATCTTTTGGCACTTTACCTATCAATCTGAAGCAATTTAGGAGTCGGGGTGCAAATAACCATATATTCCATTGTTGTCATGTATTAGGTCTTCCAATCTGATAATTTCGAAAGTTGTCTCTTCATGTTTGATAGTCTTTTTTGATTTTATTTATGTAATTAATCCTGAAATTTTTTAGGCGGGATATTGTATTATTTGAGAGGATGAATACCATGCTTCATGGAGACATATTCCACATTTTTCTGTTTATGTTTGGAGGTCACATTTTCCTAAGTAGTACTTTCCCATGAATCATTTACCATGGTGTTGCATCTAACCCGAGCTAGCGTAATGTTTCTCAAACAATAATATGTGAATAATCGTTATATTATAAAACATCTCAGGGACAATTGTTTCATAATTATTTCCAATTGAAGAGTGGGAGCAATGCAATTTCCACCTGAAAAGGTTGAGCGTAATGATCACATGCACTCACGCGATTTGATTTGGTTATTGTATAGAGTTTGGTTACCGCTCATTGTTCTTGTTTGGTTGCAAGTATTTCACTAGTGGACATGAAAATCGGTTCGAAACAATTTAATTAAAGTTTCTTTGTATTCATTTATTAAACTATTGCCAATGAGAAGAACGGTTGTTATTTTGAAAGTTATTAGATTTATTCTTGTAGTCTCATGCTTGTAAAAAACTCTGCTTTTGTGAGACTATTCTCATTGCGTTAGTGGGCCCTTTACTAAGTTTGATATGGTAAATGCTTATCTCCAATTTATGAAAAATTAGTAATTTACTGGATGCAATGGCATTAGGATATTTCGAGAACGTAATGCCTCTATCAACAAGATGGAGATATTAGCAATTTAAAACGCCATGGTTGCATTTTACATGATTTTTATAAATATGTGATGTTTATAAATATATGTATTGTATTTTGACATTGATGGGATGCATTTTAAAACGATGCTTATTGATACATGTATATGATGTTTATAAATACATATATTGGATTTTGACATTGACGGGATGATTTTTGTTTGCTCTTATGCAAGTTTTTCATCACTGAATGCTTGTTAGTGTGTTGGATTTTCATCACTGAAATAAGCACAAAGTAGAAATAATTAGTTCTTGAGTTGATGAAATTATGTTTCTCCAAAATGTTGTTTCTCCAAAATGTTATGACTTTTAGCGTTTTCCTTATCCTAGATTGGGGAAGCATTCATAATATTTTTGTAAGGGTTTGATCTTCAAGCATAATTATACTGAAATTACATAGAAAAAATTCAAAATATTTATTGATAACATAAAGAAAACCTATTGATAGTTACATAATAAAACAGGCAGCGAGAGCTAATAAACTTATATGTGAGGTGAATAAACAAACATGTAATGTTGTGATTTCAAAAATTGTTTCACTCCAATCTTTAATCTAGTTGACTGCAACAAAGTTTGGGGAATGACTCTCCATCTAATTGACCCCTCATTCAAGACAATGGACACAAGAAGCCAGCTCCAAGCCAAATTCATTTAAGGGGAAAATGAACCAAACAAAGTTCGACCTTCAAGTTAAATACTCTAGAAGACTTGGAATATGAAAATATCCATTAAGGATATAAACATTAAATATTAAATATATGAATGAGAATGATGATACAATTGAGAGTGAGGGGCCTCCTTATAGACCAAACATGTCCCTTTATGAACGCTGATGTCTTCTTAGACATGCTTTTTTGTTTAACTAATTATTACTTATTTGCATATTATTATTTTTATTATTTATTATCCATATTTATTACTTTTACATAATTATATTCATAACATTGCCTTCTTCAAAAAGCTTTGTCCTCAAAGCTTGTTGTTGAAGGGGCTTGATCTCTTTTTCTATTACGAATGTCTTCTCTTCTCGGGGAAATCATCTTTTCCAATACCAATTGAAATGATCCTTGGAGTGATATATAAAATTATCACATGGAGGAATGATCCGACCATCCTAAATTAATCTTTTGTGAAATCTTTTGATTACTAGAAACTTGTGATAAACTGTTATCACTAAACTGAGTTGTGCACACTTCAATATTTTTCGTAACATAAGTTTGTTGTTTATATTATGAGTGATATAGGCTCATAGATTGATTGAAATGTATGTTCTTGTGATTTAGATGTAGATAAAGAGTTCTTTTGGTTTTGCTTATAAGATGTTATGATTTACTTCAAGTTCTGATGTCGTCGAGTTGGTTACAAAATCTTCACTTGGAATTTACTTAGTCTCAACATTTGAGTGTGTTTTTTCTTTAACTGACGTGTCTTCTTCTTGAGTTTTGTTATTCACTAGATCAAAATTCATTCCATTTTCTTCAACTTCAATTTCTTTATTTGAAGAATTCAACGCTTCTTTCTCAATAAATTGTTGTACCTTATTTTCCAACGAATTTTTCTCCTTAAGCTTAATTTGTGTTAATAATTTTTCACTATGGTCTTTAAGCCAATAAACTTCTTCATTTTTGTCAGTGGTGATATTGTCAACTTTTCTTTGCATATTTTGTAGTACTTTTTTACCTTATTGAAAAATTACTTTCGAAACATCTTGTATGTCTTCTGGTGCTACTGAATTTGACTTAAATGTAACATCTTGTAGTGTTATTTTTTTCTTTTTGTATGAAAATGTCAAAAAATTATTTTTTCGTAACCGGGATGAAGGAACCTAGGGTTTCCATCCATGGTGATCCCAGAATAATGTCTTCTTGATCATTCCATAGCGACTGAACAAAGAATTGCGATATAAATGTATAATCTTCAATGTTTAACTGTAAATCAGTTATTTCGTATTGTTTTTTGTCTAAGAAGTCTAATTTTTCAATTATATTTAACTCAAGAATCACCAATTGGTTTGCAATTTTAAGGTTTATATAATTTTTACTTTCAGCGAGACAGATAGAAATAGAAACATATTTTCTCGCGAGCGTTTCCTTAATTTTAAATAACACTTTAGCATAGCTAGGTAAGGTTTCTAAAATTCTTCCTTCTTTTATTTCCCTTTTAGACTCCATTTTTTCTTCCATCGTTTCACTTCCACCTTATAATAACCTCTTTGTAAAATGTATTTTTAATTCTTTTTCACAAGTTATAAAGAAAGCTCTTTGTTTTTAATAATAATACCACCGTTTATATATATAACCTTTTCCTTTTAATTTTATATACTACCTTTTTTTTATTAACAATACTGAATGCTTTATTGGCTTCTTTTTCAATAATACTAATAAATCACACTTTTGATTTGATTTTTAAGTTAGTGACTTCTTTCCCTTTTCGTACAATGATGACTTTTAATTCACCCCAACTTCAATTTTTTTGACGCTCTGATTTAATAATTAAATAGCGGTTTATTTTAATTATCAAAGGTTGCAATTTTTGGAATTTTTGTTGTTGTTCCTCTTAGAGTTTGATTTAGATAAACTTAACTTTTGGTTAGACGGTAGGCAAACCTTGGTGGTGGGAGTACGAATCAATGCGATGAATGTAAGGCAGTTTGCGTTTGATTCTTAGATGGTGGTTACGATGGTGTGCAGAAGTCAGAGAGGGCCTGTGACGATTCCGGGTCAGTGGGTTGTGGTGTTCATTTGAGAGAGGCGCTTTGCTACTAGCGGCCTGTAGCTGCAGATAGGGTCGGGTTTGGTGGCGGTGTGATGGGACCAGCCCTGATCACTTACGACATATCATTAATTGGATAATTGCGTGGATGTTTTTATTTGTTGATTGGTTTTATGGCACGTACTGGCAATTTAATGGTGTGAGGAAAACTGTCCTGTCATTGGGTATCGCTTCTCCCGCCTCTTACTATGCCCAAGAAACCCTAAACTCAGTCACTTCATCGCTGTTTCAGTGCTCTGTTGCTTTGTCGAGGTGAGGTCTCTGGTTCTTGTTCAGGTTGCTGCTCCTTGAGGGCTTGAGCTATCCTGTTCTCGGGATGATTCTCTGTGAGGGTTTCTGTCTGCAAGCTCTGGTTATGCTGGTGGTTAGCTATCCGCTAGTCTTTCCTTGGTCGTATGGCTTGACGGTGGCTGCAATGTTCCTCTGTTTGTTCGTTCTGTGTGTTGGTTCAAAACTCAGCTTCGTGGGCATGAAACCCTTGACTTCTGTTCTGTGTTGGCCGACTATCTGGTGGCTCTGCGGACGCTACTTCAACTATACTTCTGGGTTTCTCCGGCTCTGTAAATTTGTCTGTCGTTGTTTGCTTCTATCACTAAATGATTCTGTTTGTTTGCTTTTGTCACTAACTCTTCTCACTCCTTGTGAGCAGTGGGCGCTTTGGCCACTGTGGCCTTGGTCCGCGACTTCCTCTCTCGTTCGCACGAGCTCAGCGCCTTTGGTAGGTGGTCTCCGCTTAAACACTTGCCTCTGTTTTCATTACTTGTTTTTATGGCTCTGTTTGCTGGGTTCTAATGGCCCTGTTTGATGGCCACACAGGTAAATGGCTGGGCTCACCGATTGCTGGTCTCGTGCCCTGACATCGATGCTTGTATCGGGTAGGGTCACTCCTTGTTGTTTCCCTGTCTGTCTCTTCGAAGCATTTGCTGTTGGCAGTCTTCTCTGGGTCTGTTGTCGAGGGTTGTGGCTTTGGCCTCACTGTGTCATGGCTTGTGTATTTATGCCTCCGGGTTGTTAACTTATGAACTGTATTTATGTTGGCTCTATGGTGATTGTATTTGGCACTATCACGGAGGACCTCTGTGTCGTAACTTGTTTTTATAACTGTATCTTGGACTGTAAATTTTTGATATCTATATATATACACAGATTTTTGAAAAGTAAATGGTAATTGGAAATGTTACGAGTTTTGTGGGTTCCTGTAGATATTTGTGGTATTCGACTCTTCTGCAACCCTTTCTGTTTGTTTTTTGGGACTCGCATTTTCTTCTTACCACTGTGATAATGTTTGCTCTTTGTCGCTGTTAGGAAATGGATATATGAATTTAATTTAAATAACTGTAGGCTGCAATTATATGTATGCACTCGGATTTTCTTCTCTTCAAAATGTTTGCATGCTTTTTTTTATTATTCAATACTATGATGATCCTTGTAGTGGCTTTTTCCTTTTTCTCTTAAAGATCACTGTACATTTATTTAAACTGTCAGTAGTTACATTTTAGTTATTCATTGATAACTATTCATTCTTGACTATATTCTAAAGTAGATTTCAAACAAAAATAAAAAGAACGTAAATAAAAATAACTAGTGGGTTGAGACAACCTTAAACTTAACATAAGGTCCTAAATGCTGTTAACTATAAATTTAAATGGAATTAAAAAAAAAAAAACTAAGTGAAAACTCCTTCTCGTTTGCAAAGACAAATACTCCAGCGTTGACCTCTCTTGGCTGGATGCTCTTGCATTAGGCTCCCGGGTTAGATGAAAATTCATGGCTCCGGTCCATGAGCTCCTCGATAGAATACCCTGCATGTTGTATCTGACCTACGTCAAGCCACGAACTGTCCTCAATGGGGCGGTTCTTCCACTTGATAAGGTACTGTAGGTACTCCTTTCTTCGAGTCCGCCTGGCCACTTGTGTATCGAGGATTCCTTTGATTTCAAGTGGCTGAGTTGAAGGCATTTGTCTCATCCACGAACTGCTCTCTTCTTGGTATCCCGTCCTGGCTGCGCCGAACTGTCCCCTTCAGCACTGACAATGTATGGAAATAAATCTAACACATTAAAGATGGGTGATATTCCTATACCTGGAGGCAATTGCAGCTCATATGCATTTGTAGAAAACTTATGCAGAATTTTGCAAGATCCAATTTTCTTAAATTTCAACTTATTGTATTCACCCTTAGGGAATATTTCTTTGCACAGATGCGTTAGGACTTGATCCCCTATGTTAAATTGTACCTCCTGTCATTTCAGATCTTCTGTCTATACCTTTGACTACTGTCCTGTAATTTTGACTTCACTTGTTCATGTAGGTCATTAATTGCTCTTGCGAAATCTACCCCGCCAGCGCTTCTTCTTTCTAACTGTCCCAAATCTCGAAGTTCATGCACTCCTCGGTGATGCATTTCATACAAGCTCTGGAAAGGACTACTTCCCGTGCTTCGATTTGGTGAATCGTTGTAAGTAAATCCCACTTGGGTAAGTACACGATCTCACATTCGTGAATTTTTCCCAACTAGACTCCATAGTAGGTTTCCTAAACTCCTGTTCACCACCTCTGTTTTCCCATCACTCTATGGGTGATAAGCGGAGCTGAAGTTTAACTTTGTGTCTAGCTTCTTCCACAAGGTGTGCCAGAAATGTCCTGTGAATTTCACATCCCTGTCGGAAACAATGGACTTGGGTAAGCTGTGCAGTCTGACGACTTCAGTGAAAAACAAGTGTGCTACATGGGTAGCGTCACTGGTTTTCCTTCAAGGGATGAAGTGTGCCATCTTGGAGAAACAATCCACCACCACCATGATGGAGTCAAAACCTCGTTGTGTTTTGGCAGACCTAGGACAAAGCCTAGACTGATTGAGTCCCATGGTCTGTTTGGAATAGGCAAGGGTGTATACAACCTTGTGTTCTAACTGTGCCCTTTCGCCCACTGACACATTTTACACCTCATTACATATTGTTGCACGTCTCTTCGCATCTTCGGCCAGTAATAAAAATAACTGAGCTGATCCAAGGTCTTATCAATAACGAAATGTCCAGTTAGACCTCCACTATGCTTTTCTCGGATGATGTTCTCCCTCATCGAACATTCTGGAACACACAATTTTCCTCCCTTGAATAGCAGCTCCTCCTGTAAGTTATAGTCAAGCCATGGACTATTATTCCTCAACAAGGGATTTTGGCAGGCTTCATAAGCCTCCTTGAAATCTCATCTATTTGATACAAGTCCTTCAGGGGTTCAAAACCCAACGCTTGTATCATGCTCTCCTGTAAGAGTAAAACTCTTCTGCTTAGTGCATCCGCTACCTTGTTGGCTTGACCATTGATATGCTTCGATACAAATGTAAAACTATGCAAGTACTCAACCCATTTTGCATGTTTATGATTCAGCTTATGCTGCTGCATAACATATTGTAACGCATAATTTTTAGAAAACAAGACAAACTCATTACCCAACAAATAATGTCTCCAATGCTTCAATGCTTGGACGACGACATAAACCTCCTTGTCGTAAGACGTGTATTTTTGCCTGCTTTCATTTAATTTTTCACAGAAGTAAGCTACTGGTTTGTTTTCCTCGCTAAGTACGGCTCCAATGGCTGTACCACTGCCATGACAACGAACTTGGAAAAGTTTGTTAAAATCAGGCAATCTCAAAATTGGCCTTTAAGTGATCTTCTTCTCAATATCTGGAAACTCTTCTTTGCAGCTTCAGTCCAATGGAAAGTCTGACTTGCCTTTTTGATGGTTCCAACATGGGTGTGTAGATTCCACTAAAATTCTTTATAAACTTGCGATAGAAATTTGCCAACCCGTGAAAACTCTGAACTTCGAATAGACTCTTAGGGGATGGCCAACTGATTATAGTTGCAACTTTTTCTGGGTCCATTTTTAGCGCATTTTCTGCAATCACAAAACCCAAATAGACTAACTCCTTCTGAAAAAAAGAACATTTTTTTAAATTTATCAGCGACTTATTTTGCTGCAACTTCTCCAAAACATATTTAACGTGTTGAAAATGTTTTTCTCTGGTCTTGCTCAAAATCAGTATATCGTCAAACAATTACAAACTTCCCAATGAACTCCTTCAACATCTCGTTGATCAGGTGCATGAAAGTGCTAGGGGCGTTACTCAATCCAAATAGCATCACCAACCATTCATACAAACCTTCATTGGTTTTGAAAGCTGTTTTCCATTCATTCCCTTCTCTTATTCTAATGTGGTGGTATCCGCTCTTTAGATCTATCTTCGAAAAATATGTTGCTCCACTCAAGTAGTCCATCATGTCATCCATTCATGGCAATGGAAACCTGTACCTGATAGTAATTTTATTTATTGCTCTCGAATCTATACACATCCGCCACTTGCCTCCTTTCTTGGGAGCTAAAACTGTCGGAACTGCACAGGGACTTAAACTTTCCTATATCAACCTTTTGTCCAACAATTCTTGTACCTGTGTCCTGATCTCTTTGTTTTCCTTAGGTCTGATCTGGTAAACAACTTTGTTTGGTAAACTAGCTCTGGGGATGAAATCTATGTGATGACTAATACTTTGCTTTGGTGGTAACTTATCTGATAAATCAACCACCACAATGTTGTTGAATTCCTGCAACAAATCCTAGATTTCTTCAGGTAAGTCAAAAATTTCAGTATGCAACATCACTGCTCTTGGTCTCCTTACAACGACATACTTTATCTCATTGTCTTCAATCTGTTTCAAAAATTATTTTTCCCCCATCAACAACACTTTTGTCCCACTAGTCTCCACTATTTCTTCTTCCTTGATGGGTACTAGTGTATGCTTAATCCCATCATTGACAAACTTGTAAGAGTTTGTCTTTCCATCATGAACAAATTTTCGGTCATATTGCCATGGAGCAGAATATAACACATGTCCATGGGCATGATATCACAAATCACCTTGTCCCTATACTTTCCAATATGGAATTCCACCTCACACTGCTCATCAACTAGCAGTTGATGTCCTTTCTGTAACCAAGACACCTTATAGGGAGTTGGGTGCTTTAACCTTTTCAAAGCAAATTTCTCCACCATCTTTGTTGCAACCAGATTATCAGTGCTTCTACTGTCTATAATCAGTTTGCAATAATTTCCATGTGACTTACACACAGTTCGGAATAATGCCTTTCTCTGGGTTTGGTTAGTTGTCTCCTTTGCTGGTTTCAGCAGTACCTTATTTAAGACTAAGGCCTCTCCTGTCTCCGGCACATACTCTACCTCTTGGAGTGATGCCTCCGCTTCCTATGTTTGAGCAACATATGCTCCTCTTTTTCCACCCTGTTCACCTTCAGGACACTCAAAGGACGTGTGCCCCCACTTGTGGCACTTGTAACACTGGTAGGCAGGTCCTCTGCCTTTGCCATTACCCCTTCCTTGCTGGTATGGCCTTCCTCCCCTAGTGCTACATTCCTTTTCTGTTGTCCCTGAGGTCTTTGAACTGCTGCCTTCTTCACTGTTGTTGGCAGTCCTTCCTCTGCCAAAGTATTGTCCTTTCCCTTTGCCAGATCCACGTCCTCTTCTGGCATTCTTCTTTCTCGCGATCTTTTCTTTTGCCTTCAAGGCACTTTGGTATGCTTCCTCTATGGTTTTTGGAGAAAGAATACTTATCTCATCTAATATCTCCAGCCTTAGGCCATTAAAAAAACGTGCTATTTTTTCTGGGGTGTCTTCAACGTAAACTACTCTTAGAGTCTATTCTTTCACCGTCATTCCTCTCTGCTTCAAATTCTGCACCTGCTGATACAGAGCAATCTAGTAATCTTTGGGCAAAAATTTACCCTTCATCTTGGCGACCATTCTGGTCCACTTTTTAATAGGTAACTTATTTGATCTTCTCCTCTCTGCTTGGACACTGTCCCACCATAAGGCCGCATATCCTTTCAACTTGTTGGTAGTGAATTTAACTTTCCTATCTTTGTTGATCTCCTCACATTCAAAGTATTTGTCTAACTCACTAATCCAGTCCGACAACACTTCTGTGGACAAACTACCATCATAGTTTGAAATCTCAAGCTTTGGCTTACTGCTAGCCAATAAACTGACCTTAACAATATGATTTAAGGTCCTTCCTCTTCTGATCCATCTGTTGTAACTGCAACTTCTTCATCACTATCATCTCCTCCTTCCGGATCCCTTCTCTTTCCCGCTTCTACTGCTGCCAAATGGGCATTCAGGATCCTAATCTCTTCCCTCAATCCTTCATGTACTACTCTTTCGATAGCCCTACCACGACCTCTTCTTTCAACTTCCACTTCTTAAAAGAAAAAACCAAATTAACTCTAACCTGCTCTGATACCAAAATTGATGGGACCAACCCTGATCACTTACAACATATCATTAATTGGATGGTTGCGTGGATGGTTTTATTTGTTGATTGGTTTTATGGTGCGTACTAGCAATTTAATGGTGTGAGGACAACTATCCTCTCCTCGGGTCTCACTTCTCCCGCCTCTTACTATTCCCAAGAAACCCTAAACTTAGTCACTCCGTTGCTGTTCCGGTGCTCTGCTGCTCCGTCGAGGTGAGGTCTCTGGTTCTAGTTCAAGTTGCTGCTCCTCGAGGGCTTTGGCTATCCACTTCTCGAGATGATTTTTCGTGAGGGTTTTTGTTTGCAAGCTCTGGTTATGCTGGTGGTTGGTTGTCTGCTAGTCTTTCCCTAGCCGTATGGCTCAACGGTGGCTGCGATGTTCCTCTATTTGTTGGTTCTGTGTGTTGGTTCGAAACTCAGCTTCGTGGGCATGAAAACCTCGATTTATGTCCTGTGTTGGCCGACTATCTGGTGGCTTTGCGGACGCTACTTCAGCTATACTTCTGGGTTGCTTTGACTCTGTAAATTTCTCTGTTGTTGTGTGGTTTTATTTATGTTTTCATCTTCAAGGATTTCGCGTCGCTGTTTGACTTTTGTCGTTCTGTTGCAGGTCACGACTGTGGGGTGGCTCGACTCTCAGCTTCCATCCGGCATTCGAGCAGAGGTAAACTCTCCCTCCATGTTTTTATGATTATGTTTGTTTGCTTCTGTCACTAACTCTTCTCGCTCCTTATGAATAGTGGGCTCTCTAGCGACTGTGGCCTTGGTCCGCGACTTCCTCCCTCGTTCGCACGGGCTCGACTCCTTTGGTAAGTGGTCTCCCCTTAAACCCTTGCCTTTGTTTTCATTACTTGTTTTTATGGCTCTGTTTGCTGGGTTCTAATGGCCCTGTTTGGTGGCAACGCAGGTAAATCGTTGGGCTCACCGATTGCTGGTCTCGTGCCCTGACACCTACGCTTATATTGGGTAGGGTCGCTCCTTGTTGTTTCCTTGTCCGTTTATTCGAAGCATTTGCTATTAGCAGTCTTCTCTGGGTCTGTTGTCAAGGGTTGTGGCTTCAGCCTCACTGTGTCATGGCTTATGTATTTATACCTTCGGGTGGCTTGTGTATTTATGCCTCCTGGCTGTTAAATTATGAATTGTATTTATGTCGGCTCTATGGTGATTATATTTGGCACTGTCATGGAGGACCTCTGTGTCGTAGCTTGTTTTTATAACTGTATCTTGGACTGTAAAGTTTTGATATCTATATATATACACAAATTTTTGAAAAGTAAATGGTAATTGGAAATGTTACAAGTTTCGTGGGTACCTGTAGATATTTGTGGTATTCAGCTCTTCTGTAACCCTCTCTGTTTGTTCTTTGGAACTCGACCGCGTTTTCTTCTTACCACTATGATAATGTCTGCTCGCTGTTGCTGTTAGGAAATGGATATATGAATTTAATTTAAATAACTGTAGGCTACAATTATATGTATGGACTCAGATTTTCTTCTCCTCCAAATGTTTGCATGCTTTTTTTTATTCAATACTATGATGATCCTTGTAGTGGCTTTTTCCTTTTTCTCTTCAAGGTCATTGTACAATTATTTAAACTGTCAGTAGTTACATTTTAGTTATTCATTGATAATTGTTCATTCTTGACTGTATTCTAAAGTAGATTTGAAACAAAAATAAAAAGAACGTAAATAAAAATAACCAATGGGCTGGGATAGCCTTAAAGTTAACATAGGGTCCTAAATGCTGTTAACTGGAAATTTAAATGGAATTAAAAAAAAAAAACTTAAAAATCCTTCTGGTCTGCAAAGACAAATACTCCAGCCATGACCTTCCTTAGCTGGATGCTCCTGCATCACAGTGGCTCAACGTGATCTGCGGTGTCGAACACAAGAGTTGCACGGTTGGGAATCAACGACATTGGTGGTGATCTGGGTTGTAGGAAGTCGGCGAGGAGGCAGAGGTGGGCTTGACCAAGATAGTGGTACCGTGGATCAATCGGTTGTGGCAGTGCAGGCGCAAGATAACGAAAACAGGTTGCAAAATAGGTTGTTAGTTAGGTGACATCTGTGGCTATGTCAGAGGTAGAAAGGAGCGATGACAACTTCGACGAGCAGTGAAGTTGGACGCAACATGTAGAGTTTAGACTTGGTTGCATGTGGGCTTTTTATTTCTTTACTTATATACATTTTTTATTATTACTAAATATATCTTTTTCTTTTAATATATAATGTATTTTTTTAACCCCTTATATATATATATATATATATATATATAATATATATATATATTATTTGTTCTTCTTTAAAAAAAATGGCCAAGGGCCTCTAACGAACTTAGCAACGGAGAAACTCCAAAAGTGTAGCGAAACGCTTCAATCTTGACGACAACAATGTTGATGAAACCTTGATGGCCAAAGGCTTGGATTGAAGAGCGTGGATTTGTGCAGCAGTGGATCGACAAGAGGATCGAACTAGTCTGATACCAAATGAAACAAACAATGTTTGACTTCAAGTTAAATACTCCTGAAGACTTGGAATATGAAGATATCCATTGAGGATATAAATATTATATATTAAATGTATGAATGAGAATGATGATACAATTGAGAGTGAGGGGACTGCTTATATACCAAGCATGTGTCCCTTTATGAATGGTCATGACTCCTTAGACATGCCTCTTTGTTGAACTAATTATTACTTATTTACGTATTATTATGTTTATTATTTATTATCTATATTTATTACTTTTACATAATTATATTCATAACATAAAACCTAGAAAGAATCTCTTCTCTTCTTATAGAATCAAATCGAATAAGAAATCTAAGACCCAAAGACCAAAGCCAAGAACTCCTCTAAGCACCAAATTAGCCCTCCAAAGATTCCTTCTTAAAACAAGCTCAAGTCAACAAGGTCAACGAAAGTCAAACTTCAAAATTTATGGTCGAATATGAGTTTCGACTCTCTATTTTAGACCTACAGTTCAGACTTGCAATTTTTGGTCTTTTTGTAGTCACCGAGAAACCCTAATCTCGCACATG
Source organism: Pinus taeda (assembly GCA_000404065.3). Taxonomy (NCBI): domain Eukaryota; kingdom Viridiplantae; phylum Streptophyta; class Pinopsida; order Pinales; family Pinaceae; genus Pinus; species Pinus taeda. Next base: position 280,757 of record APFE030356317.1, on the reverse strand, counting down.
TGAAAGAATCCAAGCATAAAAACCAGATCTTCCTTTTCTTTGACTCTCTCTTGCTTTCTTGATCTTCGGTCCTCATTCTTCTTTCTTACTTTAGATTAAACTTGCGTGTGTCCAAATGAGTCCAATGTTCTTCCTTTATATACCCTTCTTAAGAGGTCGAATAGGCCTCTCCTAGGCCGAATTTTCACTGGACGGGACGACTTGGTCTTGGAGCTCATTTTGGATTTCTACACTAAAAATTATTTTCTCTTTCTTGTTACAAATTTTCCAAATGGGTCTTATACATATGACAAAGACTCTCTTGACTCACTAAACCCTAGAAGCATGAAGAAAATGCTAGGTGTAGATGAAAAATCATTTTGAGCATGAAACCTATGCTTAAAATAAGAATTATTTTTCTTCTTTTTACAAATATATACATTGTCATAAGTACAAATGAAATTATGAAGACCGAATCTCGTTACATTCTCCAACAATCCCTCTTAACTAGGGATATATTCATAATTACATAACCAAAACAAGGATTTTCTCGAACTAAAATATTCTCATAAGAAGAGTCGGATTGATAAGTGATCTTTAAGCATCAACATCATAACCAACAGTGTCAATAGAGCAAGGTCTTGACTAACAAGCTCTATCTTGCCACTGGATAAGAGCACAATGCTGGGAGGCTTTACGTGAGACACCACACTACCTCTTAATGCAATACCCCATCCAAATGTTTACTAGGTATGTCCTTTTAGGGCTGTTATTATCTTGGATTCCCAGTCCTCAAAGAATATTGGTCCTCTTCGATCACTCTTATCTTGGATACCCTGTCTCATCCTCAAAGAGTGTCAGTCCACAATAATAATTCCCATCTTGGATTCTCTATCCTCAAGGAGTATCAATCTCAAATGCTTATCCAATGCTCCATTCTCCTTCCTAGTGCCTTCACTTAGACTTACGATAGTTAGTCCTGGTCTAGTGCATGCCACATGAAGAATATGATGCATAATATTACTCCCTCTCAATCAGAGAGGAGATCCTCGTTCTTTCTTGAATAGGGAATAGATCCTTGCTCCTTCTTAAACATTTAAGGAGACTTCTTACTCCCTCTCAAGTATAAAGGAAATCTCTTATTTCCTTTCAACTAGTAAGCCATAACCACAAGCTCTTTAGGGTGTCTTCATCAATACATCAACTACTAGTTCTTCATGGAGATCTTCAAGTAGTAGCTTGTTGTTGCTGCTACAACAACCTCCAAATTTTGGCCTGTACCAAATTTCAGAGCCTACCTTGGTCTTGCATATTGTCGCTGCAAACATTGCAATCCATTGTATGTGTTTTTAGTAAGTGTTTGGGCCCATTTTGCAAGAAAAGCAAATTGTTGGCTTTTCACATGTTAAGTGTCCCACGTTGTATATAAGCTTATTTTGGTGGGTTCAAGGGGTTCTTTTTGAGTAAATGAGTTGATTCTACCATGTAAACATCTTTCAAACTCATTTCCAAAGTTTTAAGCGCTATCGCACAAGTGTCGTCACGGTCGTTGCAAAGTGTATCTTTAGTGTCGCACTTGTTGTAAGTCATCGCAAATTTGTCACACTGAGGGAAATGTGTTGTTCATGTGTGTTGTTGTTTCGCCAAGTGTTCTAAGTGTGTGATCACAGTCAAGTCATATCAATGTTCACATCAGCTTCATTGGCTCCACACTTAGCCAAATTCTAGAAAACTTTCCAACAACTTAGCCTCAAGCGACCCTCCTGAACTACACATTGCGTAGTTCCAACCCTAAAGCTGCAACCCTGCCTCTTGACATTGCGCAATGTGTGGTTCCTGCCTCCAAGGACTACGCCTTGCATAGTTTCAGTGCTCAAGCCCAAAGCTTGGCCTTCCAAACTTCGCAATTCATCTCTCCAGGATGGCCCCAACTACCATCAAGCCTAGCCCTTTGAGCTTTTGAACTACACAATTGTGTAGTACCCAACCTCCCCTGCCTTCTAGAACTGCACAGTGGCCTAAATTAGTGCTCAACCTTTCAGCCTGACAAACTAAGCTCCCAAATTGCGCAATTTTGTTCCTCAGTTCAGCTTGGAATGCACATTGCACAATCTCAAGGCTCAATCTTCACCCAACTTCCTGAGCTGCGAAATTGCGCAGTCACTGAGCCTCTCCCTCAGCCTGCAACCTAGTTCGTGCCCAGTCAATGGATCAAAATTAATCATCTTAGCTTATGGGGTTATTAGACATATGTCGTATTGTCATGAATGAGTTGTAGATGCAGATACTCTATCAGTCCATGATAGGATGATGAAGAGAGAGATGGAGAAGGGAAACATGCTGAAAGACATATTTGTATTTGATTATGCAAGTTGATCAATCAAGAGAAAGCAAAGGGACACCAATTTTCGACCGTAGGTCAATACATGATATCATCGAAGACTCCTTACCTCTAAGCCATATGGAGGTGGATAGAAGAACATTCCCAAGAAGATACATAACAAGGATCAACAAGAATGACTTGACATTGCCATGTCATCAAGAAGTCCATGTCAATAGTGTTGTGTCATGTCATGTAATGAGTCATCATATGCCACATCATTATTGTGGATTATGTAATTTACTATTAGAAAATGTATTGTAAAGTGGAAGTCCAAAGGACATGTACAAAATATGAAGGGTCATGTAAAGTTGAAAAAGTCATAGGAAGTCAAAGAGTCATGAGGATAGTCAAAGAGCCACAAGGGAGGTGAAGCATCACCCCCTTGGTTATATAAACACCCTCATTGTATGATAAAGTAACTTTTCACCTTGGCTCCTCCTGCAAGGCATCAAGAGACAAGCCAACTCTTTTGGGGAGAAAGTAGTGGCTTCAACGCTCCACTATTGGAGCTAGTGGTGTTCATTGTATACATGTGTCTTGGAACTTTTACTTAATTTATGAAGCTTGATGGATGGAACATTCTTCATGCATGGATTATGAATGTTTATAAGACTATTTTGCAAATGTTTGTGATTCATGCTTGTTTTCACCTATACTAAAGTAGTTGAACTATTTTGGTTATTTTATTGCCTATGATATTGAGAATGTGCTATAAGGGTTACAATGGCCGCCACATCTATGTGGACTATTCGGCTAGATGTTAGGCATACCTTCCTTGTTATGTTAGTTACAATGGCTATCGCATCCATGTGGACTATTCCGTTGGATATTAAACAAACCTTTCTTGTTTGCATGTGTCTCTACTATCTCTCTTAGAGGCTCACTTCATTTTCCCTCCATAGTTGAAGAACCTTGACACACCTACAATTGAACATTCACCTGACACACTTACTTTCTTTTCAAAGGTACATGTACACTCCTCTCTCGTGTTGATAGTCAGAGCCAAGGAAAATATTTTAGATAACAACGACCGGGCCATATTTGGTATGGGGCTCCTATCCCAAGCAGGGTGAGGTCTAGTTGGGACCATAATATGGGAGACCCCTTGAATATTGGTGGGTCCAACATAGTCAAAATTTCTTGTGCTAGAAGGAGGGAAACCGTATTTTTTTGGCTGATAATCTCACGCACCCTAATATTACATCTCTGGTCAAGTAAACAATATTCCTAGAACCTCCCATGTTCATATCTCTGAAGGTGACAAATCTTCTCAACCTGGTATTGGACAAACTTGTGAAATCTCATACGAGCATATCTGGGCCATTCATCCCGTAACCCATAAATTTGCAAAGGCTATTGGATTGATTCATGGAGTAGACAATCTTCCATATTTTCCAAATAAGAACACAACCACTTCTACTGGGATATTGGTTTCAACAATTAAATATCTGGTTCTCGCCACCCTTGAAGAGATAGTAGAGACCGTGGAAAGCACAAAGAAACTAGGGAAACCTCCATATTTTAAAAGAGGTGACACATAAAATGTTGTACTCTCAGAGGATACTTTTTGCAGGTTAGGTTGTGAAGAAGAAGAAGAAGAAGACAACCCATTAGATTCCGGAGAAGAAGAGGAAGATCCATCAGATTCTGATGAAGAGGGGGAGCACAAAGACGAAGATATGGTAGACCAAGATCTAGAATGGATGTCTCAGGGCCCACTTACACTGCCGGGTTTTCTACACAAGCTGCCGAGGCACCCAGAGAATTTGTTAAAGAAGTATTACCCTGACAAAGCAATGAAGGTGGAGGACCACTTGGACAACTTCTACCTGCATTTGTAAATGCTTGAAGTATGTTATGATGATGTTGCATGTATACTTTTACCTTGTACCTTAAACAACCGTATCAACTATATGGTATCACAGTCTTCCTCCGAACTCAATCCATAATTGGAAGAGGTTTAAAAATATTTTTCTTGAAGAGTTTGCTGATGACAAAACCCCCGCCATGTTGTTAAGAGAGATGGGCAATCTTAAGATGGAGAACAAAGACAAACTGAAATATTTTAATCAGAGTTTTAATCATATATTTGAAAAAATTTCCTATAGATACGAAACCTCATGAATCCATTGCTATTTATTGCTACACGTTTGCATTACCAACAAGCATCACATAGTTCATGAAAATAACTGCGAAAGCGACTCTTGCAGAAAGTTATGAAGAAGAAAGCACAGTTGAAAAGTACTTACGTGTGATCAGATTCATCATTGACGATGAACCATCAAAGGACTCCAAAGAAACGAACAAAAGGTCTTAGGTCTCCGTAAGTAAGGCTAAGGAAAAGGAAGCTACCAATCTAGAGAGCTTGACCCACACCATCAAGTCTCTGTCTAATGAGTTGGAAGATTTGAAACAAAGGTCAAGTGAGACTATCATGAGAGGAAAGCTTGCTAAATTCAACTTTCTGAGAAAGGATACCAACTTCAACAGTGACAAAAACCAGTCGGCCAAGTCCGCACAAAGCTCAAATTTCGCGCTTAAAGTTGAAAGTATAGGCATGGATTAATACATTAGTTTCATTAAGAGTATCATTCAAAAAAGACATGCCTGCAATGGAATTACAACATGAATGTTCGTGCTGAACACATTAATGATACAATTTTTTTTTTTATGAGCAGACTGAACTGCGGGAAGAAAAGGAAGAAATGATTGTAGCTAAAGAAATTGTGAATGTTGGACATGCAATGAATACATTCATATTTGTTTACATGGCTGAGAAGAAAAGCACCGAAGAAAAACCACTGAGTGAGGTCTGGGCCCAAAAATAGAACAATCATTACAAATTGAAAAGCTAAGGGCCGATCTTCAAACCAGAGTTGACAAGGCATAAATTGAAAGATAATTTGCTAAGGAAGATCACACCGCCCGTCAACTCATCCTAGAACACTTCGAGCAAGTCTGGAAACAACCCTACAATGAAAAGTACTTCCACAAAAAACAAAATTAATTCTACCATTCCGGAAGTAGCAGACCAAGTTTCTCCTCCAGACACTTAGGTAATGTCTCCCGCACTGGATCACAACATAGTTGTAAACATGAAGAAAGCTCACGTGAACATCTCACTATTTGAACTTATAAGGATCATGATCCAGCGGGCACTGCTTGTCCGCACTCTTGAACATTCCGCTTCAGGTAACACCACTTCTTTGTAGAAGGGATCTCGTAAGTCCTCTGGTCCCCTAGAATCTTTACTCAATGCTTTAACATTGGATGCAAATACACTATGCCCTCTATTTTTGTTAACAATCAAAATTTTCAATTATAATGTACACAATTGCTTAGTTGATTTTGGTGCATCGGTGAATGTAATGCCACTATCTGTAGGCAAGAAAATAAATGCAAAATTGGATAAAAGAGATGCACAAATAATTTAGTTGGACAAGAACCTTGTCCATGCTATAGGTGAACTCAGAAACGTGCTTATTCACTTATCATCTGACCAATGAGTTCGCCAATGTATAAATATAGTAATTGTGGACATCCCGAAAGCATACGATGTATTGTTGAGCAGAGACTGGTCCAACAAATTACAGGGGTATTTTTCTATGGACTAGCCACACTTATGGATTCCATACAAGGGAAAAAAGCAATCAAATATGGTTAAACTCAAAGCCTTACATGAAACATACTATCACTCCCTTCGAGGGAAAAAATGAACCAATTACTTTCTCAGATCTTATCTTTGGAAATTTATTTTTAGAAACTGACTTGGTCGAAATTGGATCATTACATTATTTTTCATCCATCTTGATGCAGTTGGAGTGGAAAGAATAGAGGAATCATCCCACGGGACCGTTTTTACCGATGGGACCCAGTTTGGGGAGAAGAGGTCCGATACCTTCTGGGAGCATTTTGAGGCATCAAACAACGTTTTTTTTGGGGGTAAAACTTCGTTTATTGAGTGAAAGACCTTTTTATTGCTATTATACACGTAGAAATCTTTCCAATGGCACAAGAATCACATCAATCAAAGTTCGTATGCAAAAGTTATGCCACTCAAACGTTGACCTTCCTGTTTTCACACCTATAGTTTTGGAGGATTCCACGTCAGCCCCCATTATTCATGGAAAAGGGGCTAGCCATGTGTTTGTGATGTAAATGAATCTAGAAGAAACTATTTTGTAACTCTAGTTAAGAGTTGATGTAGTCAATCATAAACTTAGTAGGCTATCGAGTTATACTGTAAGTGAGCCACTAGGAGGAAGAGACATTCCATTCATAGTTGAGCAAAGATAACCACGAGAGATAGGAGGTAGAGCACACTGAGAAGATCTGTGCACTTTAGCATCCCATGAGCCACAAACATTACTTTGTATTTGTAGCAATATTTCTAGACAGAGAAAGAGAGCAAAGCGACCTCACCTTCAAGCTGGGTTTTATCCTGATAGGGTTTCCCAGAGAGCATATCTTGTGTATTATTTGTGTGTGATATTATTTTGTCATTGTCTACTTTTCTTTTTGATTTAATTTTACATGCATGCACCAATTACAATTAATTTTACAGATCTAGAAAGTAAATAAAACTGTAATAGTGTAGAATCTCATATTTTTAATATAATATTATCAGATTTGTTGTGACGAACTATCTAGTGGAATATCCATGGAAGTGTACGGATCACTTGGGGTGCTATCTTTCTTAGCGTTTCCCAGTCACACTTGACACAGTTGGAACACCTTCCTATTTCAGCTGGTGAAAATGACATTTGTATAGTAAGCAACAACAGTAGCAGTACTACTAGTGTAGTGCATAGTCCTTGTACATATGATGTTTGGACATTGCATTTTGATAGTTTGAAAACGCAGGAGGGATCTGAATATATTTGTGTTTTAGTAGACCCGTGATAGAGAAAACATCTAATCTCAAGCCGCTTGGAATTCGAGTGCACGCATAAAACTACAGAATACGAAACACTCATCTTGGGCTTACAAAGGGCCATTGACCTCAATGTTGGAATTATCAACACAATAGGTGACTCAGAAATTGTTGTATGACATATACATAATGCTATACACAATGTGTCACCTCATCTGAAAGGTTATCAACAAGAGGTATGGAGTTTGATTTCTCATTTCCAAGAGTTCAATATTATTTTTGTTCCTAGAATGCGTAATTTAGCTACAGATGCATTAACAAATTACTGCTAGGAAGAACCATTTCAACAATGGGGCCTAGATGTGATTGGTGATATATTTCTACACTCATCAAAGAATCATCACTATATTTTTACTGCTATAGACTACTTCATGCAGTGGACAAAAGTAGTGCCACTCAAACAAGTGAATGATAAGGAAGTCATAAACTTCCTTAAACATAATATCATTTCTAGGTTTGGCATTCTGACTTCACTTGTTTTTAGCAATGCAAAAAAAATTTCGTCGTTAAGATTATATGATTTTGCATTAGAAAATGGAATTGTATTGAAAAATTCAGCTAATTATTATCTACAGGGGAATGGCCTTGCTGAGTCTACAAACAAAAACCTTATCTGCTTTATCAAGAAGACCATTTTCTTTGAACAGAGGAATTGACACTCTGCTTTGATGAATGCCTTATGGGATGATCGAGTCACACCAAAACCTTCTCTGAATACTTCTCCTTACTTCTTGGTGTATGGAAAAGAAGCCATCCTACCACCAAACATCTATTTTCATGCCCTTCAACTTTCACAAGAATCCCAGAGCAAGACGTGCCTTTTTGTTCAAAGTAGGATAACCACCCTCCACAAGCTGCAAGAAGAAAGACAAAAGGGAAAATATTTTTTTTCTCTTCGTCAAATTTGTATCAAGAGGTGGTTTGAAAAGAAGTCTGTAGGGAAGAATAAATTTGGTGTGGGTGACCTAGTCTTGAAGTGGGACAAATCCCATGAGGATAAAGTAAAACATAATAAGTTCTAATCCTCATGGATTGGACAATTCACCATACACGAAAAGCTTGGCTAACACACATATCTTCTTCAATCACTAGAAAAGAAGATTGACTCTCTTCCTGTCAATGGCCAAGACTTAAAACAATATTTTCGATGATGATCTGGGGTTTTGCCCTACCCTATGTACATAGTTTATTTTCTTGATTGGTCTTGTGTTTGTTTTCATTTCTGTAAATAAGCGTTGTGTGTGAACATGTTTTGACTTCTTTGTGTGTGGCTAAGTTGAAGAGAGACTTGTGACACTACAACATTTGGCTAATCTTCAGTGCTCCTTCTTTGTGTTGGTTATATATTTTGGTTAATGATGTTCTAACGAAAAATGCGATTCGTCTGTAAGGAGAATTTTGTGTTGAACCGAGATACCTGTGTCTATTTTGGAAACGTTATGCATGCATTCAGTTCTTTATGTTTTAGTGTTTTTACGCTTATCCAATCAATAGAGGAGGAAAAGGGGAAAAACTCAAACGAGCAAATCTAAAGTAGAGGTCTCTATATGCTTCTCTGAAGGAACAACCTCTCCTGCTCTCAATAAGTCAGGATTCCTCTTCCACCCATAAAATGAATAAGTGCCTATGCACAATCCTATACAAATATATAAATAAAGGAGAAATAGGAGAGAGGCTTCCTACGCAGAGAGATGAAGCAAGAAACTCCGTCAGTATACTGTCTAGGCTCGCTGGCAGTGGAGCAATGTTTGTGTTCCTATAGTGACTCTGCCGGGGCGCTGTCCAAGCCTGCTAGTAGCGGAGCAACATTAGAGATGAAAAACTATACTCTAAAAATCTAAATTTCACAAACTATACAACCCTTTTTTATTTGAAACATTGCGATATTACTGAATCTTATGATTATGTTGAACCAAGAAGGAACAAATGGGACAATGTTTACTCATGGGGTAAGTGGGGAAGCCAAAGTAATCCACATGATGAATCAATACTTCGTGAAGGAATGAGACGCTGCATAGAAGAGTCAACCAAGACATAGAAGATGGAATTCTACTAGTGTGTTGCCAAGTGTTGTTGCTGCTACAACACCCTCCAAAATTTTGGTCTGCACCAAGATTCATAACCTGCCTTGGTCTTGCATATTGTCATCACAAACATTTACATGCATTATATGTGTTTTCCCTAAGTGTTTGGGCCCCTTTTGCAAGAAAAAAAAATGTCTTCTTTTCACATGTTAAGTGTTTCACAATGTATATACGTTTGTTTTGTCAGTTTCAAGGGGCTATCTTTGAGTAAATGAGTTGATTCTACCATGTAAATACTTGTCACACTCATTTGCAAATTTTTAAGCACTGTCACACAAGTGTCATCATAGTCGTCGCAAAGTGTATTTAGTGTCGCACTTGTCGCAAGTCATCACAAAGCTATGCATTGAGAGAGATGTGTTTTTCATGTGTTCTAGATGATCTATGTTGTTGTGTCATTAAGTGTTCTAAGTGTGTGATCATAGTCAAGTCATATCATTGTTCACATCATCTTCATCGGTCCCACACTTAGCCTAATTCTAAAACTTTCCAGCAACTTAGTCTCATCTGACCCTCTTGAAATGTGCATTGCGTAGTTCCAACCCTCAATTTGCAACCCTTCCTTTTGAAACTACGTAATGCACAGTTTTTGCCTCCCAGGACTGCACACTGCATAGTTTCAGTGCTCAAGCGTAGAGCTCGGTCTCCAAAATTGCACGATTCAACCCTCTAGCCTGACCCCAACTGCGCATTATGCAGTATTTGAGCTTAAGACCAACCCTTGAGCTCCTGAACTAAACAATTGCATAGTCAACCAGCCTCCCTTGCCTTCGATAATTGTGTAGTACCCTGAATCATTGCTCAACCTTTCAGCCTGGCTCACTGAGCTCCCAAATTGCATAATTTTCTTCATCAGTCCATCCTGGATTGCACATCATGTTGTCTCAAGGCTTAAGCTTCACCCCTGACTACTGGAGCTGCAAACTTGTGTAATCACTGAGCCTATCCCTTAGCCTACAACCCAACTACAACTCAATCAATGGATCAACATGCATAATCTTAGCCTAGGGGTTTATTAGACTAATGTCATCTTGTCCTGAATGTTGGCATTATCACACATGTGTTGTCCTTGATGGCAACTCACTTAGATGACAGATCACAATACAACAGGTTAACAACACAGAGTTACATATCAGATTTCATAGAATGAAGAAAGAGAGGTATACATAGGTTCACCATTGGCCAAGCTGCGTATACACACGAGTTCACTATATACAAGCCGCGTATACGTAAACATGCACTTTCACAAAAATAAAAGCGCGTATACCTTGGAAAACTAAGTTTTGGTCCATGGTATTTTGATCCATGGTATTGGTCCAAGATATCAGGTCTGAGGTATTGAACCTAGGTATTTGGTCCAAGGTATTGGTCCTAAGTGGTTTTGGTCCATGGTATTGAGAAAGGCATACAAACTATAAAAGGAGGAGAAGATCATTAGGCCAGTAGTGCAAGTATCGAATATATGATGAAGTGTGAGATCTAATATGCAGGTTATTGGCTTATGGTGATGTGCTTGATTTGATCCAAGGATGAACCTTAGCGTTTGATGAAGGATAATATCTAATGATGTATCATGATCTTAAGGCTTGAAGTGAATTATCTTTATGTAGTTTAATCATGTATTTGAATAACTGGCACATGTTGTAGTATGTAAATATGATGATTTGCATATGACTGAAGTCTAGAATAGTTGTAATGTTTAAATCATTATTTACAGATATGTATGCAGGTTCACTTTAGAAGAGGGGCGTATACACGTTGGTTTGGCATATCAAACCAACGTATACATCATAAGTTTGATTTGCAGTCCTGTATGCTGGTTCGCTTTGAGGAAAGCGCGTATGTAGATTGGTTCGACACATGGAAGTAGCGTATACTGTTGCGGTGTTCTGGGTTCTAGCTTGGGCTCTGGTTGCTGTATTCTGGTGACAACATTCTCAAATATCAGATTGATGGGTTATCAAAATGATTGATTGATTTGGTTGTGGTTAGTTCAAAAGGAGATTGGTTGATGCAGATATATTTGATGATTGAATGATGTTATTGATGGATCCAGTCTGAAAATTTATGAAACGTGGTCCTTGGAAGGAAAGAGAAGGTTGTAGCCTTCTGTAGGCTGATACCTACATACTAGTAAACATATCAGCTAGTACAAGAGCTAGCGGGTTGTAGCTCCCTTGTAGTAGAATCTGGAGAACGAGAGAAGGTTGTAGCTTTCTGTAGGTAGAATCCTACGTACTACTATAAGACTACACCAGTACAAAAATTGTAAAATGATTTTTCTTATTATTAAAAAAAGACAGAGACGACAACTTAAGGTGGTTTTCACCCACATTGGGTTTCCACCTTATATTTGGTGTTCTTGTGTGTTTATTATGTGTTATGCTTTATTCTGCTTTTGCTGCACTATCTAATGAATTCTTGATATACTGGTTAAAGTTCAATGCATGATAATTTGGATAAATCAAAATATCTCTGCATATACGTTGGTTGCATTAAGTATAGTTGCGTATACACGCTAGTTCACTAAGCTGAAGTAGCGTATACAAATCAATTTTGAAAATTAAATTATTGATCTAATAATACTGATTCACCCCCCCTCTCAGTATTATTTCCAACAATTGGTATCAGAGCAGGTCCTTTAGAAGAAACTTGATCGCTTGAAGGAAGATCCATCATCATGAGTAATCAAGAAAGCAGGGGATCCATCAGACTGCCAATCTTTGATGGAAGCAACTTTGTTTATTGGAAGGTAAGAGCCAAAACCTATCTTCAATCACTTGGAACAGATGTCTGGGAAATCATGGAAGGAGGATATACATTTCCATCAACAATTCCTACAGATACGACAGGTAAACAACAATATGAAACCAATGCCAAGGCTATCAATACATTGTTGGGAAGTCTGTCACAATCAGAGTTTGTCAAATTTATGCAGCTCAAATCCGCCAAAGAAATATGGGACAAAATCGTTCTAAGCTACGAAGGAGACTCTCAGGTAAAACATGCTAAACTGCAAACTCTTAGAATTCAATATGAAACTCTCAAGATGCATAATGATGAAAGTATAGCTAGTTACTTCTGACGTATAGATGAGGTTGTTAATTGCATGAAGCATCTGGGTGAAGAGATAAAGGAAATTACCTTAGTTGAAAAAGTTTTAAGATCCTTGTTTGCTAAGTTTGAATCAAAATTATCTGCCATAGAAGAAAAGAAGGATCTACAGACTATTACTATGACACAACTACACGAAATCTTAACTGCCTTTGAGATGAGAAAAGGAGGTCCATCAGATATGAGAGAAGCCGCATTTAAAGCTTCCGTAAAAGGAAAAGAAGAACTCAATGAATCATAACATCTTTCAGAAGAAGAAGAGGAAGTAAACTTTGTCAAGAAGCTTCAATGGGGTTCTGGAAGATTCAGAGGTAAACTACCTTTCAAATGTTTTGCCTGTGGTAGAGTCGGTCATTATCTTTCCAAATGTCCCCATAAAGATAAATATGATAAAGGGAAGGAATTTACAAAATGGAATAGAAAAAAAAGTGTAAGTAAAAAAAGCTACTATACTCATGAAGATAGTGATGGTTTATCAAATAGTGATGAAGATGAAAATAGTAATGACTATAGACTTCTGATGGCTTATGAAGATGATGATTTTTTGGATGCTTTAGATGAAGAGGACCTTTAAGAAGAAATCTCTAAAATCAAAATATTTTTAGAAGAAAAGAATATGATTATAGATAGCTTGACATACCAACTTGCTGAAAGAGAAAAACACAATGAAAAACTAGAGTGCGAAATTGTGGGTCTAAGAAAGGATCTTGAGAAAGCAAAAGCTCTCAATCTTAGATTTGCTAAAGGATCAGAAACATTAAATGAAATTATAAAAGTGCAGCGTTCTCCTCTGATAAAGATATGCCTTGGATATATTGAAGAAGCATCTCAAGCACAGAAGCCGTCAACCTCCACTAAAAGCTATCTTGATGCAGCAAAGAGCAGTGAATAGTTTGACATCAGCGAAGGCATAAAGTAGACCACCAGGTAAATCAGGCTCAATTTACTTCAAGGACGAACAGAAGCCACAACCAACTTCAAGTAAATTGTACTCAATTTGCTTCAAAGATGAATATCAATAGAAACTACAATCACCAGGTCAGTAGATTCGATAATCGCAGGAACTTCTTTAATGGTCAATGCTTCTCATGTCATAATTTCAGACACAAAGTTGCTCAATGTCTTGCTTACAAAACCATTATGACTAGAGAAGCACAAAATCAAAGGAATGTGACAGGGATCAAGAAAAGTTCCTATAATAACTTTTCTCTTCTTGAAAATGAAATAGAATGCTCAATCTGTAACAACTTTGGCCATGAACAATCTCAATGCAAGAGTAAATTTTGGCAAATATCTCAAAGGGAGAAAACTCCAATAATCCCAAAATATGGAGAAAGAAAGAACCACAAACAGAAAATGTGGTATAGCCTTGTATGCAGAAGGACAAGAAAACTAGTGGTACATCGACAATGGATGCTCAAAACACATGACAGGTGACAAAGAAAAACTACACTCATATAATGCCTTAGAAAAGGAAAAGGGTGTCTCATTTGGAAATGAAACTTCCACTGCCATAAAAGGTAAAGGCTCTGTTTTCTTGAAAGAAAAAGTTAAAGCTGAGAATATTATGTATATTGATGGCTTAAAGCATAACCTATTGAGTGTGAGTCAATTGTGAGATCAAGGAAATGAAGTAGTGTTTCGATCAAATGGATGTGTTGTTCATGAGCTTGATACAAGAGAAACCGTGATTAAAGGGACAAGAACTCCAAACAACCTATACATACCTAAGGGAGGAAAACAACAATGCTATCCAAGAAAAAATGATGAAAAATGGCTATGGCACAGAAGATTGGGACATCTAATCTTTTCTCAAATAAGAAAAGCATGCAGATTCTAGGCTGTTTGTGATCTTCCAGATATCAACATTCCTGAAAATACTATAGGAAAATCATGTCAATTCGGTAAGGAAACCAGATCTCAATTCATCAAAAAGGAAGGGTCAGCTAGTAAGCCTCTTGAACTTGTTCATACTGATTTATGTGGACCATCAAGGAAAAAGTCACCTTGTGGAGAAGAATACTTTATATTGCTCATTGATGATTTTTCCAGAATGTGTTGGAAGTTCAAAGCCTTCAAAGCTTTGGTTTAAAATGAATCAAATCGCAAAATCAAATGCCTCAGATCTGATCGAGGAGGGGAATTTACCTCAGATGAATTCTTTGACTTTTGTGAACAACATGGAATAAAAAGGTAGTTCTCCACCGCAAGGACTCCTCAGCGAAATGGAGAGGTAGAAAGGATGAAAAAAACTGTTCAACAAATGGCTCATGCTATGCTAGATGAATCTAGAATGCCTGCAACCTTTTGGGGTGAAGCTGCATTCACCACCGTCACTATTCTCAACCAAGCAAATGTTTGGGTAAACAACACTCAAACTCCACATGAACTTTGGTATGGTAGGACTCCTACTGTAAAATACTTCAAAGTTTTTGGAAGCAAATGTTACATCAAGATGGCTGTTGAAAAACTTGGTAAGCTTGAACCCTGAGCAGATGAAGGTATTCTTCTTGTCTACTCTTCTCGAAGTAAAGGATATAAATGTTATAATAAAAAACTTGGGAAAATTATTGAAAGTATTGATGTTGTGGTTGATGAAGCATGCAAAAATCCAAAACGGATAAAACCCAAAGATTATGACAATGAAGAAGATGAGGATCATTTTCCCACATAAAATCACACTGATCCTGAAGAGAAACCAATGAAGCACCAGAAGAATAGATAACGATAGAAGAAAAGACTTCGTCTAGGTATGTTCATAAAAGTAATCCAGAAACTCAAATTTTAGGGGAAAAAGGGTTAGGTGTGCAGGCAAGAAGAACCATCGCCGAAGCCTCAATCTATCTAGCATTAATATCTTCCACTGAACCTCAAAATGTAAATGAAGCATCTAGAGATGAACGTTGGATCAAGGCCATGAATGAAGAACTTGAGCAAAGTAAAAAGAATAATACTTGGGAATTAGTTCCTAGACCTCATGATAAGAATATCATAGGAACCAAATGGATATTCAAAAACAAGCTGAACGAAAATGGAGAAGTTATCAGAAACAAGGCCAGACTCGTCTGCAAAGGATATGCTCAACAAGAAGGTATAGATTTTGAAGAAACTTTTGCACTTGTTGCTAGACTTGAAGCCATAAGAATGTTTCTTTCTCTTTCTAGTTTTCAGAAATTCAAAGTATACCAAATGGATGTAAAACCTATCTTTATTAATGGAGACTTAGAAGAAGAAGTCTATATTGAACAACCAGAAGGATTCATTCTTGGAAATTATGCAAAACTTGTATGCAAACTCAGAAAGGCTCTCTATGGTCTAAAATAAGCTCCAAGGGCCTGGTATTACCGTCTTGAAAAATAACTCCACCAATAGGGTTTTTCAAAGGGGTTAGCAGATAGCAATCTATATACAAAGATGGACACTGATAAATTGCTAATAATTGTTGTGTATGTTGATGATATCATTTTTGGTAGCAATGAAGAATCCATGAGTTTGAATTTTGCTTTAGTAATGCAGCAAGAATTTAAAATGTCCTTGCTTGGTGAACTTACCTATTTTCTTGGTCTACAAGTTCAACAAAATAAAGATGGTATCTTTCTCTCACAAACCAAATATCTCAAACAGATCTTGAAAAAGTACGACATGGAAGATTCTAAACCAGTATGTACCCCAATGGTAACATGATGCAGTCTTAGCTCAAATGATGAATCAACAACAATACATCAAGCAACTTAAAAATCCATGATTGGCAGTCTGCTTTATCTAACAGGTACTCGACTGGACATCATGCATGCAGTGGGAATAGTTGGAAGATTCCAAGCAAATCCAAAGGAATCACACCTTCAGGCAGTCAAAAGGATTTTCAAATATCTTCGAGGAACACAGAACTTTGGTTTATGGTATCCTAGAGATACATATCTTACACTTCATGCATATACAGATGAAGATTGGGTAGGAAGTGTTGATGACAGAAAAAGCACTAGTGGTGGTGCATTCTATATGGGTTCTAGGTTAGTGTCTTGGTTCAATAAGAAACAAAATTCAATTGCATTATCTACAACTAAAGAAGAATACGTGGCTGCTGCATCTTGCTGCACACAATTACTTTGGATGATGCAAACCTTGCAAGACATTCAAATCACATGTACTCCACCCATCTCCATTTTATGTGATAATACAAGTGCCATCAGTATTTCAAAGAATGCAGTCATGCACTCCAAGACCAAGCACATACCCATCAAATATCATTTTCTACGTGAACAAGTGCTTGAATGAAAGGTCAAATTGGAGTATGTTCTCTCCAAAGAATAGGTTGCTGATATATTCACTAAACCACTACCCAGAGAGACATTTGAATATCTCAGACAAAAACTAGGAGTAGTTGCCTCATCATCCTGCTGTTAAATCCTATCTTCTTCAGGGAAAGGTGGTTATATGCGAGTTTCATGAAGCGTAGTCATGTACATACACTGGTTTTTGTGGGTACAGTTGTGTATATGTTGGTTTGAGGAAAAGCAGTGGGCTAGACTCAGGAAGAAAGGGGTCTGATATGGTTCAATGAATTATCTGCTCTGCTTGATGATGGTTACAATCTGTTGATGACATGTGGAAATATTTTGGCTCTCATAAGTTGTTGATAACTTGATGTATATCTGATTGATGATGATGCCTTGATAACTCTTCTAATATATGAAATAACCAGATTTGACAGTGAACATCTGGCACAGGTTCAGGGGGAGCATATTCTTCTAATAATGCATTGTTGGCATTATCTTAGAAGATCTTGGTATAGATTCACATAGTTGTTTTTGATTCAGGTGGAACAAGTTCACGGGGAGAACATGGTTGCTGGTTTGGATGCTGATTAATAGATGCTACTGATGATAATTATCTTGCTTAAGATATTTGGTCTCTGTTATATATGTCATGTATATCATTTAATATAAAGGTCATGAAAAGGTCTAATTTGTAAACCCACTATGCATGGGATGGATGATGTAATGTTTCTTGTATAAACAATTGGTATAACCCCACTTGGTTGGGTGGATGAGTCAAATTTGGTACATCCCCACTTGATTGGGAGATGGATGTATGTATGAGTCTTTGGTGATAGGAAGGTCATTGGTGATGTATGTATAAAGTCATGTTATATTTTTGCAGACATTGCTTGTTCCTAGGGGGAGCATGGACTCGATCATAGGAGCTCAATCAACACACTTCAACATATCAAAGAATTTAGCATGTACTCAGAGGGAGCATGACCCTTTTCTCTTTATGACAAAGGGGGAGAGTGACTTGGTGTTGCCATCAAGTCGAAAGGGGGAGATTGTTGGCATTATGACACAAGTGTTGTACTTGATGGCGGCAACTCACTTAGATGAAAGATCACAGTACAGCATGTTAACATCACAGAGTTACAGATCAGACTTCACAGAATGAAGAAAGAGAGGTATACACAGGTTCACCATTGGCCAAGACGCGTATACACATGGGTTCACTATATACAAGTCTCGTTTATGTACATGAGAACTTTCACAAAAAGAAAAGCACGTATACCTTGGAAAACTAAGTTTTGGTCCGAAGTATTTGGTCCATGGTATTTTGATCCATGGTATTGGTCCAAGGTATCGGGTCCGAGGTATTGACCCTAGGTATTTGGTCCAAGGTATTGGTCCTAAGTGGTTTTGGTCCATGGTATTGAGAAAGGCATACAAAATTTAAAAGGAGGAGAAGATCATTAGGCTAGTAGTGCAAGTATCGAATAGCTGATGAAGTGTGAGATCTAATATGTAGGTTATTGGCTTATGGTGCTTTGCTTGATCTGATCCAAGGATGAACCTTAGCGTTTGATGAAGGATAAGGTCTGATGATGTATCAGGATATTAAGGCTTGAAGTGAATTATCTTTATGTGGTTTAATCATGTATTTGAATAACTGGCGCATGTTGTAGTTTGTAAATATGATGATCTGGGTATGACTGAAGTCTGGAATAGTTGTAATGTTTAAATCATGATTTACAGATCTGTATGCAGGTTCACTTTAGAAAAGGGGCGTACACATGCTGGTTTGGCATATCAAAGTAGTGTATACATCATAAATTTGATTTGCAGACCTGTACGCTGGTTCGCTTTGAGGAAAATTTGTATGCACACCGGTTCGACACATGGAAGTAGCGTATACATTATAAAATATGTTTTAGTTTCTTCTGTTTGTTGTTGCAGTGTTCTGGGTTCTGGTTATTGTATTCTAGTGACAACATTATGAAAGATCAGATTGCTAGGTTTTCAAAGTGATTGATTGATTCGGTTGTGGTTGGTTCAAAAGGAGATTGGTTGATGCAAATATATTTGATTATTGAATGATGTTATTGATGGATCCAGTCTAAAAATTTATGAAATGTGGTCCCTGGAAGGAAAGAGAAGGTTGTAGACTTCTATAGGTCGGAACCTATGTACTAGTAAACATATCAGCTAGTACAAGAGTTAGGGGGTTGTAGCTCCCTTCCAGTAGAAGCTGGAGAACGAGAGAAGGTTGTAGCCTTCTGTAGGTAGAAGCTTGCATATTGGTATAAGACTGCACCAGTACAAAAATTGTAAACTAATTTTTCTTATTATTAAAAGAAGACAAAGATGACAACAACAGGTTGTTTACACCCACATTGGGTTTCCACCTTATATCTTGGTGTTCTTGTGTGTTTCTTATGTGTGATGCTTTATTCTACTTTTACTACACTGTCTAATGAATTCTTGATATACTGGTTAAAGTTCAATGCATGATAATTTGGGTAAATCAAAAGATCTCTACATATACGCTGGTTGCATTAAGTATAGTTGTGTATACATGCTAGTTCACTAAACTGAAGTAGTGTATACAAATCAGTTTTGAAAATTAAATTATTGATCTAATAATACTAATTCACCCCCCCCTCAGTATTATTTCCAACATTGCAGATGCATGTACTCTATCAATCCATGACAGGATGATGAAGAGCGAGATGGAGAAGGGAAAAAAGTTGAAAGACATATTTGTAGCTAATTACACAAGTTGATCAATTAAGCTAAAGAAAAGGGACACCAGTTTGTGACCGCAACTCAAGACTTGATATTGTCAAAGACTCACCTCTAATCCATATGGACATGGATGGAAGAGCATTCCCAAGAAGATATATATCAAGGAGAAGCAAGAATGGCTTGACATTTCTATGTCATCAATAAGTCCATGTTAGTAGTGTCGTGCCATGTCATCTAATGAGTCGTCATATGCAACATCATTATTTTGGATTATATAATTTACTATTTGAAAATGTATTATAAAGTGGAAGTCCAAAGGACATGTACATAAGATGAAGGGTCATGTAAAGTTGAAGAAGTCATAGTAAGTCAAAGAGTCATGAGGGTAGTCAAAGTGTCACAAGGAAGGTGAAGCATCACCTCATTGGTTATATATACACCCTCATTGTATGAGAAAATGAATTTTCACCTTGGCTCCTCCTGCAAGACAACAAAGAGATAGGCTAGTTAATTTGGGGAGAAAGTAGTGGCTCCAACACTCAATTATTGGAGCTAGTGGTGTTCGTTGTATACATGTGTCTTGGAACTTTTACTTCATATATGAAGCTTGATGGCCAACACATTTTTCATGCATGGATTATGAATGTTTATGAGACTTTTATGTAAATTATTTTGATTCATGCTTGTTTTCACCTATACTAAAGTGGTTGAACTATTTTATTTATTTTAGTGCCTATCATATTGAGAATGTGCTATAAGGGTTACAATGACCACCGCATCTATGTGGACTATTCTACTGGATGTTAGGTAGACTTTTCCTTTTGTGTTGGTTACAATGACTGTCGCATTCGTGTGGACTATTCCATTGGATGTTAAGAAGACCTTTCTTATTTGCGTGTGTCTCTACTAGGGTGGTACTATTACCTCTCTCTTAGAGGCTCACTTACTTTTCTGTTCATAGTTGAAGAAACATGACACACCTATGATTGAACATTCACTTGGCACACACACTTTCTTTTCGAAGGTACATGTGCATTCCTCTCTCTTGTTGAAAGTTAGTGCTAAGGAAAATCTTTAATATAATAGCAACCGGGTCATATTTTGTATGGGGATCATATCCCAAATGGTGTAAGGTCTAGATGGGACCATACATTGGGGAGACCCCTTGAATGTTGGTGGGTCTAGCACCATCAACATAGATACATGGCTCCTCCTCTCCTTTTCATCACATCATAATGAGATTTTGTAATGGAGCCAAAATTTCTATAGTCTGTGACAAAATTCATGCCATCAACCTTTCATATCACTTTCCTAGTCATCATCAACAAAGGCATTATATTGAGCCAATCAAAATAGAGTTAATCATAACTCCCTCTAATCATGAAAGTGATATTCATGTCATCAAAACATAAACAAAATGTTATATTTTTGTACTACTACCTTTCACTCCCAAGATGGTGTAGAAATCTTGGACATATAAACCTCCAAGGACTACCAAAAATCATACACTCAATTCATGTATTCTTTGAATTGAGTTGAAAACAAAAAGTTGTAGATACAGTTGCCTCAACTGCCATTATGAATTTTGAACATTCTTCCAGGTAGTAGAAACATATACCAACCCGATAACCAATAAAAAAACATCAATATCATAATTACCCCAACATGATGGCCTTTTGTCAAGATATCAAATTCTACTTACTTTTTATATTTGAGATCAACATCCTTCCATATGGTCTATGTATATTTTGTACAAGAATACTTCTCCATGCTTTCACTTTTAATCAAAGTTTCCATGGAACAAACTAATCAGCAAGCTACAATATCCACTTTCTTGGAGTTGTCATTATCAACTCTCTTTCTTTCTTCAGGAGACCATATTGTATGTTGATGAATATTATTATGTCTAAGTCTTGCTTCCTTATGGAAGAGTCTTGATATTTTTCCCATTCCAAATCATACCAAACTTCTTCTTTCAAGCATCGAGTAACCACATGGAATACCTTTTATGCTCATGTTCCAGAGCACATACTTATGACCAACTCTTTCTCCAAGATTCTTGTAGACATGAATTATACCTTCTAGAGAAGATTTACTAAAGATATGCATACCTTTAAGCATCTAGCCATCCTTCCTTTGAATGAGCTTACTTCTTGTCCCTATCAAAGATAAGTTTCCTTTTAAAAGAAGAAAGACTCAATTATTCCTTTCACACCACAACTCGATAATTTGTATGCCTTCATCCTTCAAAACTAATGTTTCCAAACTAAGTGGAATACACTAGTCATGTCATAATTCTTATTAAAGAACCTCCCCTAAAGGATGGTTCTTATTGGAGGATCTTGGTGATCCTTTCTGCAAGATGACTACATCTAACATTATGTTAGAAAATACTTGGATGAACTATGATGTGCAATATGTTTCAAATCTTCTCATTCTTGCCATCTAGATGACTTCTTCCAAAGAAATTTGATCATGTAGACTCTAATTCCTTTACTATCATATGCCTCCTTCTATGATTCCATGCTTCATAAAAACCAAAACTCTTCTAGAGAATGCAATGGTGCATCCTATTCTAACTGCTACTTTCTAATAAAATAAAGAAAAACTGCAAATAAATCTGATAGAGATGGAGCTTCCTTTAATATTATAGATCCTTGAGATCTTCAACTTTCGACTTCTTCTCAAGTTCTTCTTTTTCTTCAGCTAGGTGAGTTCCACTTCTCTCCTTCCTTTTATTGTTTTTCTCATTTGGAAAATACCTATTAAGATGTCCATATTCATTGCATCTAAAGCATTGTATCTTGGACATATATTGTTTTCCTTTGGAATTGTTGGGCATGGAATCCCCCCACAACATGTTTTGGGGCTCAAAGCCCAAGTTTTGAGTGATATTATTGTAAAGCTCCACGAATTGTAGGTGCGAAATGTATGTTAGAGTCATAGGGTTGTCCACCCTAAGTTTGAATGTAATGTCGGCCTACCCATGGTCCACAGACCATGGGATTTTATAAATAGAGCGAGACTCTAAGTTGTAAAGAGACCATCAGATCATATAAGTTCATGGATAGAATGAGATAGCGAAGCATAGAAGAAGAGTCTAAGTGTGCCTTGGGTCATAGTAGTAGGAAGAGGCTCTGCAGCTGAGTGCGTAGGGTAGAGTTGAGTCTATAACCAGAGAGGAGATTAATAAAGAAAGGTTTTGTTACTAATTCTATGCATCGATTCTGAGTTATTACATGTTTGAGGTCATTTGCAATTATACTATTTATTTACTGCGTGCACTTGTATGAGTTTTGAATATTGTTAAGTATAACTAAAATCATACAAATAAGCTAAGTTAATCAACTAATATCGGGTTACTAGTAAGGACTTGGGTAATAACACTATTTGGCCCCTGAGTAGGGCTGCGTGAAGGTAGCATCACAGGCTGAGAGGTACGGGTAAGTGCGCGTAGGGTCGAATTGCAGACCACTAGAAACCATTAGATGTCTCCAGGGTGCAGAAACTTGGTTCTAGCACCCTCCCATACTACTTCGAGTGAGACCTCAGTCCACGCTCCATGGGATGTTGCTGAAAGGGCCAGTAGTACTGGGATTTGTTTGGATAAATCACCTCTGAACCTGGGTCAGGCCCCAACAAGCCAACAAATGATTCCGTTGTCGGGACCAGGATCTATGTCTGATGTCTGATGTCGTTTCACTGGAATTCGACGAAGAAAGAAATTGAAGGGTGGTTGGACAGAAAGATTCACGAGTTCGTGGCATAGGAATATAGGAATCCGTGAGTATCAAAGGAACAATGGTTAGAGTGCTACTTATATACGAAAATCCATGAAATTTTATTTGCATCCTTCCCCTCTGAGTTATATGAGTGGATCGCGATGCTAACAGATAGTCAGGGAAGGTGTAGGCTTGACAAACCGATTGTGTGGATTCTAGAATTAATGCACAAACTAGAAGCATCATAAGATAAGATCGCGTGCACTGTGGACCATTGGCTCAATCGAATTATAGGAGGGTTTATTGAGTTCAACGTAGACACGATAGTCAGCTACAACGAGGTGGAACGACGCTTCCTCAAAGGACCGCGAGGTGAGTACATTAAATCTTTGAACCCTTGGATTAAAATGCTATTGTGTGAAAAGCGGGTTATGAAAATAAATTGATGTTTGGGGCTACGTGAAGTGGAAGGATCTATAGAAACGTAGGTAGCGCAAAGATAGAAAATATCTCCTTGTATTCGCCTCGGCGGGAAAGCGAGGAAGAGCTCATGAAATTTTCTCCGAGAAGTGTGGTCAATCTAATAAAACAGCGAATTCCGCGCATACCACCTCTGCCACCCCCATAGTTCAATATGGTGAGCGCGATAAATTTGCTGGTATTCAGAGGAGTAGGGAACGAATATCCAAACCAATTTTGGTTTCTGGTAAAAGCGGTATGGGAAGCACAAGGAGTCGTGGATGACAATATAAAGAAGACAACGCTGGTAAGCGCGTTGTAGGATTGTATGCTGACATGGTACATTAAGCATTCTAATGACCATCCAAACGTGGGGATCGTAGATATCTAGGCTGCGCTGAATAGGGAATTTAGTAGGCCAATGTCAGAGACACAATCGATTATTGGGTTTAAGGAAACCGCGATGCTTCCAGGCGAGACACCATGGGATCTGGATCAGAGACTGAAGAGTATGATTCAGGAAGCCAACACGACCTTGATGGATGGACGGTGCTACGCATGGTTTGTAGCATCACTAACGCTGCATCTAAGGACGGTGCTGTAGCAGTAAAAGCTATCCTCCCAGGCCGAAGCTTTGGAGATTTCAATGAGACTGCACGAGACCCAAATACAAGATCCTAGCCTGGGATTCCAACAAATCCACGCGCAACTGCAAAATCTGTGTATGGAAATGGAGAGTTTGAAACAGGTCATGACAACTCGCCCAAAGCACGCGAGGAGGTATGATGCATAAAATGCAAAGGCCTGGGGCATGACAAGGACCATTGTCCAGTCTTCGCGAACTACTTGGCGAGAGGAGGTCCGATGCCATTAAGACCAGAGGCACAAGCATGACCAAGCGTGGCGCCCACATTATGGTTGGTAAGCCATGATGAGTGCACCTGTAGGAGCTATGAACTAATGATGGATCAGACCCCTGCCTACAGAGTATAGACTAAAATGCGAGCCCTCAATCCAAACATAGGGATGGCGCGCGCTAGATTTTAGGGGTGCGGACGAGGTCGAGGTGGAATGGGACTAGGAAAAGGTTAAGGAAAATTGATTTGTTACAATTACAGAGGACCAGGGAATTATGCCCGTGATTTTACAAATCCGTTGAGAGCATCATGTTTATATTGTACTCAGTTTGGTCATGAGACGAAGGACTTCCCTACATTAATAGCGAGGCTGCATGTTAAAGGGATACTCCAGCCTCCCCCGAATCAGAATTTTCAAATGATGAGGTCTAAGCCGTGTGAAGAGGACCCGAATGTAAACATCATGCTTTGAAGTGGTATCACGACAGGAGATGTCAAAGGTAAGCAGCCTGAAGGAAGTGCGTGGGTTTGCAAGGTTCCTACAAAGGAACCTGAATTTGATTTGGAGCACGTGAAGGAGACATTCATGGAAGCTAAGAAGAGCTTCATGGAGGCCTCCACTTTAGGTAGTAAGGATCCACTAGGATCGGAGATTGATCCTTCAATGCTCACTACCTATTTGGAGACTTGTATGAAGCTGTTGCGTGATAGGAAGGCTATGAAAGGACTATAGGAACTTATCACTAGGTGCACTGGATTAGGATAACTGCACATATTCCGAAAGCTTGGAAAACATACATCACGAATTGGAAGGGAAATGAGATTCACTGCGCAAATCAGAGAGTATGAAATGGATCAAGTAATTCTAGATCTAGGATTAGACGTGAATGTGTTACCAAAGCAAACATGGGATTGCATGGGTAGGCTTGCATTGCAATGCTACCCTATTCAATTGTGAATGGAAAACCAACATAAGATCCTACCGATGGGAAGATTACAGGGCATAATGGTAGACATCAAAGGTGCGAGTGTGCTTCCAAATTTCAAAGTGATAGAGATTGTTGATGACAAAAATCCCTATCCTGCGCTGCCGGGAATCGATTGGGCCATTGATATGAATAGAATGATAAACCTAAAGAAGTGCAAAATGATTTTTGAGAAAGTCACTGCGCGTAGTGGTACCCTTAGACATGGCAGAAGGATCACGCTACATAGAGCCAGTGCATGACGAAGAGGGCAATGACAAGCTAGAATGTATCTACAAGATAATCGCCTGGGAACAGGATTGGGTTAATCCTACAACCAATGGTAGGATTTCGTGGGAGCGCGAAAGCTCCTGCACATCAGATTCGGATGAAGAAATAAAACGATGGAAAAACCGGTTACACGAGGTAACCACGCTCAATTACAACATGATGGTAAGATAATTACGCTGCATGGAAACAGAGGCAAAGGATTTGCCTATGTATGACGGGTTGACAGTGGTGGATGAATTCCTGAACAAATTTCAAAGCACAATACTAGAACAACAACGGTTTGATGCTCTGAAATGGGCACTGCACGCTACGCCCACAAGGTGGTGGGGTACACATCAGAGAAGCTTTGAGGATTGGTGTAGATGTAGAAGGATGATGCGCCTACGATTTGGGAAACCGTAGATGCGACTAGTAGACAAGTATGACGGATGGCATGATCCACGTACACACCTCATGAAATGGACCAAGGTCTACCGGAAGAGCCACAACCTGAATGGGTGCATTTGTTCTATCATACCCTAGATGTCATACCCATGAATTGGTATACTGAGACGGAGCTCCGCCATGGTATGAGTGAATGGGATATCTTGCAGGAGGGATTTCTGTTAACTTTCACGTTTGAAGATCGTTGATGAGATACTGTTGATGATGAGCTACAAGCAGTAAAAGTAGCTATCTTCAAACTACCCCAAGAGCTAATGGAAGTTCTTCAGCCAGAATGGGGGACACAACTGAGCTGCGTGCTAGTGTCTTACAATGTAAATGTTGAGGAGGACGATGAGGACCCATGAAATATTAACATTCCAGAAATGGAAGGCTGTCGTGAGGTTCAAGGACCATTGATTGAGGATCCTAACATCACCGCGCCACTAAAACCGAAGCAGGTAAACATTGGAATAGAGGCAGAACCAAAGTATGTAACGCTTGGAGACTATTGGGATGATGCCACAATGGATAAGGTTGTTGCGTTACTCCACGGATACCAAGACTTATTCCCAACCAAAATTACAGACATACAAGGGATTGTTGGCGACTTAGGGATGATGAAGATCACCTTGAAACTTGACGCGAAGCTGGTTAAGCAGAGGGCTTACTGCTTGAATCCGAAATATAAGGAAAAGGTCCACGTAGAATAGACAAAATGATTGTAGCCAAAATTATTGAGCTAGTGGAAAAATCCGACCGGGTAAGTCCTATGGTAGTATAGGAGAAAAAGAAAAAGGGTGAAATAAGAATATGCGTGGACCTCAGGAATCTGAACGATGCCTGTGTACACGACCCATTCCTGACACCGTTTATAGATGAAGTATTGGAAAATGTTGGCGACCAGGAAGCATACTCATTCACAGATGGGTTCTCACGGTACCATCAGGTCAAGATTGCGCAAGAAGACAGGAGAAAAATGACCTCGCAATGGAATGGGGATGCTTTGAATACACCGTTATGTCATTTGGATTGAAGAACTTGCTAGCCATATTTTCGCGCATCGTTGTTGCTGCATTCAAAGAATACATCCACAAGTTCTTGGAGGTATATTTGGATGATTGGAATGTCTTCAGATTAGTTAAGCACCATGTAGCAAGCTTACGATTGATGCTGGATACTTGCTAACGACACTAGATTGCGTTGAACCTTAAGAAGTGCACATTCCTCGTTCCCTTTGGAAACCTATTGGGACATGTGGTCTGCATACAGGGACTGATGGTGGGCCCTGCGAGGATTGCAGTAATTCTAAATTTGGAAGCACTGCAAAGTGTTAAACAGCCGTGCGCTACCTTGGGACACACCGGATACTACATAAAGTTTATCAAAAGCTATGCCCAAATCACCGTGCCGATGGAAAAACTATTGAAAAAGGATTTTACATTTTGCTGGAATGATGATTGCGTGAAAAGTTTGGATATCCTGAAGGGGAAATTGGCCTCTGCTCCAATCCTGGTCTTCCCAAAATGGGATGTGGAGTTTCATGTTCGTGTTAATGCTTCGTGTATTGCGTTGGGAGCAATTCTCACATAGGAGGGTGGGGAAGGCTTGGATCACTCTATCGCATTTGCAAGTCGGAGGTTGTCCAAAGCAGAGAAGAAATATTCCACCATCGAGTGTGAGGGGTTGGAAATGGTGTACACGCTCCAAAAATACCAACACTATTTACTTGGAGGACATTTCAAGATGTCTATCAATATTTTGTGTTGAAATACCTGGTTAATAAGCCTGTGTTGGGGGGGCACATATGCAGGTGGCTCTTATTGTTCTATGAATATGATTTTGAGGTCGTAGTTAAGCTGGGATGACTGAACGAAGGACCATATCACTTGTCGCACATTGAGACGGGCGATGAACCCACTAATTTAGAGGAGGGACTACCTGATGCTCAACTTTTTGCTGTGCGTGTCGCGGACAAACACTTCGAAGATATAATCCACTTTCTGACCACAGGGACCGTGCCAAAGGAATACTCCATCCAACAGAAGAAGGGATTGGTGGTGCGCGGAACATATTTTTCTGTCATCGTGGGGCACCTATATAAAATGGGCAATGATGACATATTGTGAAGATACGTACTTGAATTTGAACGAAGTCAGATCCTCGCAGAAGCACATGAGGACGTTGCAGGAGGACACTATGCAGGACGTGGACCGCACAAAATATTCTTCGTGTAGGGTTATGGTGGCCAACACTTTACCAAGATTCAAAAGCATACTGTAAAGCCTGTGATGTATGTCAAAGGATCGGAAAACCCTTACGTAGGGACGAGATGCCATTGAATCCGCAAATGACACTGCAACCATTCAAGAAATGGGAAATTGACTTTGTGGGACCTATCAAACCTCAGGGAAAGACAGGTGCGCGCTACATCATCATTACAATGGAGTATCTGACATGATGGGCGGAAGCGTAGCTAGTCAAAGACTACATGACCGCTACGACTGTGAATTTTTTTGTTCAAAAACGTGTTGACCCGATTTGGCTGTCCAAAAATCTTAATGAGTGATCACGCAACACATTTCCTAAACGAAACTATCAGCGCATTCACAGAAGAATTCCATGTGTATCATTAGAAAAGTACACCATACCACCCACAAGCTAATGAGACTGTAGAAGCTTTAACAAAATACTGGAGACTGCATTGACCAAAGTGTGCAACGCACAACAGAACGTTTGGGACCTGCGCGTACCTATCGTGTTATGGGATTACAGGACAACGTGCAAGAAACTAACGGGACAGACACCTTTCCGGTTAGTTTATGGCGTTGAAGCTGTCATGCCGATGGAATATATTGTACCTAGTCTGTGAATAGCAGTGCTCACTGGGATGACGGACCACGAAGCTCTAGAGGAAAGGCTCGAGCAATTAGAAGAATTTGAAGAAGAACGGTTTTTGGCTGGATTTCATTAGCAGGTACAAAAGCAATATGCAAAATCCTGGCATGGTCGCCATATCAAGTTACACACCTTTAAGGTAAATGACTTAGTGCTACTGTATGATAGTAAGTTTGAAAATTTTTCGAGAATATTCATAATGCATTGGCTGGGACCATACGTGGTTAAGGAGGTCACAGACGGAGGCACGATCCATTTGGTCAAACTAAATGGATAACCCTTCCCAAGAAAGTAAATGGCAGCCGCTTGAAGCCCTACACGGGTGGGCTGACTGTTTGACTAGCCGGCCAACACACACTCTTCGCGCTCTGAGGAGCCAGACAAAGGCGTGGGACTATAAATATACACAACAGATGCTGGTACAAATGTAAGGAAACAACTTAGACATGGAGGTCTCAAACCAGAGGATGCAACAGGCTCAACAAGCAGCAACTCAGTGCATTGCGAACATCGGGATAGTTCGAGACTAGTTGGAGGGACTTCATGCCAAGATCGCCATGCCGACAAAGTGACTCGAGGGCGAGTCACAATGTTTGTGTTGGGGGCTTTTTGGGCATGGAATCCCCCCACAACATGTTTTGGGTCTCAAAGCCCAAGCTTTGAGTAATATTATTGTAAATCTCGGCGAATTGTGGGTGTGAAATGTATGTTAGAGTCATAGGGCTATCTGCCATAAGTTTGAATGTAATGTCAGCCTACCCATGGTCTGTGGACCATGGGATTGTATAAATAGAGCGAGGCTCTAAGTTGTAAAGAGATCATCAGATCATAGAAGCTCATGGATAGAATGAGATAGCGAAGCATAGAAGAAGAGTCTAAGTGTGTCTTGGGTCGTAGTAGTAGAAATAGGCTCTACAACTGAGTGCGTAGAGGCCTAGTAGAGTCCCCAACTGAGTGCATAAACCCCTGCAACTGAGTGCATAGGGTAGAGTTGAGTCTGTAACCAAAGAAGATATTAATAAAGAAATGTTTTGTTACTAATTCTGTGCATCTGTTATGAGTTATTAGATGTTTGAGGTCATTCACAATTATACTATTTATTTACTGTGCGCACTTGTATGAATTGTGAATATTGTTAAGTATAAATGAAAGCATATAAATAAGCTAAGTTAATAAACTAATATTGGGTTACTATTAAGGACTTGGGTAATAACATTGTTCAGCCCTTGAGTAGGGCTGCGCGAAGGCAACATCATAGGATGCGAGGTATGGGTAAGTGCGCGTAGTGATGTGCGTGCAGGGTCGAACTGTGGACCACTAGAAACCATCAGACATCTACAGGGTGTGGAAACCTGGTTCTAGCACCCTCCCATACTACTTCGGGTGAGACCTCAGTCTATGGTCCGTGGGTTGTTTCCGAAAGAGCCAGTAGTACCAGGATTTGTTTGGCTAAATCACCTCCAAACCTGGGTCAGGCCCCAACAAGCCAACAAGAATTTCCAAACTTACCTTTCTTCTTCTTGGATTTTAAAACAAAGGCTTGAGATTTTTCATTTGTTTCGTTGTCATCCTTTTCCATTAGCCTTGTTTCTTCCAAGATAAATTGAACCCATAGTTCATCAAAGCGAGTAATATGTTTTCTTGAGTAGATACTAGTCACAAAATTACTCCATTCACATGGAAAAGCATTAGTACACAATTAATCATCTCTAAATCAAAGATGACTCCCCAAATCCCTTGCAACTAGTACCTCAATTGTGATATCTTCATAAGATATGTGGACATATATTCATTCTTTGACATCCTTGTTTTATATAGTTGATTCCTTAAGGATATTTTCTGCTTGAGGTACTTATATAGTAAAATTTCATCAAATTATCATAGATTTCTTTAGATGTACTCAAATCAACAACAAAGGGAATGATATTATCATTTATATATTCAATAAGAATCCTTATGCCCTCACTTCTCCCCTCTTGTATCTTTCTAATTCTTGAGTCTTCTCTTTGTTTGGTTGAGTAATAAATCAATCATCTTCTTCCATGTTAGGAAGTTTCCTGATCCAACAAGCTTGTTTCTTTCGTTGCAAAATGAAGCCATTTTATTTGTAGATTGAGACATGGAGAACAACATGTGTCCTTCTTGATGATGGATTCAACTATCTTGATGTTTTCAAGACAGTTAAGGATATTTCAAAGAATTTCCTTCAATATCAAAGAGTCTTCAAGAGAGAGAAAGCTAGATGTCCTTCTTAAGACGATGAGGCCTTCAGTGAGGGCTTGATGTAGTAACCTTCCTTCTAGGTCAATAGGTATTGTTCCTTAAACCTTTCCTTGTCTCCTTAGAAAATGATTCCCTTTGACAAACAACCTTCACTTATGCCAACAAGAATGATATTTAATCTTCCTTCTCTTCACCTTAGCTCTGATTCCATGTTGGAGAATCAAGTAGGGTAGCTATTAAAAGCAATTCTCCTATCCTTAATAATTTCTTGTGAAATTTAGTTACATTCTTATTGTTCTCTATTAGATTCATTTCATTAAACAATTATCAAGACCATAAACCATGAATATCATAAAAGATAATGGAGACAAGAAGTAGGCTCCAAGACAGGGTGTTTTGTGGATGAATTCCTTCTGTGGACATAAGAAATCTCCCTAGATCTAGTGGCTTAGTATAGAAAGAACCAAGACAAAACTTCAATGATTTTCTTAGAGATGTTTGAAATATGGGAAGAAAACCAACTTGGAATCGAATGCAATATTCCTCCTTCTCCTTACTTGTTAGCCCCAAATCCAACTCCAGCTCCAATTTTTATAAGTGGAACTTGCAAATCATCCAAAAACAAGCAAGAGAACCAAAACATAAAAAATAACATATAAAAATAACTATAAACAAGAAGTCTAAGATTCATGTTCTACATAGGCATAAATGAGTCAATGTATAGGGGAAGCAATGCACTTTTGTATTACTAAAGTAGGGAAAACATTAAAACACTTATAGGCCTTGGCCTTTTGAATCCCTCCCAGATATCTTGTCCTTCCTTTGGCACAATGGTAAGCCTTAAATCACACCTAAAGCACATGTATATATTATATACCTCTAGAAAAAAATGCAAGATAAGGGCATAATTAAGAGTCTCCAAAAGCCAATCCAGACTCTATGGGAGGCAGTGAATTTATAGGGTAAATGAGGTGGTTTAGGATTTACCATTCTAGGGCTTAGATCCACATTAGAGGGAGGTAAGTTCTAGGATATAAGAGATAATACCTCAATAATATGAGTTAGAGATATGATCGAACAATGAATGGTTGAAACCACTTCCGAAGCTTCTAAAAAGAGAGAAACTTCAAAATGTTTTTATTTTGATTTTTACTCATTTCTAACTATCATCACAATTTTTGGAAAAGCAACATGCACTGACCAGTGCAGGTCAAATGTATGCAAACTGCTCCATCATAGGTTGTCTCAAAGGCAAGTGCGTTGATCCATAAAATTAGGGTTTTTAGCCAATGTAATCCATGATTCTTGTAACTTCTGGAAATTTGTGGCTTTGTAGGGGATGTTTGGAAAGTGTCAATGGATGATGATAGATTCAGGTTCAGGGCCATTTGGTTGAATGTGAGAAAATGAACCTGTAACATATTCCCCCCTTAACTTTACAAAGTCAGAAGCAGTGGCTAAGGACTAAATTTATTTACCATGTGAAAAGTCTGGATTAAGAATCGTCTGGTTGAGATAATCAATTGAATGTTATAATACATTATCACCATGATATCACTGTTGAGGGAGGCATACCCATACTCAAATATAAGTCATTTTACATGTACAATGATCGATGCCACATCCGTTGATGACATATTGCGGACCCATTCTTGGATGAATCTTTGTATGACCATAGCCATCATACCTTGTAGATATTGTATGAATCTTGAAATTGTAGCTTGGATGGATAAAACTAGATCTGGGTTCTTCTACCTCATCACTTGATAGTATGAGTCTAATCATGAATAGATCTGTTAGAGTTGAAAATGGTAGAAACCATATGATTACCATCTAGTGATGAAAACTGTTAACATATGTGAGAGGAATCATTGATAATGATAATCGCCCTCAAGGTACTAAGCAAAATCTATGAGGTGTGAATAAGTGAGTTGAAGTTGAACACCACATAAAATCCCCCGATCAAAGGCCAATGATGAGAACCCGTCACCGAAAGTGAGGAAACTGTCCATTAAGGTATGAAAAATCCAAGACACTGAAAGGAGTTTCTAAGTTAGCTTCCTAGATAATATGCTAATGTCGATAAGAAGCAACCCCTTGTAGGATGACCTTAATGTATCCCCCATCAACGACACGAAACAAATATCAAGATTCGAGACAAAATGTGATGACTCAGAGCTGGTTCAGGGGTGACAAACATGAATTAAGGCTAAAGGTATTGTAGCAAATTTCAACTAAGGGTGGACTTCTCTTGAACATATCGGTGACACTTTTATGGAGTTGGCAACAATGACTCAAATACCCATCATGAAGGCTTTCAATAAGGTGTGATCAACAAAGGGGCAAGTGAATTCCCCAACCCAAAATAGTCATGGAGGTGAAAGAGTGTCATGTTCAAGAGTGACTTACTTCCATAAACAAGTTTTAATGTATTATTTCCCCAATTTTCCCACCATTTATGGAAATTACCTCTTTATTTTTTACAAGCTTGAGGAAGATAACGTATGCTTGATTTATAATTTCATCCTTCATATGAATCCTTATGAGTATTTTTAATGAACCCTGAGAAGGAGTGGTTCGGTCTCATCGTGCTTGACGATTACTACACTGTTTGTGTTTTACGAGTCCAACGATGGTGTAACTCGACTTCTTTTTCATATTTAGAGAGTTTGAGAAATAGGAAAATAAGAAAACTCCGAGAGGTTCCTTTTCGTAAATTTATTCCCTTGGGCCCGAAAAAGCATAAAACTATACCTAGGAGAACCTTTTAGTTATGCTTGACTAAAGTATTCCTTTTTCATAATTAGTCCATCCAATCTGGACAATGGTTAAACTTATACGAGGAAGACATCATTTCATTTAATTTAACAAGCGCGAAAGATACAAATTCTCAACGATATTTTCATATTTTGGGAGTTTGAAAATAGGTTAAAGAGGACTCAAGAGGGTTACTTTTTCGTAAATTTTGGTGAGCCTAAAAAAGTTATAAAATTATGCTCGGTAACTTATTCTCATGTTTTTACAAGAATGAGAAATAGGCTAAGCTCAATAACATATTCTCATGTATTAATGAGCATGAAAAAGAACAAAGGCTAAGCTCGAAATATGTTTCATTTTTTTTTACACAATCTTGAAATAGAGAAAAGCTATGCTTGAGAGTGGTTTCATTTTTACACAAGCTTGAAATAGAGACAAAATATGCTTGAGATAAGTACATTTCCCCTAATGTAAGGGTAGAGGCATGACCCCCCCAACTTCGTTTCGTCTGTCAACTCTTCTCATGGACCCAAATAGATTGATGGTTACTGATAGAAACAAGTTCATCAAGAAGGAAGGAAGAGGATCATGTGATATGGGCGGATGAAATGAAGGTGACACAAAACAAGAACTATGCTCATATATTTGTTTCATTTATATGTGAGCTTGAAACGTAGAAGAAAATATGCTCGTAGTGACCTGTTTCATTTTTTAAACGAGTTTGACACAGTAAAAGAACTATTCTTAAGGAATTATTTACCTTGGTCATGGCTCCCAAGAAGCTAAGGATCTGGGAGGAATACATATCAAGGCTTAATCACGGCTTCCAAGGAGTTTTAATTGGATGGAAGAACAATTATATGGAAGGTATCAAGGGATCCAATAAGAATAGGAAGATTAGGCTCCAATGTTCCCAGTAAATGGATTACCATATCACCTACTAGATTAAGGTTAAAAGAAGTCAAGAAAAAAGTGAGAGGCTTTTCTTCATTGGTAGGTGCAAGCATGGAACAAGTTGCCACATAATTAAATTGTGGTGAGGGGGATACCACTTGGATATTATGAATTCTTAGGGAAATTTGATGGCTGGTAGTCAAATCAGGGTGAATGAATGAAATCTAGTCAATAGTCACAATTTTTCCATCATGCGGGAAAGACATCACTCGAAAGAGTGTGGACATGATAAATTTCATGACATAAACAATCTCGCCCAAGGAGAAAATTGAAATACATGGGGCCTTGGAGCACAATAACATCAATACATGTAGTTTTTTCTTCTAAGGTATTAGGTAGCTAAGGAAATATCCCTAATGGTTCACCATCTCTTTTGCTAAAAGCCAACAAATTCTAAGTAATGTACACAAGCAGAGGGGAACCTAAATATTTCCAAATAGTCAAGGATAGAATGCTAATAGAAGCGCCTTCGTTTATAACAATGTGATATATGATATTATCCCAAGCCTTTGCCATGATTTGGAAGCGCATGTAAGAAGGGAGAGGAGGTTGTGGAAATCGATTCGAATAAAAGGTAATGAACTCATTATTTGGAGAGGGTTCCATGAGAATGGGTGAAATCCCCCCTTGTTCAGTGGAATCTGAAGTAACAAGAAGAACCTGAGTGGTATGAAATTCACTCTTTAAGGGGAGAGTGCGGTTGAATTAAGGTGGAATAAGGTTGATCACTTTCTCAACCTATGGTCGGTTGGAAAAAGACTCATTGGATTCACATTATGAGAGTGGGATTGACTGAAGACACAATTGGGTCAATCACTTCATCAACTAATGGAGGATTGGGGGAAAGCTTACGGTAAGCTCTTGGAAGTTGTTGTTGATAAACAATATTATTTTCCAAAAATATTGAGGCTTCATCCATATGAGGACAAATGTGAATTTGATGACTCACTTCACATAACCTACAAGGAAACCTACACTTTACCCTTTTTCCTATAAACCTTATTGTCACTAGTTGATGGTTTGTCACCCCAAAGGCTTACAATAAGGGATGATGTGAGCCTATAGACCACACTTATAATACCTAGGGAATGCTAGGGAAATCTCTAAGAAGGTGGTCATCCTTACAAAAGTTGCAAGGGAATTTAACTTTACGAGGCATGTTGGAAGGTTTTTCAACATTACCAATTCATAGCAATGGTTGCTTGGTTTCACCCTTACTTATTTTGCTTCTTCTTCTTCTCAACTTCCTATTTATTAGGATCAAGACTTTCACCAGGAGAAGAAGAAGAAAGGGAAGAAGAGACAATGGGAAAACATGGAAAATGGTCAACTTGAGGTTGGTTTTGTTCAGGTGGAGAAATTTCTTGTGAAGCAGTTTGGAGATTTGGAGTCAAGGAGGTTTAAAACAACCATACCAATAAACCTATATTGAATAAAGGAAGTGACAAAATAGCCATGTAAGGGGCCACCAATATTTCCAAAAGAAGGAAAAATACCAGGATTCCCGTCAAAAGGGTTTCCTTGGCTAGCAGACTCAAGAAATGTTTCCATCATACTCAACCTAAGGTCTACTAAGGAATGAAAATGGAGAATTCAATCAAAGAAATAATAACAATGAAAAGGGGTAACTAGGTAAGAAGGGATTACTAGGTTGTTTTGAATTGAAATATACCATTAAGTACATGAAAATAGTATCCCCGAATGTTGTGTTCGATGTATCAAAACAACAAAGTAGTCGACTTGGTTACCCATGGCAGGTTTGGAACCTAGTGGGGGCTTCCAAAATATACCCAGAGGTACATGGAAGCATAGCCCATAGTAGTGTTATATAATGCATAACTGTATGATAGGGGCATTCCAATATACTCATATGTAGAGTGTCATCCTAGATACAAAAAGGTACGTGAAAGAAAATTATGATATACTCTGATGTACACGAAAAACCAACCATCCTCGAGATGTAACACTGACAAGTAATGACATGTCCTACGTTTAGAGATGTCGAAACATGTCTTCTAGCCTATACCACTAAATGTGTTTTTAATGTTTCAAATTCTCCTTAGGTTAATTGATAAATTTTAATGTTTATCTTTTTTAAAGTTTCAGTTTCAAGGATAAAAATGAATTCACTTGAACTCCTAAAATGTAGCTAGCATGAAAAAGAACTATTTTCATTCAATGAAGATCTAACTAAAGAAGGGAAGGAGTTTCAAACAATGATGCATAAAACAATAAATTTCAAACAAGATCCCCAAATTTACTATTCCAATTCAAAAGTTCAAATCCTTAATGCATGAAAAAATGAATTTTTTTTTTTTTTTTTTTTTTTTTTTTTTTTTTTTTTTTTTTTTTTTTTTTTTTTTTTCAATGTAAAGAAAAATGAAAAGTGACAAGATTATTGAATCAAAGAGAATTCAAACAGATTGAAATTGTAACATGACCAACCCTTTAATAAATCAATAACCAAGTCCAATGATAAAAACCATAATGGACAAGAAGAAACAATTTTTTATATATCTAAAATGTAATCACACTCAATTTCACACAAGTAATTGGCTTTACAGAGACCTTTCACAGACCAAAGACTCAGGGATACACTGCAAATAAAACACAATTCAAAGCAAGGCAATGGAAATGTAATTTTTTTGCACTTATAGGATCATCACATGTATTATATGGAAACCAATGCGAGTCATCACACTTACAGAATGGGAAATGTGTGCTGGGTTGCTTTTTCTCAGAACAAAAAGTGGATGAGGCTAATTCGCTTAAAATAAGAAAGATAAAACCTAACCAAGCTTGAAGTTAAGATTTCCTAAGTAGAATGAAAATCCAAACAAGATAGATAAACTTGACTTCAGAAGTCTTAAAAGGATAGAAAAATAAAACCACTAAAGAACATCCCATTCCCCAATGGAGTCACCGAGTTGTTTTGTGGATAAATTCATTCTACAAACATAAGTAATCTCCCTAGGCCTAGTGGCTTAGTCTAGAAACAACCAAGATAAAACTACAATGCTTTTCTTAGATATGTTTTAAATATGGGAAAAAAAACCTACTTGGAATCCAATGCAAGCTTCCTCCTTCTTGTTACTTATTAGCTCCAACTCTAACTTCAATTACTATAAATTGAACTTGCAAATCATCCAAAACAAGAAAGAGAACCAAAACATACAAAATAACATATACAAACAACTCTAAACAAGAAGTCAAGGATTAATGTTCTACATATGCATAAATTAGGCATAATGTATAGGAGAAACAATGCACCTTTGTATTAATAAAAGCAAAAAAATATTACAACCCTTGTAGGCCTTAACCTTGTGAATCCCTCCAAGCTATCTTGTCCTTCCTTTGCCACAATTGTAAGCCTTCAATCAGACCTAAAGCACATGGATGGATTATGGAACTCTAGACACAAATGAGTAGCATAAGGGCATAATTCAGAGCCTTCAAAAGCCAACCCAAACTATATGGGACGAAGTGAATTTATAGGGTAAATGAGGTGGTTTCAGATTTACCATTCTAGGGCTTAGATCTACATTAGAGGGAGGTAAGTTTTAGGAGATAAGAGATAAGACATCAATAGTATGAGTTCAAGATATGATCCAACAATAAATGGTTGAAACCACTTACAAAGCTTCTCAAGAGAGAACTTTGGAAATTAATTTTTTATTTTTACTCATCTCCCACTATCATCGCAATTTTTGTAAAATCAACATGCCCTGACAAATGCAGGTCAAATGTATGCAAACTGTGCCATCACAGGTTGTCTCAAAGGAAAGTGCGTTAATCCACACAATTAGGGTTTTTAAGCCAATGTAATCTATGATTCTTGTAACTTTTAGAATGTGAATGCTTTTGGCTTTGTAGGGGTTGGTTACAAAGTGACAATGGATGATGATAGATCCAGGTTCAGGGCCATTTGGTTGAATGTGACAAAATGACCTATAACACAAGGAAAAATCCCTCGAGGGGGAAAACCCAGAAATAATCTCTCCTCTTCCAATAGAATCAAATCAAATGAGAAATACAAGACGTAAATACCAAAGCCAAGACCTCCTCCAAACACTAAGTTGACCCTCCAAGGGTTCCTTCTTAAAACAAACTCAAGTCAACAAGGTCAATGAAAGTAAAACTTCAAAATTTCTAGTTGAATAAAATTTTTGACCCTCTATTTCAGACATGCAGTCTGGGCTTGCAATTTTTGGCTTACTGCAGTCATCCTAAACTCTAATCTCGCGCATATGAGAATATCCAAGCATAAAAAATAAAATTTCTACCTTTTCTTACTTCATATCAAACTTGTGTGTGTCCAAATGAGTCAAATCGTCTTCCTTTATATACCCTTCTCAAGAGGTCGAATAAGCCTCTCTTAGGCCAACTTTTCACTAGGAGGGCCGACTTGGTATTGGAGGTCATTTTGGCTTTCTAGACTCAAAAATAATTTCTATTTCTTGTACAAATTTCCCAAATGGGTCTTATATACATGTCAAAGACTCTCTTGACTCAATAAACCACATGAGCATGAAGAACATGCTTGACCCAAATGACAAATAAATTTGATCATGAAACCCATACTTAAAATAATATTTCTTTTTCTTCTTTTTATAGACACATACAATGTCATAAGAATACTAATTATTTTTCTACTTTTTACAAACATATACAATGCCACAAGTACAAAGGAAATTGTTAAGACAAAATTTAGTTACATTCTCCAATAGCTTGGCCCCACCAAAACCCCAAACCCATTGAGCATCACATCACCTTCAATGAGAGATATTGCCTTCGAAAGAAGACAAGAAGATTGGTATGTCGATATAAGGCACTATGGGATCTATATGATGAGTCAAAAATTTGATCATGAAACCCATACTTAAAATAATAATTCTTTTTCTTCTTTTTATAGACACATACAATGTCATAAGAATACTAATTATTTTTCCACTTTCTACAAAAATATACAATGCCACAAGTACAAAGGAAATTATTAAGACAAAATTTAGTTACATTCTCCAGTAGCTTGGCCCCACCGAAACCCCAAACCCATTGAGCATCACATCACCTGCAATGAGAGATATTGCCTTCGAAAGAAGACAAGAAGATTGGTATGTCGATATAAGGCACTATGGGATCTATGTGATGAGTCAAAAATTTAGGTTGATGAAAATGGAGAAAGAAGTATGAACCAAGATGTTGGGATGGGGTCCCCTGGGTTAGTTTGGGGTTAAGATAACCCAAAATTTGGTACAATTTTGTAAATAATGTAAAGTCTCCGCAATTTATGGATGAAAAGCGCATAGGTGAATAAGAGTCAAAGGGGATTATCCCCTTGTTTTGGATAAGTTTTGAGTCAATTTTGAGATTCACCCATGGTCCGTGGACCATGGAATTGTATGAAAAAGGCTATAAATAGTGAGTCTTAGTGAAAGGACAAGTAGAACTAGATGGAAAAACGATAGAGAATTGGGTTGGTTAAAGAGTCTAGGACAAAATCTAGGGCAGGAAGGATCTAATTCCCGCGCTTAGATAGGGAAAGAAAAGCTTCGTAGATGAGTACGCGGAGGCCTAGCAAGATTCTGTAACTGAGTGCACGAACCCCTGCAACTATGTGTGTAGGGCAGTTTGAGTCTGTAATCTTGAATTGAAGATCAATAAACACAATTTTCTGAAGATTTCCCGAGTATTTCTATTTATCTCTGTTAATGTTATATGCTGCTAATGAATGACTTTTTTATGAGATATTGATTGAATGTTACGTGATTCTCTTGAATAAGTCTTTATAATGTACACAATGTATGGTTAAATACTTTCGCGAAGACTGGTGATTTCTCTTACGTTTACTAATGACTTAAGCAAATATGCATGAACACTAATTTAAGACTACCCTTAAAGGTCTGCAAGGACTGATCGTAAACCTTCATGGAGGTCTGAAGGCTGTTTTAACTGAGTTGCAACAACATGCCCTAAGAGTTTATCGATCTACATGAACGCAGATCTAAGGTGTTGAAAGACATCAAAATAGTCTTTGGATGCAGAAACTTGGTTCTTGCATCCCCCCATATTGCTTCTGGTGAGATTGTAGCCTGCGCTACGCGGGTTGTTGCCGAAAGGGCTAGTAGTGTGGGGTTTTGCTGGTTGGCACAACTAACTGTGAACCTGGGTCAGGACCCCTTAAGCCAACAAATGGTTCCGTTGCCGGGACTAGGAATTGCTTGAAAGAGGTGTGGTGTTGCATCATTGGAATCCGACAAAGAAAGAAATTGAAAAGTGGTTGGATCAAAATATTCATGAGTTTGCAACACAAGGAAACAAGAATTTACACATGTCGAAGGAAGAGTGGTTCAACAGGTATCTGTATATGGAGATACATGAGATCTTCTTCTGCACTTTCCCCATTGAATTGTATAAGTGGCTAGCTAAATTGACAGACATTCAAGGAAGGTGGAAGCTCGATAGTCTTACAATATGGATTCCAAAATTAGTGCGATGATTAGAATATTCTAAAAACAATATCATGTAGGCTATCGATCGTTGGCTCGATTGGATTTTGGGAAGATTTCTTATAGAATTTGCAGTTGATACCTTAGTCAGCTATAGCGAAGCGGAGCGACGATTTTTCAAAGGATTGTGAGGTAAGTATTTAATACCATTGAATACTTGGATTGAAATCATGTTATGTGAAAAGCGGGTGATGCCATTACCTTGATGTTTGGAGCTACGTGAAGTGGAAGATTTTTTAGAAATTGCAGAGGATCAGGAACAGAGTATAGTCCATTGATTGGACCTACCTCAAGTGATGACGAAGGGGCAGGGCAGACTACACCATGAAGTGCTATTCAACTAATCACTCAGGAGATTTCTCGAGAAAATCATCCTTCCACTCCACCTCCACCCCCACCTCCACTGCATACACCTTCACCCACACCTCCACCTCCACCACCACCATTCAACATGGAGAACACAATGAAGATGTCGATATTCAAAGGCATATGAGGTGAAGATGCAGAGTAGTTCTAGTTTGTTGCTAATGCTATATGGAAAACACAACATATTACTGATGACAATATAAAAAAGGCACAATTGGTTACCTCTTTGTAGGATCACGCACTAACCTGGTACATTAAGTATTGTTCTGATAATCCTCTTGTAACATTAGTAGAGGCTAAGGTGGATTTAAACAAAGAGTTAGTAAGCCTAAGCCTGACTCACAGTTAATAATTAGATTTAAAGAAATCATGATGAGGGTCGACAAGATGCCCTTGGAATTTGATCAAAGGTTGAAGTGTCAGATCAGAGAAGCTAACATGCATATCATAGATAGCCAACATCGCGAATGGTTTATAGCATCACTTTTGCCCCACTTGAGAATTGCTCTGTCACAACATAAGATAGAAACACAGGTAGAAGCCTTGGAAATCATGATGGGGCTACATGCATCAACTATTTAGGATACAAACCTGGGAGTACAACAAATCTAGTCACAATTAGCTAGCTTACACCTAGAGTTACAGAGTTTGAAGAAAGACAAGG
Source organism: Pinus taeda (assembly GCA_000404065.3). Taxonomy (NCBI): domain Eukaryota; kingdom Viridiplantae; phylum Streptophyta; class Pinopsida; order Pinales; family Pinaceae; genus Pinus; species Pinus taeda. Next base: position 238,169 of record APFE030356317.1, on the reverse strand, counting down.
AAACTAAACTGGAAGTGCATGCAAAAGTTTGGTGTTTGAAGTGCAAGGGCCATGGGCATGATAAAGACCACTGTCCAGTGTACGCGAATTATATTACAGGGGGGGGGGAGAAAATTCCCTTGAAGCCAGAAGCCACAGCAGGGCCAAGCGTGGGGAATGGGATATGGTGTGGTATTTGTCAAGTTGTTGGACAACATGTGGCAGGTAATTGCCATTTATTTCAAAATTTTGTCGAGACACCCTAATTGTTCGTAACTTCTGCAAATATGTGGGCCACGATGAGTGCCACTATCGAAGCTATGAGATGATGATGGAGAGAACACCTACATAATATATGTAAGCAGAAACTAGGTCTCCATATTAGGGCGCCAGAGGAGCACACAAAGGTTATTAGGGTCGAGGATGGGGCCAAGGAGGAGGAGGACTCGGTAGAGTCTGCAGTCAAATTATCTGTTACAACTACGGATAGCCAAGGCACTACATGCGAGAGTTCCAAAATCTTACACACCCGTCATGTCAATATTGTAGACAGTTTGACCATACTATAGAAGAATGCCTGGTGCTAATAGCCAAAATGCAAGAGATGAAAACACAGCCTCAATAGCCTAAGAAGAATATATAGATGATGAGGGCTGAGCCCCACGAAGATGATCAAAGCCTTTTCCACCATGACATTAACCTATTACTGACTACACCACTAGTAGATAACTAACGGTTATATATGTCGTGATGTATGAACATGATCTTTTGTATTGGTTAGACTCCTTATACCCTAATCTATTCTAACCTTTTGAATATAGTACTATGTCAACTTATATGGGAATCATACTATAACTAACAACATGATGGATTCAACTTCGTTAGAACCCCATATTGAAATAGGATTTACTACCGGGCTACTCGACTGTAGTTGCACTTTTCAACTGTTGTGCTTTTCAAGGATGGATGCTTGGTTAATCCCTCCTGATACCAGTCGAAGGTATAATATAATAGATGCCCCATACCTCCTTCCTAAGATTCCTACGCGTTAACATTGTGCTAAGAAGTGGAATGACGACTGACACTGATAAGGGTAAATAACCTGAAGAAGAAGGATGGGTCCATAAAGTACCAGAGAAAGAAGTCGGCTTTGATTTGGATCGCGCTAAGGAAACATTTATGGAAGCCAAGAAGAGCTTCGTTGTTGCCTCCACTTCAGGGAGCCAATACAAGATGTAAGAAATTAGTGTGCCTGAAGAGGTTGATCCCTCTATACTCACTACGTTTTTGGAGACCTACATAAAATTGCTGTGTGATAGAAAAGCTATGGAAGGATTGCAGGAATTAATAAATAAATGCTCTAGCAAAGAGAAAGTCCCTGATGGAAATCGGGTGTTCAGAAAAATTGGCAAACATAAGGCATGAATAGGGCACAAGATGAGGCTCACCATGTAGATAGGTGATTATGAGATAGACTAGCTCATTTTGGATCTAGGGTCCAATGAGAATGTATTACTGAAACAAATATGGGAAAGGATGGGGAGACCTGCGCTGCAGTGTTCCTCGATTCAACTTAGGATGGTGAACCAATAGAAAATCATCCCCATGGGACAATTATATGGAGTAATATATGATATAGAAGGTGTGAGTGCGATGGCCGACTTTGAGGTTATAAAAATTGTTGATGACAATAACCCCTACCCCACGCTCTTTGGAATTGACTGTGCTATTGAAATGAATGGGGTAATTAATTTGATGAAAAGGATGATGTCATTTGAAATAAAGTCACTGTGGGTTATAGTGCCACTAGATCCTATAGAAGGGGCACGCTATACTGAACCAGTCCATGATTATGACGAAAGTGACAATGAACTGGATCATACTTACAAGATAACAATGCGGGATCAGGACTGGATCACCGAGAGAGTTCTTGCACCTCTGATTCAGACGAAGAGTTAGAGAATTGGCAGAATCACTTACACGGAGTTTCTACATTGTGGTGCAATATGATGATGAAGTTGCTATGCGTCGGAGGTAAGGAAATTACCCTATTATGATGGTTTAACTTACATAGATATATTTTTTGATGAATTTGAGCATGAAGTCCCTGTGGATCACCGCTTCCAAGCATTAGAGTTGGTACTACACGCTACACCTACACGATGGTGGGGTTTGCATAAGGATAGTTTTGCTGGATGGTGAGATTACTGAAGAATGATGAGGTTACGGCTTGGGCATGCTAACACTAGAATGACTGAGAAATATAGTGGAAGGGATGATCCATGTGATCACCTAGCGAGATGGGCTAAAGCATGGGGAACAAAACCATAACCAGAGTGGGTACACATATTTTTCCATACTTTGGATACAATTTGCATGAAACCGTATCTAGAAACGGAGCTCCAGCATGGCACCGCGGAATGGGATGTATTGAAGGAAGGGTTCTTATTGACCTTCAGCTTTGAAGATGGCTTCACAATCATTGATGAAGCGCTACAAGAGATTAAGGCGGTTATCTTCAGAATGCTGAAGGAACCTATGGAATGGATCCAACTAGACTAGAGCACCTAGCTACACGATGCGTTGGAATACTATAATGTGATCACTGAAGATCCAAGAAAAATTATTATTCTAGAGGCGTAAGGGCACTGCGAAGTCAAAGGCACACAAATAGAAAACATAGACATCTTCGCACCTTTGAAGACAAAGAAAGTAAACATTGGCACTAAAGAAGACCTGAAGTTCACAAACATTAGATATTATTGGGATGATGCTACATTGGATAAAGTTGCTGAGTTACTCCATGAATACCAGGATCTCTTCCCCACTAAGTTTTCATATTTGAAGGGAATAGTTGGTGATTTGGGCATTATGAAGATCACTCTGAAGTTGGATGGGAAGCCTATTAAACAAAGGTTGTATTGCATTAATCCTAAATAGAAGGAAAAGGTTTGCCAAGAGCTGGATAAGGTGCTAGAGGCAGGCATCATAGAACCTGTTGAAGAATCTGATTGGGTGAGCTCGATGGTGGTTCAGGAGAAGAAACACAAATGTGTAATAAGGATTTGTGTAGATTTGCGGAAGCTTAATGATGCATGTGTTGATGACCCATTCCCAACACCGTTTATAGACAAAGTGTTAGACAATGTTGGAGGGTAGGAGGCCTATTTCTTTACTGATGGGTTTTTCAGGTATCATCAGATTAATATCGCATCTAAGGATAGGAACAAAATGACCTTCACGATAGAGTGGGTTTCTTTTCAGTACACTATGATGCCATTTGGGATTAAGAATACGCCTGTGATATTTTCCCACGTTGTCATAGCAACGCTCAAAGAGTTCATTCATAGGTTTATGGAAGTATACTTTGATGACTAGACAATGTTTGGAGTAGTGAAGCACCATGTAGCAAGTTTGCGCCTAATGTTGGATACATGTCATAGATAACAGATCGCACTGAATTTGAAAAAATGCATATTTTGTGTTCCTTTTGAGATATTGCTGGTTCATGTAGTGTGCAAGCAAGGATTGATGGTGGACCCTGCAAATATTGCGGTAATTGTGAATTTTGAGGCCCCCCGGAACGTTAAGTAGCTGCGCGCGATGCTGGGACATATGAGATACTATAGAAAATTTATCAAAGCTTATGCTCACATTATTGCACCCATGGAGAAACTGCTAAAGAAGGACACAACATTCTATTGGGATGAAGAATGCCTGTGCAACATAGATATGTTGAAAGAAAAGATTGTCACTGTGCCAATCTTGATATCCCTTGATTGGAAAAAGGAGTTTCATGTACATGTGGATGCATCTTGCATTGTGTTGGGTGTAGTGTTAACGTAGGCCAATGATGGAGAAATAATCCATCTTATAGCCTTCACAAGTTGGAACTTATTGAAGGTCGAGAAAAATTATTTAATGATTGTGCACGAAGGATTGGTCATGGTGTATGCGTTGCAAAAATTTAGGCATTATCTGTTAGGAGGGCATTTTAAGATGTACACAGATCATTCCGCCTTAAAATACTTGGTCAACAAGCCTGTGTTGGGGCGTAATATTTTCATATGGTTGTTATTATTTCAGGAGTATGACTTTGAAGTCATTGTGAAGCCAGGGATGTTAAATGTGGGACCTGACCATCTGTTGCGGATCGAAACAGTAGAGGAGACTAATAATATGGAGGAAGGGTTGCTAGATGCACATCTCTTTGTGGTGCATGTAGAAGATGACCATTTTGCAGACATTATGCAATTCTTGACTATGAGGATGGCACCAGAAGGATATACAAGTCAATAGAAGAAGGAATTAGTAGTGCGCACAACATATTTTCAGTTATTGCTGGACATTTGTATAAGATGGGTGCAAATGAAATATTCCGAAGATATGTGCCAGACTTTGAGCGGAATAGAATTCTTACTGAAGGTCATGGGGAAGCTGCGAGAGGCCATTATGTAGGAAAGGCAACTGCACAGAAGATTTTGTGCATAGGTCTATGGTGGCCAACATTGCAGAAGGATTCCAAGGCATATTGTAAAGTGTGCAATGCATGTCAAAGAACTGGAAGACCATCGCGAAGAGATGAGTTACCACTACATCCTCAAGTATCTTTTCATCCCTTTGAGAAGTGGGTGATTGATTTTGTTGGTCCAATCCAACCCCTTGGAAAGAAAACTGGTGCACGCTATATTATCACTACAACAAAATATCTAACAAGATGGGTGGAAGCATAACTGGTTAAGGATTGTACAGGGGCTATGGTAAAAGAATTATTGTTTGAGTATGGCTTAACCAAATTTGGCTGCTCGAAAGTATTGATGTGTGACAAGGGTATATCCTTTCTGAATGAAATGATCAGTGCATTGACTGAAGAATTCCAGGTCTACCATCAGAAGAGTACGCCATACTACCCTGTAGGAAAATGGAAATGTTGAAGCCTTTAACAAGATTTTGGAGAACGCACTGACAAAGATCTGTCATGCGTGGAATGACTGGGATGTGTGTGTACCTGCAGTACTATGGGCTTACAGGACTACTTGTAAGAAGCTAATTGGGCAAACGACATTTAGATTAGTATATGGGGTTGAAGCCTTAATGCCGATGGAGTACATTATGCCTAGTTTGCATATAACAACTCTAACATATATGGCAGATCGTGAGGCCTTGGAGGACTGGCTTGCGTAGTTGATGGAGCTTGAAGAAGATCGATTTTTGGTAGGACTCCATCAACAAGTGCAGAAGGAACACGAAAAATCATGGCATGATCACCACATCAAGCTTAGCACATTCAAGGTAAACGATCTTGTCCTACTATATGATGGTAAATTCACTAAATTTCCTGGTAAATTCCAGATGCATTGGTTAGGGCCATATATTGTCAAAGAAATTACATATGGAGGCGTAGTTCAACTCACGAAGTTGAATGGGGAACCATTCCCAGGAAGAGTGAATGGGAGAAGGTTGAAGTTGTATATAGGGGATCTTGCACAATGACTATATGGAAGCAGGATAGTCTTAGTGCTCTGGGCAGTTGCAAGGGAGAGTGAGACTATGAACTACACTGCCCAGCTTAGACGACAATGCAACAAAATGGCTACGTGGAGAATGACGAAGATACAACCCAGGAAGCTGCACCATGGGGAAAGGTACTGTGCAACGCAATAGGAAAATGACCATTGCAGTTACTATTCATGACTTGACGACCAAAAGACGGTTAAGTGGAGTGGGTTGGCAAAATTAAGGCAAAAATCTTTGAAGTTCTGCTGCCAAAACAACATTTATTATCAGAAATTGGGAGGAATGGTCGGATTTGAATTTAAAACCTCATATAAATTACACGTTCTAGTCAAACAGAGAACACTTTGCACTCTAAGAATTGTCAGTGAATTTCGCTTTCTGTTGCATTTGAGCCGAGCAGTTTGGGAAGATTTAGTTGCGAGCCCCGTGTTTTCCGAATTTCCTGAGATAAACCATAAGATTATTCTTGAGAAAATGTCTACATCAAGTCCTACTGAAACTATTAATATTGGCAATGTTGTCTCTGACACAGCTTCTTGGAAGTTGTAAGTATGGAAGCACCGACTATTGTGCATATGGTGCTGAGGTCTCCTAGGCCGAAGCATACCCCTACCAGAGAGAGCCAACCAGCCAAGTCAAAAGAATCCGTGAAGGAAAAGCAGAAGAATACAGTTCTGGTGCACAAATCCCCAAGGAAGCATACCAACACACATGAAAAGTAGAAGAAATATAAGTAGCCAGAGAGAGTAGTGGACCTGGAGGCAGAATAATTCCAAGGAACAAAGGATATTGATGCTGAAGGAGTGGAATTCATGATAAGGCTACCTAAGTATATCCCTCTATGGAAGGGAAAAACAAAGGTAACAAAGGACCTAGACACGAGAAGCTTACAGTATCCACACCCCTACTACGTGAGCAGGTCCCTTTTGAAGGCCCTTGACTCACAAGGATCCCATTATTAAAAATGGAGGACTGGGACCTTGCATACCACACTAAGTTTCCACATATAGCAATGGAAAAATATATGCAGAAGGTATATTATGAAGAAATAGGCATTACAACATTGGAGACGAGGGAATGGGCCCGCTTGTCAAGAAATTGGGGTTGCTCAATCTGCTGTGGGTGCCACATTATCACCGTACCCCCATCAATATGATATCTGTGTGCTAGCTCCTCACACTGGTGCATGATGGATATTTATGGCTATGAGGGCCTATCCCCATCATGGACATGCTAATTCAAAAAATCATGTGGTTGCCTTATGAAGGCACAAACCCGGCTAAGGAGTTTGGAGGGAAGACTGGGGAGAGAGGTCTTGTAGAGAAGATGAAGAAGGAATACGACCTCCTTAATAAGTTGCAAGGGTATTCCATTCTTTCCATAATAGACCAGACAGTTCAATTCGCTGCCCAGATTTTAGCAGGGAAGATTATGAGAAAATGCCATGTGGACAAAGTTGGTGCGAGTAGTTTCCCTTGTTGCGCAGTATGCGAAAGGCATACAATTTAATTGGGCGAGGTACTTCTATCAGGAGTTCCTAATGAACTGTCGAGAAGCCTAGGACGAAATCAAGTCGTTCCATTGCGCTTGGTTGTTGATGTCAATTGTGCTCATTGCATGGAGATGGCTGGAGGATAGCCAATTTCCTCTACTCGAGGAAGGATTTCTGGAGGCAACAAAATTCACCTCCTTATTGTCTACAGAGGATACTGCGCAGATTACATAGACAAATATACTTTTGGTTCTTGTGGAAATGGATCTCCGTATGGAAATCAATCAGCATCTGAGGTTGTCCCCTACCTTGTTAACGCAACTGTCAGCCTACACAACGTTCAATGTTGACTTCCACAGAGTCTATATGTAAGTAAGGAAGGATCTAGAGCAGAAATGGAACCAATTGTCATATATGGTGTTAGAAACGACATGCAGGAGATTGTAGCGTCACAGCCTACGTAGTGGTGTACCCTGTCAGAATTAGATGTTGGAACAAGCATGGGTTTTGAAAGTTCTACTGCGCAGAAAAGAAAGGAGGCCATTAAGAAAGTTGTGCGTACCCTAGAAGAATATAAAAAGAAGGAAAATAGAAAAAAGGATCGCATAAAGCAAGAACTCACTGTTGAGGAGCTGGCGGAAAAAGAACAACGTGAGTAGCAAAATGATGATAAGTCACCTTCACCAAAGATAGAGGCAAAAGAGCTTTCAGGCCAAGGCGGTGATGAGGGGCAGAGCACCCCATTTATTTTGAAAATACGTGACAACGAGGAGAAGGGTGGAACACAAAAAAAGCAGAAATCTGATAAAACACAGGTTGATCCCATGGTGTTGACTGAAAGTGATCTTGATGAGATCAATGATAAAGTCAGGGATACAACGACATAAGTGCTGCAACAGTTTAAGAAGAAATATGTGTAGACACTAGGGAGCATCCAAAAGGATCTACATCAGCTATAGATCCAAACAAGCAAACTATAGGTGGGTGTTGGAAAAGAGAGCATGAAACTAGTGAGCCTGACACCTAGGACAAGCCAATCAACAGAGCTAGTCAGGACCCTGGATCCCATAACTATATTGTTTCCCGATGGGTCCATTCGTGCAAAGTCCGTCAAGGATCATATTATACTTAGTACAATCAAGGACATAGGACTGAATATAGTAGCGCTCTCCAATGAAACCCTCCACGTGCTGCATAAGGGGGTGGAAGATGAATTGCAAGCCAGGGAGTAGTGCACCCTTAACCTCATAAGTGAGTACAAAGTCAACAATGAACAAATGTTCGTTGAAAAGATGTAGGCTCTAAAGGAAACTGAGGCACTTCAGGCGTATGGCTCACATTTGGATTCAACCGTAGCAGAGGCATGCAAGATAGTGCTTGGGCTTCACATCCCGGAGGATGCACAACTTGAAGCCAAAATCATAAAGTTAGGCACTTATGTGTGTAAGGCCAGAGCAGAAGTTGGACAAGTAACGTTTGAGTTCAACATGAATATTGTAGAGCTACAATTGAATTTGCAGCCCATGACTCCACCTGAGGTCTGGGAGCAGCGAAGAATCACAATAAAGGAAGGCATGGCTAGCTTGGATGCCACAATCACTAACTGTGCGACACTGTTCGAGCAGGCTATGGAGCTAATGACCAATCTACAGGAGATCCAAACATGTAGAAATTGAACATAGAGGTAAGGGAGATACAACACCAATATGATGAGGTCAGGGTGACTGCACACATTTTAGTACCAACACAACACCTTGCCAAGTTACAAGAAGGAAAATAGCTACTAGCACAGGTAGAGGAAGCGAAGAAGAAGGAGCCCTTGCTAAAGGCTAGGTTGCAACCTTGGTTGGAGGAGGCTTAGCAGGTCACAACTTCCATTCAAGATAAGCTTAAGGGACTACAAAAGACACAAAAAATAATGAGGCTGGTAGTATAAGGATCAACCACTGAAAAATTGATCGAGGAGGTTCAACAGGAAGCGACACAGAGTGCTTCTGAAGTTGCAATAATCTAGGTGGAGCTGGGGAATCTTCGCAGTAAGATCGTGATTCCAATAGAGTGACTCAAGGGCGAGTCACGATCTTTGTGTTGGGGGCCTATTGGGATGGGGTCCCCTAGGTTAGTTTGGGGTTAAGATAACCCAAATTTTGGTACAATTTTGTAAATAATGTAAAGTCTCCACGATTTGTGGATGCAGAGTGCGTATGTGAATAGGATTCAAAGGGGCTTCGCCCCTTGTTTTGGATAAGTTTTGAGTTGGTTTTGAGATTTACCCATGGGAATTGTATGAAAAAGGCTATAAATAATGAGTCTTAGTGAAAGGAAAAGTAGAACTAGATGGAAAAAAGATACATAATTGGGTTGGTTAAAGAGTCTAGGAAAGGAGCTAGGGAAGGAATGCTTTGCTTCCTGTGCTTAGATAAGGAAAGAAAGGCTCTGCAACTGAGTGCACAGAGGCCTAGGAAGAGTCCATAGCTGAGTGCATAGACCCCTACAGCTGTGTGCGTAGGGAAGTTTGAGTCTATAATCTTGAATTGAAGATCAATAAAGACAGTTTTCCGAAGAATTCCTGAGTATTTCTATTTATCTCTATTAATATTATATGATTATGATGAATGATTTGTTTTATGAGATATTAATTGAATTTTACTCGATTCTCTTGAGTAAGTCTTAATAATGTATGCAATGTATGGTTAAATACTTTTGCAAAGACTGGTGATTTCTCTTATGTTTACTAATGACTTAAGTAAATCTGTACGAACACTAATTTAGGACTGCTCTTAAAGGTCCGCAAGGACTGATCATAGACCTTTGCGAAGGTTTGAACACTGTTTTAATAGAGTTTCAATAACATGCCCTAAGAGTTTATCGATCTGTGTGAAGGTAGATCTAAGGTGTTGAAAGACATCATACTAGTCTCTAGATGCATAGACTTGGTTCTTCCATCCCCCATACTGCTTCGGGTGAGATTGCAGCCTGTGCTATGTGGGTTGTTGCTGAAAGGGCTAGTGGTGTAAGGTTTTGTTGGTTGGCACAACTAACTCTAAACCTGGGTTAGGACCCCCTCAACCAACACAAGATGGATTAATTATAGATTGAATATACACAACCATGAAACATTGATGATGTGGAGGGCTAATATATATTGGAAACCTGTTCTTTTGAACTTTTTCCTCATTAATTACATAGAACAATATGCAGCGAATTCTTATAAGGGATAAAAAATATTTCATGATATGTTGATGTGCTCCTCTTCTCTTCAAAATCCAGATGAACTAGCAACACATGCATACAAGGGTTCTTTGTGTGAAACCATTGTTTACAAAGATATAAGTTCACAAGGGACATGTCACTTACTTCTAGATTTCCCTCTTTCTAAATGTAGTCATTGTTTCGAAGTTCTAAGTGTTGGTATGAAGGTTTTCAAACAAGTATGGGTTGATAAATACAATGCTAACAATGATAATTCACTTATTGATGCATATATCAATCGACCTACCCACATTGACCACCTTCCATTTATAGATGTGGAAAAATCATTTTCATATGACAAACATTGACATGGGGAAAATGGTTACTATGAAAGAAAGAAATTATTGTATGTGTGTTCCCTAATCTCAATTCCAAATCAAGTTGGTATTATACAAGTTCTTTCGTGATTTTCAAAAAGATATTGGTCAAACATATGATACAATAGTGCATAATTGGGAATACCTATGATACCAACCATGGCATGTTGATCGCAATCCAATGCCTCCAATTGATCCTGTTGAATCTAACAAAGAAGAAGAAGTTCGAAATCCACCTGTAGATTCTAGGGAGAATTAGTGGAGATCCTATGCACATTATATAAGAATAAACATGTAAATTACAATGATTATGAAATGTTGGGAGATAGACATCGTGATCATGAGAATAATTGGAACACATATTTTGTTGATGTAGAAACTTCCAAACATGCTATTAATTCATATCTGAAAACAAAGGTTGAATTCTATTCACACTAATCAACATGGAAAGTCTTATTCCTTCGAAATTATTGGGGTTTAGTAGAGAAAAGAATTTTGTATTATTATTAACCATACAGATCAGGGGTTGATCCACTACGTATGATAATCAAAGGGAATGTAATTATATGAAAGTCTTATTTGATTGGAACTATTAAAAATGCACTTGAAACCATGTCCTTTCCTAAAAAAAGTCCATTACTTCTTTTATCTCCTATAGGGGTTGCAACTTTCAACATATACGCAGAAACAATTCATTTTAAACTTCAACTACCAATCAAAGACATAAGATCTCTACAAGAATCACGTCTAATTACATTAGAGGAAGAGATGAGGCATGCGAAATATACGTTGATAGATGAAATTAGTTTTATAGTAAGAAATTTATTAAAAAACATTGATTCAAGACTTCGACAGGGTTTCCCAAAAAACAAAACATTCCTTTTGGTGGGAAGTCAATTATATTGGTTGGTGATTTCTGACAATTTCAACTTGTTATGGATAAAAATATATATGAATGTGATGATGTTGCAAGGGAATTGTGTAATTCATTCATAAAGCTTGTGACACTTAACACTATGTTTCAACAAGATGGACAAAGAATTCAACAAATACAATTTCGTATTTGTTGATGAATGTAAGGGATGCAATACCAACTACGGAAGACTAGAAATTACTTATGACTCATACAAGTACATCCATGGATCCTTCCACAATAGAGTCCTTCAATAAGGAAACACATTTTTTTGCACCAAATGATGATGTACACAATCATAATAAACTTTGTTTAGGAAATATAAATTGTCCAATTGTAGCTAGTGTTGTTGTAAAAGTAAAAAAAAAACTACATGGAAATATATGAGGAAGAAATGAAACTTGAGATACTTATTACAATTAGAGCTCGAGTGATGCTTAAATCAAATATATGGACTAATGTATGACTTGTAAATGGTGCTATTGAAATTGTAAAAAAAATGTGTATAACCCTAGAGTTTCACCCCCAGAGCCACCCACATATGTTTTAGTAAGGTTCAATAATTATATGGGAGTACAATAGGATGAATCGTCACCTCAAAAAATTCCGATTACACCTATTGAAAGAGGTAAAATAAAGCAACTTCCTTCGAAACTTTCTTGTGGCTTAACAATCCATCAGTCACAAGGATTGACTTTGGAGAAAGCTATGATTAATATTTGGAAGAAAGAGAGACAAGATATGACATTTACTGCTATATCTTGAGTTAAAGATATAAATGGTATACGATTTCAACCTCCCTTTTCATATCAACGATATCAAAATACAACAAAAGTATCAGGTGTGACTATGAGAAAAGTGGAAGAAGAGAGATTAAGATTGATCACAACGTAAACTATTTGTAATTGACAAATCGTATTTGTAATTTGTATTCATATGCTATATAAGAATATAAAATTATTCATAATATATTCATATGATATATACTACCTTAACTATCAATATCCATCTTAACTTCAGATCTATCAAGAACTAATCCACTTGATAGATCCAAAGTTAATATGGATCGATGTGGGATTGATTCTTAACAAATTTGAAGTTAAGATGGATTTCTGCTATATTCATATGATAAAATATCAGATAATGTTTCTGGTCATACAGGGAAAATTTAGGTCATGGAGTCAAATTATCATTGGTGGTTTTGAGCTTTAGGTTTTAATAATCCATGGTTTTTCCATTGTTATTCTTATGTAATATAACCTATTTAAAGACATGAAGACTCCTTTGTAATTTTTGGTTGGGCCACAAATGATATATAACCAACTTATATACATATTAAATTCAATTCTATCAAGCATTGAGAGGGCTCAAATATCTGAAGGTGCAAACCTACCTTTCCTCAAGTTTTGCACTAAAAAAAGAGGTTTTCCTTTTGTTTATTCAATAACTTTTAAAAAGTATATAAAAATTCTAGTCTAACTAATACATGAAATGACTTTTTCTCAGCATTTTTCCTAGTCACTTTTAATGCAACATTCATAGTATTATTTCCCCACTACTTTAGTGATGGGTCATTAATGTACAAAATGATTGTATCTCCACTAATTACACCGATAAGCATGTCCTTTTTGGGATCAACCTTCCAAAATTTTAATTTAATTATCAACAATTATTAGGTGGATAATAGGGATTTAACATGCATGGAATATGGCAGGATATTCGTAATAGTATTAACACATTGATGGTTAACGATTATCTTCAATTTAGTTACGTTCTTTGAATTAATTTATGTCTAATTAAACAACTAAAGATAATTTCATATCAATATGTGTCATATTGACCTGTGGTATTCATAAGCCATGGTATTCGCTCATGGTATTATAATTAAGGCTATTTACAAGTTAAGAATTTCTATAATAAAGAGTTGTTGAATCTCAAATCTTAAGAACATTGTTACACGTTTTTAAAAATGTATGTATGTTTAAATAATATATTAATTACTTTTATAATTAAAAATTATAATAATTTTGAAATAAATTTATAATTTAGAGAATGTTTATGATTTATTTTAATTTAGAGAATGTGAATTGTATTATGGGCTAAGTGTTTTAATGCTTATCATGGATCAATGCTTGTAGAAGTTTATTAGCCATTCAATTTATATGGACGTGCTAATTTAATAATAACTCCTTAAAATGAGAAAGTGGCATCTTTCTATTACTAACCTAGTAATGGGTCATCAATGAGTTTACAAACAAAATATTTCACACACAAGATATGTTGTGTATAGATACATAATATTTTGACAATGTTTAACATTAAATAGACTTTTGTCGACGCGTTTCGAACCAACTAGTGTGGTTCATCGTCAGGACAAGTTGAAGAAACAGATCAGGCCTAGCATGTTAAATAGACAGCGCAGAGACTCCAACAGCTACCTAACGGCTAAGTTTGACTCTAGGACCCACGCCAAAATTATATTTAATTTTATTATTATTTTTACAATATTATATTATTCTATTTCTAGAAAAAAGAGAGGATAGGTACATTTACTAACTAATCGAAAGTAATTATCAATAAAACAATACCGATGGTTAATTTAAATGGTTATTATTAAATTATTTATTGTTTGTATGATTTCCAATATATAAATAAATATATATTTTATATTCATTTATTAATATCTTGATTAAGTATATAAATGAGTTATTTATTGATGGTATGTTAATGAACTTATTAACTTTACTAATTATTAATACCATTCTTAAGGGTTAGTTGGAAAAATATTTAATTATTAATACAATAATATTAATTGTTATTTTAAAGATTTAATTATTGTTAGAATGATTTCATTTACATAAATAAATATATAATCTAAATTCATTTATTAATTAAAGGTAAGTTAATATGCTTACAAAATTATTAAATTTACTAATTCTTAATATTATTATTAAAAGATAAAAAGAGGAAATTAATTAATTTATTTTCGAGAGATTAAATATATATTATATATAATTATTATATATATATTTTAATAATGTTAAAAAGAGATCAATATATATATATATATATTATATATATATATATTTAATTTTAATTATGTTAAAAGAAGATCAAATTGTCTAAAAAGCTATATTCCTTAGAATAAATAGCTGAAAATAAGTAACTAAAAAGAAGCAATCACAAATAAAATATCAATAACTGTAATACAAATTGCCCTAAGAATATATCATAGTCTAGATACATTATTAATAACATAATGAGTTAAATAAATAATTACCATAAAAGGGTAAAGGACCTTCGTTAGACTGGATTAATACCTTTGATCTTTTAATGAACATAATCACAATAAATACACGAGGAACCCACTAACTAGGAGAGAACATAAAGCAGCGAGCGATATATAAATACTCGAAAAGATTAAACAAAAGCCCCCAGGATGTCCAAAGGGGCGGGGGGGGAGGAAGAAACCCTAGGACGAGATGGCAGGGATCCAATTTCTACTAACCTTCCAACCATCATCTCTGTTGAGGTTATTGGGTCTACGCTCAATTTCAATAGCTTCCCTTAACTTGCGATGATGGAACCGATCAACAATACTATTAGTTGCATGTTATAGCGATATGGATTTCAATCACTCCTCTCATTTCTTCCTCATTGTAACATATGCACTATCTTTCATCTTGGCATAACATTGAAAAGAGAAAGGCAGTGAAATGTGTAAACCATCTATTGATTTCACTCTTGATATGGCTGTGAAGGTTAGGCCTTGCTGCTCTTTACTCCATATATCAATTGATTCCCATTCTAAATTCAACCCATGTGACTCGTGGATTGTAAGAGCCCATGCCATCATCAAAGTAAATTGTTTTCAATTTCCTCTCATCGCTAGTGTGATAGGTACAATGTTTGGATTGCTTGCATCAAATGGAACACCAACATGCTTATAAAAAAGAATGCTTCTGAACATTGGAAGCTGAGGTGGCTTAGAGGTAGGCGTAAAAAATATATCCTTTACATAACCAAGTGCACCATTAACCAATCCATCTTCAACCCACAAATTACATGTCACCATAACACACTGACCATGACACAACAAAACTTCATGGTCCAATTGATCATCATCAACACAAATTATTTCTATACACCTTGAATGCTCAGTAATACATTGTGTAATTGGAGAATTTAAGGATTTTAACATATTCCTACTATGGAAGGAAACCAAAATATTCGTTAGAAACATGTGAACTGTTGAATTAAATAAATTCCTTTCTCTAGGATGCAACCTCATACCATACTGTGACATCAGAAACTACAAATATTTAAAAACGGGTTATGCATTTCTTATGTTATTGAGAACTCTACGCAAAAAATATTGTTTGTCAATATTCCCTTGTTGGCGAAAGACTGTGTCAAGAGTGATAACAGTGTTGATTTTTTTCCACAAGAATTTCCCTGTTGTATTTCCTGCATACAAAGTCTCACTCTCACAGGGGATAGTTGGCCAAGGTCACCCATAAGAATGATGGATCTACCACCAAAAGGAAAATTATTTTTCTCTAGAAATGCTTCTCGTAATCAAGCATTTATTTGTATGAATAACCTTGATCCTAGAAATTGGATTTCATCAATCAATATATATCGAATATTCATCATTTAGTCTTGGAATACTGTCAATGATTTCCCCTGTAGTGGTTTCATATCTTTAATTGGAATTTTTAGAGTTGAGTGTATTATTTTTTTCATGTATATTAAGAGTAGTTATTCCTATTGGGACAAGAAGAATCAAAGGAATTCTTTGATTACCTAACAAATCAGAAAGTGCTTCAAAAACAAAATGGACAGGGAAAGACTTTCGAGTGCCTATAGTGCATTGAAAACTCATAGGAAGAGATTCACGACTCGTGCCTGCAATAAAGTTCCTTAAAACAATTTCAAAAGAAAGTCATTGTTATTCTGCTAATGAATCTATAGATCTACATGTTCTATTTGAAAGGTGAACAATATCACCGCTTGATTGTTCATTCCTTATAAAATTAATATCTTCTTTTGCAATGTCATCAGAAATTGTTTTTCTTTGCCAATAAAATGATATATTAAAGTCATTTCGGCCAAGGGTGTCAACATAAAAAACATTCACATCATTTGGTGGAACGAAGCGAGAGAACACCTGCCATTCTTGAAAATAATCTTGAAGATTCATTTCCTGATTAGCAAAATCACCATCTTCATCATCTTCAATATTATCAACAATTAATGGATTTCGATCAACATGACAATGTTTGAAATAAAAAATTACTCCAATTTTCAATAATAATTTCAACTAAAGGCCAATTTCTGCAAGAATGTTACGAAATGGCTTGCATAAGTGAAATTTTGTCCAACAAAAGGTTTCAAATTCATCTGAAGCCTCACTAAGAATATAATAAAACCATGGCCAAACTTGAACAATAGCATGAACATCTCTAGGCTTGCATGTATCTTGTTTATGTTATTCTCAAATGTCCAAGATCTTGTTGTTTCTATCAAAGATATTGTTCAAGGAAAAAAGGTCTCTTCTAATAATTTTGAACAAAAGTATTCTCAGATGAACATTATAGACCATCCCTTGATATTTTTCTAAAAACCTTTCTTCCAAAATTTAAGGGAAAAAATTTCCGACTACAAATAACAAAAGGTAGATTAAGAAACATATGGCACATTTCTTGTGCTACAATGTCATAGTCAACAATCGTTTCTACAAGGAACCTTTTGTATCCACACAAAGCATGATCCTCGGAGCTAATAGAATTTGAAATTGTAGTTAACATATGATGATAACTTTTAGGCCTTTTTTTATGCTTTTGATGCATACTTACAAATATATTTGAAGACAACATACCTAGAAATCACTATTTGGAAATAAGCATTTAGATGCCACATTGTTACAAGGTCAATGTTGTGTACATTGAGCCTATCATAGTTTCTTGCTTTCTCATATTTCTTCCTTCCTTCATCATCTATGAATAACCTTGATTCATCATAAAGATTCCATGGATAATTGTAATGGCATGTCATAATAGTTCTCTTTTCATGCAAACAAGAATCAAAAATACACTTTGTGTCCCTTTGCAGATGCTTTAATAACTCTTCATAATCATCATGAGGATTGCAAGAGAAAATATAATCATTATTCAATAGGAAAGGGTTATCATTGAGGCTTCATGGAACCATTATGTTGCGTTGATGTATGGCACATGGATTCCATGCAGTTACATACTTGTTAAAAATTCTCTTTGCAAACATCAGAAGAATTTGACGAAACATTTTTTTCCATGTTAGGAGTGCCTTGCAACCATAGGAATATTTTATTAACCTATATGCTACCACTCATATATGAAGATAATGAAGATATGGTTACTACAAAAAATATAAATAGAAACATAATTAGGAAAAGTATATAAAATAAATTCAACAACACAAACCTGTACTAGAAGTATTGAACATTAAGATACTTTTGGATAACTTATTCTCTAAATATTTGAATCTATGGTGTACAAATTTGGTAACAATATGAAGGTATTGGTTAAAATTCTCAATTTTCACACGATGCTCATTTAAAGAAAGAGAATGAGAATGTATGGGAATGAGGTTATGCAACTCTGGCCACATTGTGTTAGCTACACTCAAAGTAAAAAAACAAAGATGGACATTTTGTCTTTTAGGTTTCTGTGATCTTCATAATTGTGTAGATCATCTTCTGGATTCATCTCATTAGGTTTCTTGTTTTGATCGATGTTTCAAACCAGTAATGGTGTTTCATCTTCAAGATGTGAAAGATAAGCCATCGCATTAGGTTTCACATCTTGAATATGAACCATCATTGCTAGTTCGAAACGTCGATCAAAACAAGAAACCTAATGCGATGAATCCGAAAGATGATCTACACAAAGATGGACATCCCAACTCAGTAATCATGCCAGTCAACTCATCCTGACACTTAGTCCAGTATGTCCTTTTACCTTTGAGAGAAGAACCAAACCACATAATATGCTCAACCAACTTATTATCTGGTAAATTAGAAACATGGTGATGCAACTATTCAAATGTTATAGGTGAGTTATCAAGTAAATGTTTCTTTACAAAAACTACATCACTTTCTTAGCTCTGATGTCACATTTTCATGTTCAATACGTAATTCCAAAAGTGAGGATGGATTCCAGATCTTTGATCATAGTATCTAAGAAGATGCAATGCATACTCATGAATTTCAACACTGCAAATACGTGGTTGTAACTAATCAACCTCACCAGTGGGGAAAAATGTGGGGAATTCCATATATAATAACCCCTATATATTATATTCATTAACTAGAGAGGTTCCAGTATTGGGCCAATCCATTTCTTGAACAAGTGAATAGTGATAAAGAAATCCTCTAATTGCTTCCACTTCTCTTCATTCATTTCCTAGGTGAGCAACAAAATAAGAAGGATGAGAGGGAAAACGATTAGTAGGTAACACTTCATTATTATTTGCATTGATATTAGATTCTTCAATATCAAAATCAACAAATTTAAGCCTGGAGGATACATTTGTTGTTCTTTCAGGAATACCATTCATTGAATCATAGCTAATTACAACATCTCGATAATATTGATCTTGTTGGATTTTGAAAATAAATTTAGCCATCGCTCCAGACATTTTGACATAACATTCATAATATCTAGATTGAGCATCATGTCTCATCACAATTAAGAATTCAAGATCTTCAACATGTCGGGGAAGACTTTGCGCAATTGAAAAAAATCTTGAGGAAAACTAATTCTGTGGTTGTTATACTTATATTTCCCACCTTGAGCATGTGTCACATGCAAAATAGGATTCACATGTCCTATTATAATTTATTCGACTTGAGTAATAGATCTTAAAATATAAGGTTTCTAAGTAGGATCCATGTTATTATATGAGAAAAAATGATGGGCACATGTTTCATTCTTACATCGTATCCAAACAGGGCCTTTAGAATATCTCAAAACTTGGATTCCGGGATATGATTCTAGGAATGTGTGCCACATTTAGACAACTGAAAAGTTGCCTATCTTTGCTCAAAATCTTCTATGCACTGAAATCATGTTTTCATCAAAATGAATACAATCTCTATCAGTGTGACCATGTTGAGAATGATTTGAAATACCATAATTTAAATGTACTTCATCTTCAACAACATGAGATGCCCTTCCCAAATTTGAAACATGAGGAATGGATCTATGACAGAGCCTTTCCAAATTTATGGTGTGTATTTCACGAACCTGAGAGGATGAAATGGTGTCTTTGTCATACAATACTTTAAAATTCAATCTCCATCTAATTATAAATGAAAAATGAAAAAGGAACCAAATGCATTCAATATTTACATTTGTTTGGTGATGTGGATGAAGGCTCTGAGATGGTTCCTCTTCGCTTCTAACATCAGTGGATGGAAAATTTGGGGAGTTAGTTTCTATGCCTCGATTCAAATGAGTTGTTTCATTTTCCAAAAAAAAACACATTATAAAATGAAATTCCCAACAACATAAATATTCAAAAATGGAAATTAAATCAAATACATTGAAAAATTACATTAGTTTAACAATTTGATGTTTTGGAATCCATTTATCCAATCCGATCAGTTGAAATTGTGTTATTTTTGTATAAAAGATTATAAAATACAATGTAAAACTAACTATAAATTAAAAAATGCGAAAAAATTCCAATGCATTCAACATTTACATTTGTTTAGCGATGTGTATGAAGGTTATGAGATGCTTCCTCTTCACTTCTAAAATTAGTAGATGGAACATCTACGAAGTTAATTTCTATACCTCTATTGAAATGAGTTGTTTCATATTCGAAGAAAATAAAATACGTAATAAAACTCAATGTCTAATGAACTAAAAGTTCAAAAAATAAAAAAATCAAATCAAATACCCTGAACATTTACATTAGTTTAGAAATTTTCTTATCCAAGAGAATGCAGAGGAAGAATATGACATGCTTCATATTCACTTATGAGATTAGTATATAGAGCATTTGGGGAGTTCATTTCCACACCTATATTAAAATGAGTTGTATCTTATTCCAAGAGAATAAGTCAAGTAAAAAAAATTGTAAATAGAGGAATGTAATAAACCAATCAGTATTGTAGGTAAAATCAAAATATCATTGGGATACCTCCATTATTCCACATGAAATGCCATCATGGATGACTCATTCTCTTGGAAAAACAAAATTACTTTGATAAGGGGGATTGGAATATCCAATGTTTCGAGTAGCTGGCTCATAATTATTAAAAAAATGGCCAAGTAAATTATCATCCAAATCATCACATACTAGGTCATCATTACCTACACCATGGATGTTTTGTAGCCTTTGGTCTTTCTTGAAACATGCAATTTTAGTCGTATAGGGGTTAGGAAAGACATTTGCATCCACATTATCGACATGATGATCTTCCTGATTGCAAGATTTTCCCCCATTATTATGAACATTGTTAGGAGAACATCGAAAAATAAAATTATGTTGATGAGGAACATATTCTAACAATGAACAATCAATGGGAAATGTTCTTTCCATGATATCATCCATACTATGATAGTTATGAGGAATTAGAAAATGATTTTAAAGAGTGTTTTCACTCATTATTTTGTGATATGTAGGTATCCTACGCTCATTTATTGCATCCTTGTTTTTTTGACATTGTAGACAATAACTTTCATTAGACCTATCACGTGATGTTGGTGACAAATTCCATTTTCTTGTACGCTTTCTTGTGACAAATTACATGTCTAAAATTAATAATAACATATTTATAATGGAACCATAAACATGGAACATAGCATATATAATATAAACAAACATAGAAGAATGAGAAAGGCACAACATTTTTTTTGCAACCATATAAAAACATGAAAATGGTACATGGTCTTTTTCTGACCATATAAACTTGTCAAAATGTATAAGAGTTTTTCGAAATGGAGAAAAACAAAAATGGATTTTTCCAAATGGATAATTTTTCTTGTTTCATATTAAAATCATAATGGGAAACCCATATAATTGGAACACATTACTATAAGAATTATATGACTTGGAAGTATACTTGAATATTTGGAACTACATATTATCAAAATATAAATGAAATATTAAAATGTGCATTAGGTTATAACATTGCTTGAGAATTATTGAGAAAAGACTAATAGAAATAACATGTATAACATAATTCATAGTAACTATAATTATAGATACAAATAAAAATGTAGACCATCTAAAGACATTTACATGTAATTAACAAAACTTAAGAGGATAAAATATGAAATATTTTCTAGCAAATTGTAATGGGATTAGATATCAAACATCTGATACACAGACATATTTAGGAAATTTTAGTGGGAGCTATAAAAATATCCATACAATCGTAAATTTAAAGTATTAGCATATAGACCGAAATGTTGTAAAGTATAAAAAATGGAAATAATTTCTACGTTCCATAGAATTTATATAAAATGAAAATATTCAGAAGAACTCCTAATTGGACGAATAGCCTAAGACCATAGCCATATCTACTAGTGGAATCTCATCAATAGAATCCATATGGGTAATAATTGCAAAACATTTCCAGACTTAATCATACCATTGCAATCTTACAACGTTGGATATGGAAACCCAGATACCTATTGATTAGTTGAATTATTAATATATGTTGGAAAACATATGCCATTTATCATGTCATATAATAGTAAAGGAAGTTCACTTCAGTTTCACATAAGAACCATGCCATTGACTTTTTGAAATGGAAGATAACTAGAAAATTTTCTATTTATATATGTAGAAATTTCTTCCAACAACTTCCATCTGAAGCCCCAATCATCGTCAAAGTATTCATTTCTTCGATAAATGCACGGTTGACAAAATTGGAAATTATTCTATTTCTTTAATTGATCATACAGGAGTGGAGCCATCATTGGCATTGCTTATCAATTGATTCGTCTATATTCCTAATGACATACATCATATGGCAGTGATTGGAACAATTGAAAAACCCCATTCATTTTTTATTACATTAAACCCGTAGATTGTATACCCATATTTAGGATAATATTCATACTCCTTGTCCAGATACAACAAAACAAATACTTTTATAAGGCACTCCATTCTTAGGTGGTTAAGTGCCACTATATGGAAGACCAACTCTTCACCAAACCCTATCATCTATACTACAAACATAGAATTTAAAGTGCATTATATCATACATATGTTTCAGAACAACCTAGTCATATTTTTTGCTTCTTACTTTTCCAATAATGAAAAGAATCCCCAGTATCCAATTCGTAATTGCCATATGTTTTTAAAGGCCTTTGTAAATGGATTCATTACAAAATAGTTGTGTGAATGGGAGAATTTTTTTGGTAAGGATAAAACTACCATTGTTCCAATAGTAGACTATACTCTATATCTTGAATCTTTTAATCATAAATGAAAATGACATATTTGTCCATTCTGATTAAGGTATTCAGCAACAAAATAATTTTCTTCATTACTAAGGAAAGGAGCCATAAATCCAAATTCCTTTATGGAGACATGCTTGCAATGGAATAAGAAATAATGGTTTTGCAAAACATTCTTCCATTGCTTACAAAGAGTGCTAAACTTTATCACAATCAATAAAGGTAGCCAAAGAATGAAAACTTCATGAATTTGAAATGGAAGACAAATTCAAATACCTGGATCCATGATCAAATAATGAAATCACCTAGCATAAAGAAACACACACATGAAATCAACAAAACAATTTTCAACTAATGTTGAATAAAATTAAAAGTAACATATATACGTAATTTTCCATCTACATGTAGAGGAAACTTCACATATACATATTGTATAAAATCAAATGAATCATAAGATTGTTATTGTAATAGTCAATAAAAATTCACAATTTTATAAGCCTAGTGTTTACAATTGAATATTCTTAATGTTAATAAACTATATTTATGTTTTATAATGTTATGTTTTAAATATTAAGTTAATATTTATATTATATTATATCAATGTTTATGAAGGCCCAAGGTATACCTCAACTGGTCAAGTTCATGTTCCTAAGTAGCTCTCCAATTAAGAGGTCACATGGTCAATCTCCTCGATGCCCTTAGGATTAGGCCCTGTTAGTTTGGTTGATAGGTATATTCCTTCAAGTTGATCTGCTTGGATTTTCCCATGGATGTAGCCGCCACCTAATTTTCATGAATCACAGTATAAAAAAAATATCAAAGTTTATGGTCAGTATAAATATTAACATTAAACCATTTCATTGTGAATGATTTAATTAACATTAAACCATTTTTAAATGCTAGAAAACCTAATTTTATAAACCTTTAGTTATAAAATAACCTAATGCTACATGAACCAAATGATATAAAAATTCAAATGATATAAGAATACAAAATATTTTAAACCTATTGCAATTGAACCTAAATAAACCTAAATTTATTAAGCCCAATGTTAAATAGAAATATTTATATTGATGTTCAATTATAATGTTCACATCAATGTATAGACACACAATTTATTTCTAAATAAATTTCTATGTTTAATATTAATATTTGCCTTTATTGTTAATATCAATATTAATGTCTAATAATAATAATAGTTTCAGTTTAAAAAATATTAATATTTAACATTATATTAATAATTTTTAATAATATTATGCCCACATGGCTTTAGATTGACGATGAATGGGTGCATTGTTAAGACACTCCTTGTGATAAGTCACTAGTTGAAATCCCCTGGGTCTTACCTACCAAAAAAAAGTTGTATAATATTATATCAAGTATATTTTGATATTATATAATATAATATTAATACCCATTTTATAATTAATAAATTTGTATTATAAACAAAGCAATGCTATAAAAATCAAATGTTATAAACTTATTGATTAAATCAAATAAACTCATGTTAAATTACTTCGTGTTGATAAACAAAGTAGCCTATTTCTATAAATAAACCTAATATATTGCAATATAATTTATTTCACATTTTGAATGATTATATTAGACATTTAAAATGCTAATAAAGTATCATTAAAACAAATTCTATCAATCGAATAAAACAAAATTTATGCAACCAATAAAATCTAATGCATTGAATACATTGAATGTAATACATCTAATAAATCTATTCAATCTAGGTGAACCAATACAGAGTAAACCTAAATGAACCTAATCCTACTACAATCTAATGCATTCAAACTATACGATCCATTGATGCATTCAAATCTATTGAATTTATTGATTGCACTCTCTTGAATGCATTTAAAATTTTATTGAATGCATTGATTGCAAATTTGATTTTATTCAATTGATTTCAACCAATGCTTTCAATATATTTTAATGCATCAATAAATTGTATAGATTGAATGCATACATTGACTGCATCGCTTGAGTGTATTTCAATTGATTGTAATATATTTGAATGCACTAGACTGCAAAAAAATTTGGTTCATTTAGATTTATGTTGTATTGGTTCACTCATATTTATTACATTTATTACATTCAATGCATTTAATGCATTATATTTATTGATTAAAAACTACTTAATACATAAAAATATATTGATTAAAATAAATTATATTCAATGCATAAAATATATTCAATGCATAAAGTCTATTCAATTCATAAAATTTAATCTATTGATATAAAAAATATTCCATGGATAAATTATGATAAATATATTTGTTGCATAAAAAATATTCAATGCTTAAAAATATATTATTCCTACTGAAAAGTAAATAAAATCATAAAAAATATGATGCATAAAAAATATAAGTTATTGCATAAAAAAAAAAAATGCTAAAAATCTATTATTGCATAAAAGTAAAATAAAATATCAATACTTAAACTATTGATTTATTAAAAAAAATCTAATGATTGCATAAAAATCATACCATTCCTAAAATCTATGATGCATATAATAAATCTATTCAATGCTTGAAAATCTATGGATTGTAGTAAAAATATATATTCAATGCATAAAATCTATTCAATGCTTAAAAATCTATTAATTGCATGAAAATAAAGTAAAAACAAAAATCAAAATGCTTAAAAATCTATTGACTGCATAAAAATAAAAATATATTGATTGCAAAAAATAAAATAAAAATAGAATCATAAAAATCTATTCATTGCATAAAAATAAAATAGAAAACTATTGATTGCATAAAAATAAATTGAAAAACAAAAATAAAAATTCTTAAAAATCTATTGATGGCATAAAAATAAAATAAAAATAAAGTAATATCTATTAAATGCTTCAAAATCTATTAATTGTAGTAAAAAACAAAATCTATTGTTCGCACAAAAATCTATTAATTCTTAGCAATCTATTGATGGCATAAAAACAAAATCTATTGAATGCATAAAATTTATTCAATGCATAAAAATCTATTCAATGCTTAGAAATTTTATTCAATGCATAAAAAACTATTCAATGCTTAAAACACTATTTATTGTGGGTGTCACCTACTTTTTTTTATTCTAAACGTTTACTTTAAACCCTAGAATGTATTCCATTTAAACCCTAAATTAGAGTTGTTTATGGTTTTCAAATGATGTGTGTTGTTATCATGTAACCACTTTTTTGGCAACTAATATTTAATCATCATAGTTAATCTTGTATCCTAATTTAGTTTAAACACTAAAATTGTGGAAGTTAACCATGACACATTTAGAATTTATTTCAAATCTAAGAGAAACAATATTTAAAAAAAAAAATTAAATAGAATACTTATTTATAAAAAATTGTTGGAGAAGGGATTGTGTACCTTTCTTAGTTGATAGACACTCACAGAAATAGTTGGAGACCCTTGTAATGATACCGGCGCAAACCCCTTACACCCACAAATGTGGAACAATTCATTCCAGGAATTTAACCTAACTTAATTCCAACATAGCTTACATCCAGAAATGCGCAACAAATCGTCCCAAGAATTTAACCTAACTTTATTGCATATGGATTGGCTTCAACAATTTCAACAATGCACCCATTGAGAAATGCATGTATCCATGAAGAAATGTACACTACTTCTACTAATAGTGGTTCAAGGAATTAGACCAAATATTTTTACATGCATATTTAAACATTCTACATGTCATTTCAACTCTACATTGTTGCATTAATGTGCCACGTATTTGTGAACAAAGGAACTATTGATGTTATGATATCCCCTCTGACAATAGATGGAGTGGTGGTTATTACAACCCTAGATGAAGTGGAAATTGTTACAATCCATTAAATTACGACACTAAGCCATATAATTTTTTTAAATTTTTATATGGAATTAAAAAACTAAACTATTACAACACTAATCTATTTATGCGTCACAGAATTCAAAAAATCGAAAACTAATAAAATATGAAAAAAATGAAAATCCCTTGAAACTAAAACTAATAAAAATCAAGACAAATGTAGTATGTCATACAGTATATTACTGCCTCAAAGTATTGGGAAAACACAAGTAATAAAAACATAATAGTCGTAATAAAAATGCAATTCCGCTAATAATAATCAAGACATATGTAGTACATCACAAAGCTTAATCTATTAGCTCCCTAAAGTATTGAGAAAACACAACTAATAAACACATAATAACCCTAATAACAAATGATGTTCCACTACAACTTTGTTATAGCTACTTGGTTTAAGAATAAATAGTGGCAGTCGTTACAATCCATTAAATGAAGTGGAGGTTGTTACAATCTATTATTTTTATTTTATTTTTTAATTTCTCATTAATTAACATACGTGGCTACTAGAAACCATAAACCTTTAATTCATTTCACTTAGATGTTTTTCCTAAGTGGCCATGCCTTGGAGGCCAAAGGGATTCCAGACAACTTACTTAATGAATTGGACAAAACAATTTGATACGTTTGAGAGTGTGAATAGTTTTAACTTCTATAATGAATCCACGTTACAATTTCTGTTATTTAAGTTTTTTTCTTTAAATTTATTTCTCACTAATTAAGATATATGGCTATCAAGAATACTTATAATAATATTCTAATCATGTTTTATAAAAAAATAATTTGAATATGGTTTAAAAATATAATTTAGATATGCAAGGAACTTAACATTTTGAATATCATTTGTTGATATAGTGGATATGATAAGAATATACCCACATCTTTGAATACAGACCATCCAATAAAAAATATTAAATAATAAAAATATTAAAGTGGTCAGTTCCAAGTAAATAATAAAAGTATTAAAGTGGTCAGTTCCAAGTTCCAATAGAGGGATGTCTATCGACATAATAAGTATAAAAAATATTAAATAATAAAAGTCTTAAAGTGGTCAGTTCCAATAGGGGATGTCTATCGACATAATAAGTATCCATTATATAGGAGTATCAACTCATCAAGGAATAGAGGAATAGATATAGTAAAGCAACGTAATATGTCACCCTAAAGAAACATAAAATTCAACCCATCTAAAGTAGATGACTTTATTCATTCTTGCGGTGATGTCTTTAATCAATGAAACCATTAGAGATTTTTTCTCAAACTATTGTTTGAAAATAAATAATGTAATATATTGAGTTTAGCTAAAAAGAATTGTTGTAAAAAAAATAATGTAGGATATTGAAGAGATCACAAACCCTGAGCAGGATGTCATTTTGTTGTACTTAAAGGTCGTCTGCCGTGAATCCATGGTATGTGTTATATTGTAGAGAGTTTAAACAAGTGAAAATGTGTATTAAATGATATAATTCAACTAAATAATAATTAAAAAATGTTATTGTTATTTTAAGTATATATTTTGGATTTTAGTTATCAATTCCTAAGGTATTGACAAAAGGTAAGAGATACGTGAATATTGATTCAATTCAACTCTATTATCCAATGCTATGGAGAAACAATGACCATCATAATATTCTGAATTATTTTTTTTTAAGGATGGAATAGTATTTCATTGGTCATGAAGTATACCAAATTTTCAAAAAGGGTAAAAAAAATGAGGGAAAATATGTTTTTTTATTCATTAAGAAGTATTTCGGGATTTTAGGTCATGGGTTCAAAGCAAAAATTAGATTGAGTATTTTCTATACCAATTTTGTAAGAGAAATATTAAATGACTTTATGATATTGATTAAAAGAGAAAGACTTAGATCATTTGAAGTTAGGGATCTATAATAAATTATATTGAAATATTTATAGGTATTTGTCATGAAATGCAACTTTTTCTTAGACATAAGCGCACTTTCTAAATTTTCCTCTAACAGATGCATTGCCTTTTCCATGCATTTTGAAACCTGTGTAGTTTTCCATAAAGAAAAAAAATACCTTGTAATTTCACATTTTTCAGGTGATTGGTAGCCTTTAGTGAATTGCTTTCACCTCTGTAATTTTTTTCCATTTAGTTTAGATTACTTAATTTCTCTAGTAATCATAATTATCTGGGTGATTAGACCCTCTTTAATTTCATTATCGATTCTCAAATAGCCTAACTAATAAAGGTGTAAGTGGCTCATCATCCACAAATCGTGTTACTAACTAAAGAATTCATTTTTTTCATTTTATGGGACTAGGAGGAAGGGTTATTACAGAAAGTAAGTAATCTGCACTTCCCTTGCATATCTTAGATGAACCTATGTTTGCATATGAAATTTTTTTTAAAGCATTTGAATTTCCATCTCCCTGTTTTGAAATTCACATAGTGTAATAAGAAAAAGAGTAAGTAACCCATTATCTACATATCACTTCTTTATCATGCAAGGAAAGTGTAAGATATAGCATAAGTATGGGAATCTTGGAATGGATCACCAAATATCCACATATTCTCACACTTTACATGCTCACTTCATCACTTGCACACAATTACACATCACACACTAAGATTCTATAAAATTCCTATTAGAATGCATCCATTATCTTGAGTTTTTGATACTTAGTTTATTTTAACTTATATGTCACACCCTAAAGAAAAGTAATAATCTTAAAAGAAACCATAACTCGAACCAACTAAAATCCCCACTGCGGCCACCAAAATATTTATAGTTCAGGTTAGGACCATTTGGGGTAGGTAGGCCATAAGCCGCCATGGTCATGTTACATCTTTGAAACATAGTAGTTGACTTTTTATGGAGTTCATAATCCTTCAAACATCCCATGGAAAAGAATACTCAAGCATGGAAGAGAACCAATGCATTTGGGGGTTCGACTTAGGTCTAGTATGTGCAGTACTCTTTAGGGCTACCTGACCCATCTAGTGCTCGATACTAGTAATTGAATACCAAGAAGCTAAAGAATCAGATTCTCACGTGGGACAGAGGTACTTTAGTCACCAAAATATAGGGCATCCTTTCCCTATAGGTGACAATGCGGGAACCACTTGAGCCTCATTTCCATTACCTTGGTTGATTCTCAGCTACTAGAAGGCCTAGGACCTATCAGAAGATATCTCCACAAGGCCCATTTACTTTGAGAGTGACAAGGATGACTAGGTCTTCTTAAGATCTTTTTCCATACACAAAAAAAACGAAAACCATTATTTGTTTGATTAATCACATAGGATAAGTTGAAGGGAAAGTAATCCTTTATTTTCAATTTTTTTTTTTATGCATATTATTTATTTTCTTTAAAGAATCATCTCCTTCTCTCACCATACACAAAGTATTAGACACTCTAATTGACACCATAAGGGACCCCATGACTCCCCATCGATTTATATGATGCAGAAACCTCCCCCTATTACCGAGAGGTGTGAGAGGACTCCTACCATTTAGGTGTAGAGGATGTCACATAAACACCATGATAGGTTCTTCCATTATTGGTGTATCTTTTCTTGAGACCCCTCCCCTTCAAACCACACCCTTCATGACCCCACAAGGGTCCCCACACGCTACCCGTTTTGGGAGCCCACATACCATTCCTACGGACAAACCATGAGACACCTACGAGGTAGTTCCACTTACACTTCCCCATAGAGGACCTGTTTACATATAGCTATAAAAAATAATTTCGCGATGGTGGATGACTCTCAGATCCTGTTCTTATCTTCTTTAAACCTCTTGGATTTAAGTAAGCTAACCAATGGCCCGATCACTCAAAGCCAGAGTTCACTAGCCATGCCCACCAAGCTCCCTTCAAACATTCTAAAATTCGAAGGGAAATAGGGAGAAGACCCAAGAAACCATGTCATGAATGTTCACTTGTGGTGTTCATCTAACAGTATCACAGATGATGCTATTCTATTATGACTATTTCAATGCACCCTTATTGGGCCTATAACGAAATGGTGCATTGATCAACCTTTTTCGTCAGATGGAAACTTTAGCTCCCTAGCTGCAACTCTCCTCACATTCTTATAACTCTGAGTTCATCATGTTTCGAGCCTAGAACTCCTCACTCACTTCAAACAAAAACCTGCTACCCACATATCGAATCATATATATGAATGGAGGAAATGTTGTAGCTTGTGTAAAGCACAGTTTGAAGACAAGGTACTCCTCAAATTGTTTTTGAGATCCCTCACAGCAGAAATTTTAAAAGAGGAAAAAAATTCATCGTTGCATAACGACGAAGAAGCCATTAGAAAGTATCAATATTTATAGCTTATATACACTGAGTCAAAATACATCTATCATGTTCTTCCAAATTCCCTATCCTGTAGACTTATAAAGAGACACCAAGCATATCCAACATTTTTAATGGATTGATTGGTATATAACCCAAAACTAGCTCAGCAAAACCTACCAATACCCTAGATACTCATTCAGTGGCCAAGAATTTTATTATACGCAAAACACACCACCACTATAGCATATTGGATACTACTCAGGTCAACCCACACCAATGCAGAATCTAGTTAGTACGGTTAACCAATATCAACCCCCACATGGAGGCCCATATCCTCCCCCATAGCAAAACCAATACTCCTATAGTAATACAGACATAATGTCCTCTTCCCAAAATCCATATGCTAATTAGGGACAAGGAAACCATATTCTCCTTTCCCCGTACAACAACCGAATAACCCACTAGTGAAAAATAACGTAAGGGTTACGCTAGTGCAACCTTCTTTCACTCAACAGCAAAAATCAGAGGAGCACATGAACCCAGCTAACCCACCTAATTTTTCTAAGAAAAAGCAAAAGATAAAACCAAAGGGATACCCTGAACAGGGGGTAACAACCAGAAATACCCCCCTGCAAGAAACAGAAACGGGAACCCCTAACCAGAATCGAAAGCAGTAGTCATCCAACAACAACCCATAGAGGAAAAGCAAGAACAAAAATCTACGGACTAATCATTCCTATTCCATCTATGGGGAATATGGTTATTATACCCATCATTTTGCTCAGCTCCTTGAGTTTAAAAGGATATAAGATAACAATGGTTAGGGAGGGAAAAAAAGTATAGTAATGCAAGACGCTTTCTCCATCAAGGAGTGGTTAACATTTAGGAACAATCATCCCATCTACATTCTTCTAGAGGTAACCCTCATAATTATTCTAATTACAAAATTTTCATAACAGGAGAAGATATTCTCTTGCAAATGTGAAGATATTCTATATGAAGCTCCCCCATAACCCAACCTCTCCACCTGGACCATGAAAATACCTACAGCGTCATTGAGCATTCCTTAACTTCCTATAGAACCTATGCCAAATATGGTCAGAGGACCTTTACAGAGAGTAGGACATAACTCAAAAGCTTCTCATAGCTAGATCATAGTCGATGACTTAGTGAAATCATCATCAATTATGTTAGCATTAGAGGTCCTAAAAACATGTTGAACCCAATGGAAAGACTTACTTTCTTATCTAGGCGTAATTCACCTAGTCGATTCTCACCTAATGGTATTTGACTTGGATAAAGCTACCCCATGACTACCCTCAACCATTTCTTTCCAAATTCCAGTTTCAGTCCAAAACATCACCATCCATCATTGCATTCTCGACGAAGGGGCATCCAAATGGATAATTTCCAAATTTGTTTGGAAAAAAATTGGATCCCCTAGACTCAAGCCTTCTGTAATTACCCTTACATCATACAATGGGTGCCCTTTAGCCCCTGTAGGCCTATACCAAGGTGTGTCAGTACAACTAGCTCATAAAACCATGCTAATAGGTATCAAAGTATTAGACGGTCATTTGGATTACAATATCCTGCTGGGCAAATCTTACATGTACAAGATGTTAGCAGTCACCTCATCCTTTTTTAGGGTAATAATGTTCCCCCTGATGGAAAAAATCATTACAATAGATCAACTCACATATTATGAGAATAAGACATTACCTGCAACTGGTGCTGTGCTACCTTTTGTCTCATCTTCTCGTGTATCAATCACAACTTACACTAAACTCAACATAGGAAAAGTTAAGTCATGAACACTCCTAGTGACATTCCCAAGAGACCCTCCTATTATAGAGGATATTTCTACAACCACAAAAGCACTAATGTGCATGGTGACTTCATCAAACACCCCTTAAGCTCAGCATCTAGTTTTGGATACCAACAACAATGTTGTTATCGATCCTACTTTATTACTATATTCCATGACTCAAACACCCTTCTTATTCCCCCCACCTAGTTTTGTCTCACACCAAGTCATTGCAACACTCTCATTGCACCATATGGCTCTCATGATACCAATATGGTATTTGGCCCTTCAAGCCATGTCAACAAGCTTAGGTATCACTACAACAGAGGTCAGTCTTATTCCTCCTCAGGATAGCACACTACAAAAAGTTGCACCTGGACTAACGCCAGTCGGTGCCAGAACAAGGGATAAGAAAAAAGGTAAAAAGGTGGAAGCTTCAAACACTCCTTCCTCTAGGGTTGTTTAACCTTGTGCTTCATTTGTAATAGTTGGGAACCCTACTAATAGGTGCCCTGAGTTAGATGAACTCAACTCTCTTCTACATGCCCCAAAAGCGCCAGAGAACCCTCCTCCCCCTGCTAGAGAAAACAACACACCCGTGCATCATAAGGCATTGCGCACCAACCATACATGCACCATATGCATGGAATACAAGAATTATGCTCATCATTGCCTCGAAATCCCTCGATATCAAGATGTGTTAGGTGCACTCACCCAAACCAATACCCCATTACTCCTAATAGAGGTTGGATCCCAAAAATAATTTTACGACGTGATGGAAGGAACTTCTTTTTCCTATCCCTCTTCTAGTCCATCAAGCTCCCGCCATCATCAGAGGAAAGCCAGACCATTGACATGCCTTCCAACACCCACGTGTGCTTTATTTGATGAATGAGATCATTTAATCATCCAATGTCCCAAATTAAGGGAATTTAATTGATTATATCTTGTTAATTGTGTTGCTCAAAGCAACAGAGCCAGGCACATATGTCACAATTGCCGAATTTGTGCAGGAAATCATCATGTTCGACACTATCCTTATCTTTCTTAATTTTTTTCTATGTTAGGATTCATGTGGTAATTTATCAGTAATAATTTTGATTTAGTCGGGTCAAATACCAAACCATCAGATCATACCACACCACCAAGGAATGAAGCATATAGGTCCATTTTATGTGTGTTTGAAGAGAAACGACCACCAATAGTTCAGAAAGGCCCCCCATCATTTCATCTCCCATCACCATCATCAATCTAGATTGACCAGAAAATGATCTAAGGCTATCTAGAAAAAAACATCACCCTCACATGTTCCCTATGTGATATACCTAACCACTTGGTAAATCAATGACTTGAATTGAGTAAGTTCAATTATATCTTTTTCTTAGTGGTACAAATTCCACAAATCCGTCTCTCCAATAAAGGGAAAATCACATGTTTTTATTGTCGCATCTGCTCTCAATCAAATCATATGATGAATTATCAATACCTTCCATGTTTTCATACAGCTAGAGTAGCAATGAGGAAAACCGACACTAGAAAGTCACATCATGCCAATACGAAGATGCAGAGATGGATACCACCCCAATATGTCCCATATCATGACATCAACTAGGCATCATAGTCTCATACAATGAGCAATACTGCAACCCACACTATCTATTTGGCTAGTTCTAGTTTGGTGTGTAGTATTTTCAATAGTACCTCTCATAGCACCGATACAGTTCATATGTTATAAACCTTTTGGCAGCTTAGGATTCATCATCCAAATCCTATTTAGGAAGATACTTTTTCCCCTTGTACACCAACAAGAGTGTAATAACTTCCTCCCACTCATTATCAACCCACCGTAACTGAAATTCTATCACCACCTAATGCTGAAAATACACAACACCATATACGATTCATTTCCTCATATGTAGGAATCATGATTCATGTTGCCTCATCATCATTTTTTTCTTTCAAGACAAAAAAATCCACCCTCCAGTGGTAACATCACTGATGGTGCAGACCCATCCCATCTACAAATTTTCAACCTCGCTTGGTTCTATGACATCAACTAATGAATCATATTATTGCATGTCGACTAGCACAACCAAGTCTGAACCTAAACCTCAAGACCTGGCACAAACCAAGTCAATGCTAGATAATAATTTTCACTAAAATGAAGATAATCTATAGGTCATGAAGGAACCTAAATGTCCATGGGATGTCATGAACCATCATTCATTGTTTCTACATGAAAAAGCATTTGTACCCACTAGTGCACCAACCCATGATATTCACACCATGGAGTCAAAATATTTCTTACAAACAGGAATGGCCGATTGGTTCAATACTCCCATCCCAAAACTAGATGTGTTTGAGGAAGGGAACATGTCAAATATGTCACCTACCATCAAGCTAAATATTTCAAGAAAACCTGGAAAAGTCGAACAGATCTCCCTGGGGTCAGCATGCTCCTGAGAAGAAATAACCACATACACATCCTTCTTCCAAGAATATATGGATAGTTTTGCATAGTATTACTTTTGGATGCCAAGCATCAATCCCACCATTGTGGAACACCATATTGACACATGGCATGACACCCATCCACTCAGGAAAAAAGAACATCAATTACATCCTTTTAAGGCAGAAGAAATCAAATAGGAAATCGATAAAATCCACAAAGTTTGGTTCATCTACCTATCACATACACATATTGGGTTTCTAACCCTATACCCATCATGAAAAAACAGGTTACCATCCATGTTTGTACTGATTTTTGAGATCTGAGAAAATCTTGTCCCAAATACAATTACCCTACACCATTCATGACCAACTCATTGATGTTTGCACCAATCATGAGGCCCTATCCTTCATGGATGGGTTTTATGCGTATAACCAGATCTAGATTTTTAGTATAGATCATTACAAAACCACATTTACAACCCCTTGGGATACATTCACATACCATGTTAGGGATTTTCATCTTAAAAATACGAACACCACCTTCTAACAGGACATGAATTATATCTTCCACCATTTGGCTCATCTTGTCCTCCCCTATCTAGGTGACCTTATAGTATGATCCAAGAAGTGTGCTGACCATTTGGATGATCTATGTGTGGTATTTCAAGGATGTCAAAAATATAACCTATGCTTGAACCCTCTTAAGTGTGTATTTTGTGTCAATGACGGAAGACTACTGGTCTTTATACTTTTTGAAAAGGTATTAGAGTTGACCCTCTCAAAGTACAAGCCATTAAGGAAGTACCACCTCCAAAAACATTGAAACAGTTACAAAGCTTGCAGGGTAACAACAATTTCTTAGGACACTCTGTCCCTAATTATGCTACTTTCATGCAAGGTTTTCTATGCCTCCTTCATCAGGGTATTCCCTTCCATTGGGATGATTAGGCTCAAAAATAATTTGAAGCTTTAAAAGATTCAATATCTCACACTCCTTGGATTAGCCCACCTGACCACAGTAAAGACTATACCCTATACCTATGAACATCATATATAGCCATCGCTAGGGTGTTTGTCCAGGATGAACTAGATAACAAGGAGCATGTAATTTGTAAGAATTTATCGGAGCCTGCATTGAGGTATGAACCAAAAGAAAAAATTTCCTTAGCTATAGTACATTCTATACAAAAGCTTCAACATTATATCATCTTTTGGACCACCACTATAACAGTAGCTATTAACCCCATGAGGCATCCACTCACTTGTCATATGATGAACCACAAATATGCTCAATGGGTTGTTATTCTACAAGAATTTTATCTAAAATCTATTTTTTCTAAAAGAAAAAGGGTACTCATCCTCATTGAGTTCGTCAAAGATCTCCTGACAGAGACCTAAGGATCACCCATTAATTATACTCTTCCCAATGAACATCTATTTCAAGAATCTATGGATGACCCCTAGTACGATGATATCCTCCTCTTTTTACGAACTCAAAGGTTCAAAACCCAACTTACCTGTGACGATTAGAGGCGCATACACCACCAAGCCCCATTTTAACTCCTTCTCAATGATGTACTCTATCAATGAGGCATCATCACTATCATATGTTGGTGCCTCACTCACCGACAAGTCGAGCAAGCCTTAAATGATTTCCACCAGGGGACTTGTAGTGGCTACCTCTCGAGGATGGCCACCACCTTTCAAAAGACTTCATGATAGTTATTTTTGGCCCACCCTTTTCCACAATTGCATACATGTAGTCAAAATATGTGAGTGATGCCAACGATACACTCATAAGGCATGAGCATCACCCACTCCCCTACATCTAGTCATTGTGGATGACCCCTTATGCAAATGGGGCATCAACTTCATGACCTTTTACCCCCCCATGATTTGAAAACCACAAGTACATTATGGTTTCCATTGACTACTTTATCAAATGGGCAAAAGAAATTCCCACATATAATAACACTACAAAAACTGTTGCATGGTTTTTCTTTAGCAATGTCATAGCATGGTTCGGTGTTCTAAAGGATTTGGTTTCAAACCATGGAAAACATTTAGAGAACAAAATATTTCAAGAGATATCCCAACACCTTGTTGTCTCTCACGAGTTTGTTTCCCCATACTACCCTGAATCCAACGGTCAGGTAGAAGATGTCAACAAGGTTCTCAAAACAATGTTGCAACGTATGGTGAACAAAAACAAATTGGCACCACATAGTGTTCTCACCCCTATGATCACACCACACAATTTTCAAGGCATCTACAGGGTTCACAGCCTTCCAACTAGTATATGGGGTCGAATTTGTACTTCCCATTGAGTGTGAGATCCCTACCTTACACTATGCCATTGAACTTCTTCGTGACACCAAACCTTTGGAACAAATGTTTACACATCTAGAGCTTGTCGATGAAAGTAAACGAGAATATATATAGAACAATGAAGCACACAAAAAGAGGGTCAAAGCCTCATTCGATCCAACATCACCACTAGGCATTTAGCAAAGGTGAGTTATTCCTTCGCTACGATGTTTCCCATGAAGCGATAGGACCTGGGAAGTTAGAAACACTATGGAAGGGCTCATACACTATCAAACATTGCCTCCTCAATCAGGCATACATCTTATCAGAGCCTGATGGGACTTGCTTAAAAAATATCATCAATTGTATCTACCTCAAAAAATTTCACCCAAAAAAATGATCAAGTAGCCCTAGAATGTACATGTATGCATCGTGAATTATTTTTTTATGATGGTAACCTCATCATGTACCCACTCTAAAAGCACTCTCTCATCATGTCTAATCGATGGATCATCTACTAGCCTATCATCACAAATTTGTTTATTATGCTTCTCGATGGTCGCAAAACCTAGCTGTCGCAACTTGAGCCATATACCCTCTTGAAGAGACACCCCATCTCTTCAATTGAAATTTTATCAGGTTAGCCACCAACAATAAAGCTGAATACGATGTCATCATAGGTCTCTTGGATGATGCCTCCCACTTAGGTATCTGCCACTTGCAAGTATTCCTTGATTCTGAGTTGGTTGTATCAGAGTTGAAAAATAAATTTCAGGTTCATGATTCACGCTTTTTTCAGAATTGTCTGCATGCACAAAGGTTAGCATGCGGTTTTGATCATATCACATTTACACATATACCAAGAGATCAAAATCATACAACTAATCATATAGCTAATCAAATCCTAGACTAGCATGCATCACATATATATAACCTTAAAGGTACATAAACAATAAGCATAATACTCACCTTAAGGAAATTCAGAAATACATCAAAAGTATAAACGCATAAGACACATCATAAGATCCACCCAAAAATATCATCTTGTATATACATATCAAAAAGTATATGAGTACAAAAATGGTCATACATCTACTAGCTCATGGCCAGGAAAAATAATTCCCAAAAAATAGGGGAGCATCCTCATAATGGGTGCTTTCCCTAGTACATAAATCCGATCATATACCTCTGGGGTCAGATCCCTCCCCCCCTCTCCTGAGGACCAATTTATGCATCGGATTCCAAAATCAAACTAATGGTGGCCACCACCATCACGATGCATCGAAGAATTGATATGTGCACCTCATCACGCTTTATTACCATCTCCAGCATCACCTCCCCCAATCCTTCCCAACCATCCTCAGGCATCCCCCTCATCATGGCCTCGGCTCGGCCCCAATCATCCTGACAGTGTCATAGTCGTGTCGCCAAAACTATTGACTGAGCCTCTACTGCCTCAGCAAGATCTCGAAGTCTCTATGTATCACTATTAGTAGATGAGCTCATCCACTCACTAGAGGGACCACCAATGATTTCCAATCTCACTCTCCCCAAAGCACCCCCATCCTACCATCAAGCATACCAAATAAAAAATCATCCTCCTAGGTTGTAAAAATGCTTTTTTCTTCAAACCAACACGTGGCTATGGACATTAAAGGTGTGCAATACATTCATTTGTTTCTTAAATAGACACATAGTGCATGTGTATGTCATGACATAACCCGTGGTGACACCATTACCAGGCTCACACATGCACGTGCATCTATTATTGAAACAGACATGCAGACTGTGGAGTCTGGGGAGATTGAGTCACGTCAGAAGAGAAATGACCCCACGTCTTTGAGCTAATCAGCCACATCGATGGTGTGGTTGTTAGGCCCTTTCGTGTGGAGTATCCATGTGAATCCCTTGAAAACACGTAGGGACCACGTGACTATCACTTAGTCGCCTACACGGTCTATGTTTTTTGACCCTAAAAAAGGTCATACAAGGCAACCCTCTATAGCCTACCTAACCTAATCTACAAAATTTACAAATTTAAGGTTCTGTGTCTTAAGCTAACTGTCCTTGCACACTATCCTTGTACACCAGTTGGCCACAACAACATGAAACAACTCTTGGATCAGATTTGATATCCAAAAATAGAAAGTGTAAATGAGGTGGCATTGGGGGACCACGTGACTATCACTCAGTCGCCTACGTGGTCTATGTCTTTTGACCCTAAAAAAGGTCGTACAAGACAACCCTCTATAGCCTACCTAACCTAATCTACAAAATTTACAAATTTAAGGTTTAGTTTCTTAAGCTGACTGTCCTTGCACACTATCCTTGTACACCAGTTGGCCACAACAACATGAAACAACTCTTATATCAGATTTGAAATCCAAAAATAGAAAGTGTAAATGAGGTGGCATTGGGGCACCACGTGACTATCACTCAGTTGCCTACGCGATCTCTGTTTTTTGACCCTAAAAAAGGTCGTACAGGGCAACCCTCTATAGCCTATCTAACCTAATCTACAAAATTTACAAATTTAAGGTTCAGTGTCTTAAGCTGACTGTCCTTGCACACTATCCTTGTACACCAGTTGGCCACAACAACATGAAACAACTCTTGGATTAGATTTGAAATCCAAAAATAAAAAGTGTAAATGAGGTGGCATTGGGCCCACTTTTCGCTATATATCGCCCTTTTCAACAGCTTCTTGAGATTAATATAGGAGCTCAGAATCTCAATTTTCAAAACCATCAGATACATAAGGATCATAATCATGTCATCTTCACATGCTACCCTTTGTTCCATTTCAACCCAAAACTCATTTTTGGACCTGCCATATGCTTAGAGTACTAGTTCATATGCACCTTCTCTTCTTTTCAGTTCATCTAGATCAACCGCTTTTAGATTATTTATATGATCAAGAAATATGTTTTCACTAAGGGCATTATATTTTAAATTGCAGGCACAGCAACAAACTTCTTACTAGGTTCAATGCCTCAGCGGCCAATAACAAATTAGGTATCATCCATCAGTCATCATGATAGGCTTCACACAAATCTTTGCATACACTGACATTATTTCTATTAAGTGCACCATAGTGTCCATCATCTAGACAATGTTTACCATCACCTCCCCTTTCATATGGTAAACATCTACGCCAATCAATAGAGCCTCACCACTCATGGATCACCTCATGCTATAAATATTTAGATACTATGGGGATCCATGACCATATATCCAGGTTCGAGAACCACTTTAGATTACATGCCTTGAAGATCAATGTCATTCTTCTTCACTCATTTCTTACCAACCCCATTCCCGGGAGACCCCTTACATGTTGTGATGGATCAAGATGGACACACCACTGTGTCCTACATTTGGCCTACCATTCACCCATATTAGAGTAGACAATCTATGTAACTTCATCTGCCTCACTGATCCAAGATCTTTTACTTACAAATGCATCAGAATTACAAATAACAGAGCTAATTAATCATGGAACTTAAAAATCACATAAACAATGCAAAAATAACTAGAAGAGCATAAAACAATGAAACAATGATTTGATTATGGATTTTGTCCAATTTGGACTACATCTCGAGGCCCTGCTCAATAGTGGGGAGGCCTTCATTCATTAAGTGGCATAAAATGAGATAAAAGTACAAGCATCATTCTTTACAATCCTTATACCTCTGAGCTAGAAGATTGACAAAGAATGGAAATCCCAACTTCAGAAACAAATAGTACCACTGAACACCTAGTGAAACATAGTGCAAAAACGCCTATCCAAACTCCGAGTTTGGATAATTGGGCCTTTTGCAACTTCTCAGAACCTCCTTGATGCTCAAAGTGAGGTCCCGACCTGCTACCGTGGTCAAGGTCTGCTATGTGCAAGGCTTCTGAACTATTTGTTGATCTCCTCTACCTTCTTCCAACACAAAATGACCCTTAAATAAGTATGGCAGCAATTCCTTAACTCTTGGTTAGTTCTAACCATAGGCAAAGTAAATCAGGAGAGTTTGATCTGATATCAAGGATCTTGGGCCTAAAGGGGACATCGAAACAACCTTACAAGTATGGTGTAACTCCATTGGAATACGCATTTGACTCGGCGGCTTTCACTATCGGTGGACTATCCCAAGCCCGAACAATAGGCACTCTATGATGTGGTGGACCCGCAGGGAATATGAAACATAGTATATAGCTTAGCGCATCTGGGAACCCCATTGCAACCGTAATTGGCACTCAACCATCGGCATATCGACTTGACCCTGTGTTGTGTGTTGTGTGATAACACGAATCCACTGGGATTATTAGTGACAATGTATAAGACATCGGGTCCGGAGCCCTATCGCAAATCGCAATCGGTGGAGGCTGTGGTGATTCTCCATAAAACTGCTCCCATTGCAATCTGCGATTACGGCTTATCGGGTTGCAATTTGACCTACTCCAGGGGCCAATTCCCTAACCTTCTATGATGTGCGATTGTGATTTGATTGCATCACAACCTTACTTCACCAAGGGCCGATTCTTGAATACTCGTTCCTCCTCCGACCTATGATATGCGATATCACAATCGCAACCAGGATCCTTTCGGGGTCGATTCTCCTTAAGCTGCTTCTTCCTCTTGCTCCGATATGAAATATGTGGGACCAATGGTAGACTACCACTTGGCACTTCCCCATTCGCTGAGAGTGTCTACCATGTTACTCCTCCTGCGGCTTGGAAAGTCAAACATAAAATTTGACCTGCTCTAACTTCTTCATATGAACTTGGATTTGATTGGCATTCACACCATTGGAATTAGGATGATGAGCACTTCGATCTGATGCTAAGTTTATCCAGATCCTCCCACTTTCTATTTTGAGTCTTATACCATGACACTAGTACTTTTTGAAGATCCACCTGGATCAATCCACTAGGATCCTCCTCGATCAACACTCCCCACTAAGAGATTTTGGACTGCCAAAATCCTTTTTAGTCAATTGACAAGTGACGAGATTGCTCCCTCACGTTTTCATTCTCCATCCATCGAGCTTTACTTGGATGCATTCCTTTGAAGCCAACACGAATGTACTCCACATCTCCCCATCATGAATTTATGGTTTGCTAGTCGAGAATGATATCTTCGAGAAGCTTATCTAGATACTCTGGTGCAAAATCATCAATTGTAGGAATATGTGCAACCTCTTCGTTATCCATAATCAATGGAGGTTCATAAAGCTTCAGGTTTTCAACATTTACTACTGAGTACATTTTCATATAAGAAGGCAAGTCACGACAAAAATCATTGTCTCCAATCTTTTCCAATATGGTGAAGGGACCATATTGAATGGGTCTCAACTTTTTCCCTTCTCCCTTCATTCTTTCCTTGCTAATGTGGAGCCATACCTTGTCCCCAACTTGAAACTGATGGTCAACTTAATGCTTATCATGTCAAGCTTTATACTGAGCTTGACTCTTCTCCAACTTCTCTTGTACTACTGATGAATCAGCTATATCCATTGAATAAACTTATGTGCTTTGTCCCTATCATCTTTCCCTTTACGATCCTCCTCTTTCCCAAAGACCATGTACAATGGATCCCTTGGTAGATAGCCAAAACATGTCTCAAATAGCGAGATCTATGTAGATGAATGTGTTACTTGATTGTATGCATGATTCACATAAGGAAGTTGTTCATCCCACAACTTGGGATGTTTTCCACAGTAGCCTCGTAACAAGTGTACCATGGTGTGGTTGATGACCTCTTTCTATCCATCGTTCTATGGATGAAATGTTGTACGTCTTTTCAGCTTAGTTTCCATCATTCTCCACAATTTTCTTCAAAAATGTCCAAGAAAGCAAGAGTCTTGATCTAACACAATAGATGTGGGCAACCCAAAAAGGACCCAAACATGCTGAAAGAAAAGATAAGTAGTCTTCTCAGCAATGACCTACTTTTTACAAGGCATTAAAATAAACATTTTTCTAAAATGATTCACAACAACATACAAATTTCCAAGGTATGCAAACCTCCTCCAAAGTCCATGGACACGCTTTCCCATGGTCTATTCAGAATAGGGGGTGGTGTGTAGAGCCCAAGTTTTCTATTAGAGGGCTTTGAAATAGAACACAACACACACCACTTACAAAGCAAGTCACAATTTTTCATATGAGGCCAAAAACAAAACCTTTGTAAATGTCATAAAGTCTTTTCAAATCCAAAATGACCAGTCACTAGAGAGGTATGAGCCTATTGGATTACATGAACCCTTTCATCAATGGGTATGCACAGCTTGCCAAGGTGGTATAATAGATTTCCCTGCAAGGGATAATTGTCCATCTGCGATCCATGAGTCAGTTTTGCATAAATCTCTTTAAAATCATCATCGTTAGCATACTATTCAGCATAACTTTCTAATGATGAAGAAACATTTTTCATCATCGTTAGCATACTATTCAGCATAACTTTCTAATGACAAAGAAACATTTTTCAAAACTACAGATACATAAATAGGAGGGAGATCATATTTTCTACTTTGTTTATTGCACCCTTCTTGTCTCTTATTACCAAATGAAAATGTTGGAGGATTACCATCCATCTGAAATGATGGGCTTGCTGAAGCTTGGTCTGTGACTAAAGGTACTGTAAGGGTTGACGGTCTGTATGGATGATGGTCTCCTTTCTGATTAGGTAGTGTTTCCACTTCTTCACACTCTGAACCAAGGCATACAACTCCCTCTCATACGTGGGATAATTCATAACATCCTTGGAGAAATTCTCTGAATGGTAACATACAGGCTTTCTTTGCTACATAAATACAAGCCATGGCATATATGTTGGCATCTGTTTCAATCTCAAAAGGCTATTG
Organism: Pinus taeda; assembly: GCA_000404065.3. Classification (NCBI taxonomy): domain Eukaryota; kingdom Viridiplantae; phylum Streptophyta; class Pinopsida; order Pinales; family Pinaceae; genus Pinus; species Pinus taeda. Next base: position 193,697 of record APFE030356317.1, on the reverse strand, counting down.
AAGGTCTAGTAAGGCTAGCACTGGTGCTGTGATGATCTTCTCTTTCAGTGTGTCGAAGGATTTTTGTGTCTTTCCTCTCCACTGAGAGGTCTACTTCACACTAGTTAATGTGTGCAAGGGGGCTGTGATAACAAAGAAGTTTGCAATGAATCTTCTCCAATACTGTATCGTGCCCAAAAAAGTTTGGACCTCTAGGCTCAGGTCAATTCATAATCGCCTCCACTTTAGAGGGATCTATCCTCAATTGTCCATTACTGACTATGTGGCCTAAATAAACCAGAGAGGTTGTCCCAAACTCACACTTTCATAGTTTCAAATATAGTTTTTCATTTTTCAGAACATCAAGCACTTTCTTTATATGACACACATGTACATCCCATGTCCTACTATACACAAGAATATTGTCTAGATATACAATCACAAAATGATCAAGAAAATGCCTAAAGAAATCATTCACTACCCTTATAAACATAGCCGAAGCATTGCACACTCTAAATGGAATCACCATCCATTCGAACAACCCCTACTTTGTTTTGAATATAGTCTTCCAAACATCTTGCTATACAATTTTAACCTGGTGATATCCACTTCGCAAATCGAGATTTTTAAAATAAACAATATTTTTCAATTGATCTAGCAATTCATCAATGTGAGGGAGAGGGTACTGATTCTACACCATAATCTTCTTTAGTGCCCTATAGTCTAAGAAATTTCTCCATGTTCTGTCTAACTTTGGCACCAACACGATCAGTGAGTCACATGGAGAAGAACTCGGTCTGGTGACCCCTTTGATTTAACATATCTTGCACCTATTTCTTGATCTCCTCCATCTCGATAGAATCCATTATGTACATTCCAACATTCAGTAAAGGAGCATCCTATTGTAAATGGATCTCATGTTTGATTTCCTGTTTTGCGGGGAATCCTCTCAGTCCCTAAAACAATCCATCATAATCAGAAATAATTTCAAACAATTATTTCTTATGATAAGGATTACAGCCTTTGAAAGCGTCAGCCATATCATCCTCTTTCACTCTCAATATCATGAGCATGCACCCTTTGTTATCGGGAAATATAGTGTCCACTCGAAGCTGCTAGTCCCACTAAGACTGGTAGCTATCTTAGAAACAAACAAACTAAAACTACCTTCGCTTTCCTTTATGAGAAGTAGATAAGACAGGAACAAAGGACACCAACCTCAGTCTTGCACTTGGTTCCTTGCTTGGTTCCTCTCCCTTCTGATAGATCTTTGCCACTCCTCCTTCATCTACCCAGCTTCAAAGAGCACCTGTGGAATCAAAGCAGCATAATACTGTCAAAGAATAGATATCTACAATCATAAACAATATAGGACCAGATATATATTGACCACAAAAATGCATATATCATCAAACGTACAAGAATGTGGAGGAAAACTTGAGTAGCTTTATTAGTATCAAGAATAGCAAAGAGGATTACAATCAATTGTTGTAACTCAACGTCATCCTCTCAGCATGAAAGCCCTTCTTCACCTCATGAAAATATTAAATCACCCAACACTATGATGTTGCACCAGGAAACCAACAGCGCTTCCTTACAAGATACAAGATTCCGGCCTCTGGATCTCTGGGATGAGGGATCCATATATAGATGATTGTAGGGGTGAGTCAGCTTCTGGGATTTTGATTAGTGTCCTCTCTCTGATAGTTATTGATTCCACTTGGAGATTGATGATCTCTTACTCATCCCTGGGCGAATTTAGAGAGGTAAGTGTCACAGGAGAAGTTTATGGAAGATTCCATGATCATCCACCTTGCAAACTGTCTCTGCCATTTGTCTACTCTTTCCCATCGCACCCTACAGAAGGGCATTCCAATATGCATCACACTTTTTACGCGGAGCAAGTGAGATGCATCACACCCTCTGCACTGGGCAGTCTGTATGGTTCAGTTTTGACCAGTTCTGAGCAGTTTTTCTGTGGAGAACTTCTGGGAGAAGATGTAATCAGCTGACCTTGTTCCTTTAGGGTGTGAAGAAACACTTTTAGGGACTTAGAATCCCTTGGTTTATGGACATGTATGATGTGATTTGTAGTTCCCAAAAATGTCTATAAGAGTTTCCCCCTAAAGCATCTGGTCGTTAATCTTTTGATGTCGGGTGAAATGCTTTATCATGAGGATCGAAAGTTTTTTTGAGCTGGGAGGCAACTTGTAATAAGATACAATACAATACATTATCTTCATAATATTTTTCATGATCTAGCTGAGGTGGGCATTCCCCTGCTCAGCTTTATAAATTCATTTTCATGTACATAGTATAGACAACCGTCTGTGTAGTAGACTGATGATTCGGATGGAGTCATCATCCTTTGATTCGGATGAACATTTTTTGGCAATGATGTACATTTGATGTCTTTATATTCTTGAATATATCATAGCCTGGATGGATGAAACTAGATCTGGGGTCTTCAAACTCGTTCAATCTTCACTCGGAGTCCAAGTCGATCCATGTGAAAGATGTTCTGGAGTCGAACATGGAAAGACATCGCCTGATTACTAGCCAATGATGTAAGATGTTAACAGGTGTGAGAGGAATCACCGATAATGATGATGACCCTTAAGGTACTATAGTACAATTCACATGGTGTGAAAATGGGAGTTGGCATCAAACACCATGTAAAATCTTTCGGTCGAAGGTCATTGATGTAAACCTGTCGTCGGAAGTGAGAAACTTGCCATTGAGGCATGCAAGCTTCAAAGCACTGAAAGGGTTGTTCCTAGGTCGACTTCCTGGATAATGAGCTAATGTCGACAAGAAACGACCCGTCATAAGAGGGCCTTAATGAATCCCACATCTACGAAATAGAACGGAGCAAATGATTTTGCAGGTGAAAACGATCTGGTGATACAAGGTTCAGGGTGGCGGTCATGAAAGAATGGAGCGTGAATGTATTGCAGCGGATGAGACACAGCTGAATTCTCTGAGCGACTTCTCTTGAACATATTGGCGACACTGAAATGGATTGGTAGCATTAACCCCAAAGATGGATGGTACGATAGACCAATGGTGATATGACCGGTGAACGGAATAACCCAACCCGACTCGGACGTGGAGTGAAAGTGTCATGTTCAAGAGTGACTTGCTACCAATAAAGTTTCTTCAAGTTTTCTTCCCACTTTTCCCTAGTCATTGCAAACCAATACCTATTTATTTTTATCAAGCTTGAGGAGGATAACATATGCTTGTTCTATAATTCACCCTTCAGGCGAACCCATCGCAACGTTTTAACGAGCCTAGCGACAGTGAAACTCGTTCTCGTCCATTTGGACAAGTTTGTCGCTATTGATTTTAATGAGCTTAACAACAATGATAACTCAATCCTTTTTCAATTTTAGAGAGTCTGAAAAGGGATGGAAAGGAAACTCCAATAATCCTTTTTCGTCATATAATCCCTTAAGTCCAAAAAAGTATAAAATAATATGAAAGGGATGAAATTTCGATAGTTTTAATGAGCTGAACAAGACAAGCACTCGATCATTTTGTGTAATAATCCCTCAGGTCCAAAAAGATTAAAATCTAGAGGAGGGATAGCACTTCCAGTAGCTTTAACAAGCTGGAGAGGCCAATTGCTCAACAATCTTTTCATATTTTACGATTCAGGTGAAAAGAGCTTAAAGGAGACTCATTTTTTGAGGAACAAGTGATAATTTCAGGTAGCAGCTAATTCCAGGTGAGGTTTGGAATCTTCCAATCATGGTAGTGTCACAAGGACTGCTAACAAGATCACTTGTCGCAAATGTTCCTCAAAAGGGTAAACAATCAAATGGAGGCGTATGATCGGCTAAAATAGAGTGGAGGTGATGATGAGAACACAACCAAGGCTCAGACGCTGATGATAATGCATTCACAATGGTTATTTATCGGAGATTGGTTCATTTTTTAATGAGCTTAAACTCCGGGGAAACATTTGCTCATTGCTTAGGTTTAATTTTTAATGAGCTCGAACTTCACATAAAAACTGCTCGTGATAATGGTCATTGATTATTTGATTCACCGTTAGCACTTTGTTCTTTCAATGGTCGTACTACCTGCTTAATTGCTTCATCAAACCGATTATAAATGAAAACATATGCTTGAAAAATGAGTTAAAACACTAATACCTTACTCGAATTACATGAATAGTAATTTAAAAGTGACTTTTACCTCTCATTTTACCATTTCATTTGAACCTGGTTTGTTGGAGCTCTAGAGGTGCTTTTCCCCCTTGATTTTCACTAGCTGATTCCGAGAGATTCTGTGGATGATTCTCAGCGCCGTCTGGACTAGGTAAGAGCTAAACTTGAGCTCTTCAGTTGCATTTCTTCCTTTTTGAATTCTGAGCATGTTTCCCTACTTTGTTGAGCCCCTGGGGTTTGAAAAATTTGCCCTTGCTCCATAACACCCTTCCTATATCGAAAGGTGCAATGCATACTGGACTGGTCATTGGCCAGTCAGTATGCATCTCTCCCAGTACAATGCTAGGGTGCGATGGGCGCAAGGAGGGAAACTTTTACACTGTTTTCTAATGGAATTTTTGCCTGTTTTTTGCCAAATTAGGACCCTGACTCTTCTCTTGTTTGTTTTCGGAGATTCATCAAAGCAAAATGGTTATTACATGGCAAGACTGCAAGCATGAAGAAGAGGACATGGTTGCTTTACACGATCTGGGTACGGTAACTGCACTGCAGAACCGTGGCCTGCTCAAGTTTTTCCTCATCTCTAGCATGAGGCAACAAATCAGCTTGTTACAATATTTCCTCAATGCATGGGATCCTACCATCCAGGTGTTTCAGATCAGAGGCAAATCCATCCCCTTTACTGTTGTGGACATCTATTTTCTGACCAGTCTATCGAGGCGTGGTGCCCCTCTCTCATTATCAGGTTCTACCCATGGGGGCGAATCCATGAGAGATTACATTCGTCGGTACTGCAGAGAGGGATCTCAGCCGAGTAGGGATGGAAAGATCAACATCCGAGATGTAACTGACCGGTCCTTGAGGATCATTCTGTTCACTTTTGCTAGACTGGCTGGTAGTGTGGCTCTTCACGTGCCTAACAGGTCTTATATGCAGTACGCCCTGGAATGCCTTGAATCAAAGTGTTCAACTAGTGTGATACAGTACTCCTTGTGATGAAAGAACAACTGACCAAGGTGAAAAGCAGGAGATCCAAGAATTTTGGCTATGGTTCTATTTTGACCACTTTTGCCTTGGAAAAGATCCCACTGATGCAGCCGTAGTACATCTCACTTGGCTTACCTCGACCGACTGAGCCACGGATGTAGAGATGGGTTGAACTCATGGCCCAACATGCTGGTTAGTCCTAGATTTCTTTCTCTGATACCTTCTTCAAGTGGTTCAACTACCAGGAGATGGTTTATGCCAAGTGTCCATACGCTGGTATGGATTTTTGGGGTGACCCGGATTTGGTGCTGCCGGCTGGTGAGAAGTGGGGTGCTATAGGTAAATTCTTTGACCATATCTCTATTTATTATTTTTATAATGTCCTTATGCTTTCTTTGATCAAGCCTAATCAAAACTCTTGTGCTCATCCAGATATTGGACTAGTTCGACCAGTAGTACGCCTAAGAGCACCAGTTGTCGCTCCGGCAAGAGGGGCTGTGGGGAGGGCCATCCTTCGCAACCTTGATGTGGCCGAGACTCTTTTAGCATTGTAGGATTAGGTTGAGGGTCTCACTCTTGGTATTCCAGACATGAGGACCGACGAGCTGCCTCTGAGGTTGCAGTGACATACTATTGGTGTGCCGAGTCGATGGACTAGGCTTTTACGCATAATTCCACAGGCGGTGACTTCTTATCACCATCATCATTAGACTAGGGTGCCCCCTAGATTTTTGAGTTTTGGGTCTTTTGACCAATTTTGTCTTGGCTACAAAACATTATGTGTAAACCATAAACAGTTATATATATATATATTTGATTTTCCTTGCTTTATTTTGGTTAAGTTACATGATCCTGATGCAAATATTGATGCAATGCTTCTTTTTATAAATGTCACAAATGTTTATCTAACACATAATTTTCCAATGAGTCTATTAATGTGTTTAAATTTCTGGAAATATGTTAATATTGAATAGAATCAAACTGTCCTTCCAAAATCCTGACCCTTAGGAACATGCGATATATAGCTGGATTCCATACAGAGTAGATACCAGTGAGTTGTAGAATGAAGAGTTGTGATTATAGCATTACGACAAGTCGGCGTATGCCATGTGTGATGGCATCAGAGAGGAGTTCTATTGACACGTTGTATTCAACGATATTGTTCGTTGAATGACCAATACATACCCCTCTAAAACACACTAACTCTTCGTTGGGATCGAAGATGGCCCAGGCCGCAGAAGATAGGTTTCGCGAACTACGACTCGCTTCGTCGGCATATCCAACAAATCGTTCCAATAGGTTCGACATTTGCAATAAATGCAAAAAGTGGATTAGCTAACCAAAACAATTACCCTTAGCAAAAACAAAAATGTAACAAAAGCATAGGGGTTACTACGTTGTGTTAAGCATAGTAACACTTGAGGCACAACCCATTGCAGGGTTGTGCCAATGGAATCCCATCATAATCCACCAACTTGTAGGCTCCTTTTGCTAATACATGCTTAAAAATATAGGGACCCATCCATAAAGACTTGAACTTACTTGCTCCCAACTTATCGGACTCCAAGTCCTAAAGCAAGACCAGGTCACCTTCTGAGAAGACATGAGGTTTGACATTTTTGTCGAACTGCGCTTTGACTTGTTTCTTATGGGCTTCGTTAGCCGAAGCGGCATCACAACGGGTTTCATCCAATTGGATTAATTCCATGAAATGAACCTCTTCTTCTGAAGTTCTGGGAAGGAGGTCGACCGCGAGCTTGAGGAACAAGATTTCACATTGAACTGGCAAGATCGCTTCCAGACCATACACCAGCTGAAAAGGTGTAAACGCGGTCACATTCCTCATCAGTTTCTGGTATGCCCACAAGGCCGAGTATATGATCAGGTGCCAACTCCGTGTATGGACTCCAATCATCCTTTGCAGCATGCGCTTTAGGACCTTGTTGATTGCCTCAACTTGTTTGTTAGCTTGCAGATAATATGGAGTAGAGTTGTTGTGGGACAGTCCTAATTTGGTAGCCAACTCAACCATCATGCGATTGCGAAAATGCGATCCATGATCTGTGACTATGGCCTGTGGAATGCCGAATCTAGAGACTACATGATTGAAAAAGAAAAGGGCAGCCATTTCGCCGTTGTTGTTTAATGTAGGCATCGCCTCAACCCATTCAGTAAAATAGTCTACTGCGACTATGATATACCCATGCCCCCCAGCTGAGGTGGGGTTACATGTCATGAAATATATGCCCCATTTGGAGAATGGCCTAATTGCTACTAGTGGCTGCAGAGGTGCGGGTGGTATTCTGGTTTTGCGATCAAAGATTTGATAGGCATGGCAACTTCTAACTGCGGTTATGCAATCTTTGAACATTGTTGGACAGAAGTATCCTACTCGTAAAATCTTTTGAGCTGTAGCATAACTAGATTGATGCCCCCCACACACACCTGAATGACAATCATTCAGGACATTTTCGGCTTCCTCATGGGTCAGGCACCTCCGCAGAACTGTATCGATACCACGACGGTAAAGTGTATCACTGACTATCACGTAGTCTTTTGCTTGGTATCGAATCCGTCGTTGTTCCGAGCATGAGGTATTAGGCCTATATGTTTGGGTTTGGAGATAGATTATTATATCTCCATACCACAGATTGCTTGAAGATATCAGAAACAAATTTTTGTCCACGATTGCTTCTTCGGATGTTGCATCGTTGGACAATGATGGGAGATCACATAGTAACTCCTCGAAAACCAGGGATTTCTTTGATTTGGATTTTTTGAATTCTAGAACAAACTCTTGTAAAATCACTATCCATTTTGAGTATTTTCCCCCTAGCAACTGTCGCGACAATATATAAGTCATGGGGTTGCAATCTGATAAAATGGTAGTTTTTCTGAAGAGGACATAGTGTCAAAATCTCAGTATCACTTGAACATCTACGAGAGCTAGCTTTTCAACGTAGGAGTACTTCATTTCTATATCATTTAAGTTTCGACTTAAATAATATATTGGATGTTCAATTCCATCGTCTTCTTGAACTAAAACCATTGCTATGGTTGTATTCGTTGTAGCCAGATATAGTTTAAAGTCTTTTTGATAATCAGGAGCATACATTAATGATTCTTTTATTAGGGATTCCTTTAAAGCATCAAAGGAAGCTTGCGCGACCTGATCCCAGATGAAGGGTACTTCTTTTTTCAACAAATGAGTATAACCTTTAGCAAGTTCGGCATAATTTGGAATGAACCTCCTCAGAAATTTTGCTTTCCCTTGGAGTTTCTAAATCTAAAGAAAATTTGAAGGTGGAGGCAAATCAATGATTGCCTGAACCTTACATGGGTCGAGACGAATCCCATATTTTGAGACCACAAAGCCAAGTAAACAACCAGAACTGACACAAAACACACATTTGTGCGGATTGAGTCTTATCTTGTAGTGTTGGCAATGTAGAAATATCAATCTTAAATGTTGTGGATGATCAGTCCGCTTTTGTGAATGAGCCAGAAGATCGTCAAGATATGGTTGAATGATGTTCTTGATGTCATGGAAGGCATAATTCATTGACCTCTGAAATGTTTCCCCTGTGTTATTTAAACCAAAGGGTAGCTTGCGCTATGCGGATGTGCCCCATAGACAAATAAATGCAGTCTTTGACTGGTCCTGTGGGTGGATATTTATTTGATTATACCCGGAAAATCCATCCATAAATGAAAAGATTTCACATCCGGCGCATTCATCAATTATCTGGTCAATGAAGGGTGTAGGGTAGTTGTCTTTTAGACAAGCTTGATTTACATCCCTATAATCGACGCACACTCTAATCGTTCCTTTTTTTTTCATCACAGGAACAATATTTGATACCCAATCGGTTAGAGGAACCAGGTAAATAAAACCAACATGGAGGAGTTTTTCAACTTCCGCCTTGGTGGTAGCGGCTTTCTTGGGGTGCACCTGTCGGAGCCATTGTCATATTGGTTTGACATCTGGATACATCTTAATTTCATGTTCAACTATGTTCGTGTCAATGCCTAGCATTTTGTCATATGACGAAGCAAAGACATTTCTAAACTCGTGAAAAAGAGTGTAATATATTTCCAATTTTGAAGGAGAACAAGATTTGCCAACATGAATATTGTCTACAACATCTCTTTTGGTTTAGATATTTATGGCGATAGTCTCTTCAATATTGGACAAGTTTCGCTCGGAATCCACCGTATTTATAGTATTTGACAGAAATTAAAAAACTGAGGGATGATCAAGGTCACTAGAATTATCCTCCCTACAATCCGGAAGATGGGAACGATGGTGGTAATCTTCCCATGGTGCCCTGTCAATCATCATTGACTGAACAATTCCTTCGTATGTAGAATGTACTTTTGACCAAGGATCTAAAGGGGTGTCATATTCCTTAGACCTATCTATCCACACGCTTGATGAGCGTTGATTCGGGTTTGCCTCCCATGCTGAAAACATTGATTGCTACAATATTTCTATTGGGCTTGGAGGCAATACCTGTAGATGACCCATGTTAATATCATTTTTAGACATCTTTTGAATAGAAGATATCATATTGCAGGTTCCCACCATTGCCACTTCCGCCAAATTGATTGGAGGCGGTAGGGAAAAAGTCCCCATTAATGTAGGGTCTTTTAGTAGGCCTGCTCCGATATTTTGAAGTGAATGAGGGCTTCCATGGATCACTAGAATGCTTCCCATAACTTGTGAATTGTCGGGGAGAAATGTTTGTTGGTTGACGATCGTAATTCCTCCTTGGAAGGGAAATGCAAACTTCCTGAAGTATGTCGACACAAGGGCTGCCATAGCATATATCCAGGGTCTTCCCAATAGGATGTTGTAATCGAGGTTTCTGTCGATAACTTCAACATCAATTTCTACTGTTTTGCCCCCCAATTCGACTTGCAAGTTACTTAATATCCCATATGGGGTGTATGTTCGTCCATCAAATGCTTTTAATGTCATCGACGATCTCGACAAGGGTGGAGATCCTAAAGTTTTCTAGCAAATCATCGACATAATACATGTAGATTCCCCCTCATCAATAATTGTTCGATGAACAGTTTTATTGAGGGCTTTCACTTGAATAAGGAAAGCTAGTTGAGCTGGTAACTGAGGGTCATATCCTTTGTGATTAAAGGCCACAAGATTGGAATCCGTTGGGTCAATCTCATCTATCACTGACAATAAAGCCTGCTTTTGTGAGGGGCAATTTTGGAGTACCTCAAGTGTCGACATAGCGGACGGTGATTGGGCCAGATCCTCCACTATATTATAATGATGTCCTGCTCTGGCACGAGGATTAAACATCGATTTGTGTACTACTCCCTTTGGCGGTTTTATCAATAGTTCAGGAGTGATGGGTGGCACAACTTCGGTTGAAGTTGTTGTCGAACTACTAGGTTGATCATTATCCTTTTTGTTCAACATTTGTGGATTCCCGTAATCTTTATTGCTTGTCAATATCAAAGCATCATTTAGTTTCTTTGAAATAGACAACATTAACACTTGGGATGGGGAAGCATTATTGCTAGCAACCAGATTTGATCCTGGGTTCGGAAACGGATCAGTCAATACTACTGAGGTTTTTGAACTCTTGAAGAATTTTCTAAGCTCAGCCTTATATGGACACTCTCTCATACAATGATCCTCATCACATATAAAGCATGGATGACTTGGTTTCCTATCTCCAGAATTGTTTGCAGAAGAATTTTCAGGAGATGACTCCTCATGTTTCTTCTTCTTCCCTTTCTTTTTCTTCTTGCCTCTTGGTTGCTTGGGTTCTTTGCCTTTGTCAGTTGACACAGCATTTACTTCCAAGGTGAGAAGTTCTTCATTTGCATGTTGACATGAAACCGTATGGGCCTTCTTTGACGTAGCCTTTACGGTTTTCGTGCTTGTCGTACCTATCACACCATCACCGGCATGAGTGTCTTTGTTTTATTTAGGATGGGGAGGAATGGAAAATTCCGGTCTAGGAGCATCAAGGATTTTATCGTAGAGCATGCCAGACTGTGTATATATCAAGTCTAGATATTGTGCACGAGAAATAACTTGCTCTTCACTGATGACTCCTCGCTTTTCCACATCTTCTGTAATAGAAGGTAACAATGACTTAATAAACCATTCAGCCAACAGCTGATCAGGAACATATGTTTTTACCATTCTATGATGACGTCGCCACTCATGAAAATGATCAGATATGTGAGTGGCCGTTGTTTGTTTGAAATTGGTAAGAAGCTTTGTTCCCATTTAATTCCTTATGGGTAACTGAAAATGGGTTAAAAAGGTTATGGCTAGGGTACTGAAGTTATCAAACGAAGCTTTAGGCAATTCGATATACCATTTTTCTACCAAACTTTGCTGAAAAAGGCGAAGCCTAATTGAATATTCGTTGAGAGTGTTTGATGAAAACCACAGATGAAAAGTCATCACATGGTTCGACGGGTCTTCACCCAGATTTCCATTAAATTTAGGAATATCTGGCGGAAGTTTATGAGGAATCACTGGCCACCAAGGGGCGTAAGCAATTGGATCATTCGTTAGTTGATTTAGATATGGTAACTCTAAAGTCGCCATGAAAGGCAACTGTTGATTCAGGCTCAGTGAAGCATATCCAGGATAAGATGGAATTGCTTGAGCAGTTGGCCTTTGCATACCAGCATAATGCATTTGATGTTGGTAACTTTGGTAAGGTTGATGGGCATGACCATTATGATATGATTGATGTTGACCATTTTGAAACGGTTTCCCATTACTTACAAAGACTTGTTGCTCAGATCCTCGGTAAGCTTGTTGGAATTGTGGTTGTTGGTATTGTACTAGCCATGGTTGTGAAGCCATGAGTTGTTGCCCAGTACTGACTGTTTGACCAAGATGAGGGGTAATGGTCCTCATTTCAACTTGGGTCATTCCACTAGTCTGTGATTGTGGTTGCATCACAGGGACAAGAGGTTGTTGTATTACGACCTGAGAAACCTGAGGTTTGCATACAACAGGCAACGCTTGTACTTGCGACACCATCACGATAGCTGGCGTAGTGGGGATATTTGACATAGGTAAACTTTGTTGGACTGAGTATACAACTCTTCATTGTTGAGGCAGTATTGGCACCCAACTGCTAGATGTAATTCCAGCATAACCTGAATTTTGTTGTGAACTCTCGTATGGTTGACTTCCCAGAGGAGACAATGAAAGGGTATACTACCCTCCATACAGCAGTAACCCACTACTCAAAGGAATGATTTTCCTTTGGGGACCGGATTGCCCAAATTGACACTGCGAAGGATCAATCTGTTGAGACTCAACATAAGAGATTCTAGATATTATTTCGGATGAACAAACAAGAACAGTCCATACTGTCGAAACAGCACTTGGATGGACTTCATCCAGCGATTGAGAGCTAGTTGGGATAGATGGTAGACCAACAAACATTGTCAGAGTGGCAGCAGGAAGTTCTGTTGCTGATGTGTTGGATGACACAGTCCTAGATGTCGATGGTTGTTCAGACATATTTAGTCTATCCAAAAGATTCGTTAGTGATTCTTCAGGAACTTCCGATCGCGGGAGACTAACTTTTGATGAAGAAAGATATAGGGTGATCCCAGCTCCAAATTGCGATGGAGCGTTAGATGGAGGATCCTCCACAATCTCTTCTATGGCAATAAATCTAGGTGGAAGAAGTAGACCGTCAGGTCCGTAAAATATTTATGGTGCCGAAGAAGGGATAGGTTCCACAACGACTGATGTTTTGGGAGTAACACCTTCTGAATCGATGTAGATGTAGCTGGTTCAGGAATAGAAGTGTTTACCATCACACTAGGATCAGTTGTAATGTCCTTTTGTGGCTGCAGAATTTCTTCTGTAGAGATAGGGATACCAGAAATGTTCGGAGTAATCGGAGTCTCTGAGGAAGTCAGAGTACTTACTCCAACCAACCTAGGAATCTTTGATCTAGTCAAACGAGTTTGCTTTGTCCGGAATAGTTTTGTTTCTGGAGTCAACGATGGTTGACTCGTAAGCCTACGTGAACAACGGGGTTTTGATTGGCTTTCTTCCACAATTGCAGATTACTCGATCAACTCAAAATAAAAGGGGAAAATGATTCCGAATTAAATTAATTTGAGACGCTTTGACACAACTTTTTTTTTCAATTTTTAAGAGTCGAGAAAAAAAAAAGATGACTCTAGTTGCCTTTGATTTTTAGTGAGCCTGAAGTGACAAGTGCTCAGATGGACCTTTTCCTTTAAGGAGTCTGAAAAGGAATGAAAGAGACTACTCTGGAAATCTAGATAGAGGGATTACCAAACCAATAGTAAAACTGCAGAAACTTTTTACGGTACAGTAGTCAATCTTCCTGAATGCTGTGTTCAGTGCATTGCGATCAATAGGGCGGCAGACACGGCTTCCTAAGGATAAAGGATATAGCCTATTGTGGTCTCCCAATATATACTCGACGGTACGTGGGAGCACAAGTCCGTACTGGCACTTGTCGTATCAAGGAGGAGGAATCACCCAACCAACCATGAAAGCGATAGTTACCAAGCTTTACGATGTCAGAATACATCTCTAGCCTAGACTTCTAAATGTTGTGCGTTAGGTTCCAAAGCGTTTTTATGTTCATTGAATTTATTTTACAGTTGATCTTGCTTAAGGAATTTTCCTTTCAGGTTCACCGCGTGATGTGGATATATAATTCCTAAAGTGCAGTCTAAGATGATAAAAAATCGTTTAATCTTCTTTTTGCAATGAAAATCCTAGCTACTAAGGAAAGAGAAATGAGATTCTTTCAACATAGAGCACAGAGCACACACTAGATGCACTATCCTAAATCAAACCAACAAGAAATCTAAATGCAAATGCACATGCATGTATTTATTTTCAGCCTTCTTAATGTGTGAATGACAAGAAGAATGCTAAGTACAAATCTGAATTGTCTTTTCAAAGCGATAGTACTAACAATTTTTCTTCAAAATACGCAAGGAAGATAATGACGACACTTTGTGATTTCGAATTCAAAATTATTTTCGACACTTGAAAAACTACTAATTCAAATCAAATACAAGAGTACCAGTATAATTGACCATAAAGAACAATAGGATTCTTTTCTTTGACTTAAAACGACACTTGCGACACTTCCAAATCAAGAAACAACAGCTTGATTACGCTACTTCTTTGTAAAAGAGAATTGAAAATGGCGCACAATACATAAAAACATTCACAGTTCTTTGCACGATGGAGGTGGAATGATGGAAAGAAAGGGGGTTTCCACAGTGTTGTACTGATGATAGACAACAAAACTCCTGAATAGAGCTTAAGGGAGTGAACAAAAAACCAAAATATAGAAGAAAAAGAGGTCTTGTCTGATCATCGCACTTGTAACACAGGGAAAGTGTGATGTAGTGCACCTACTGCACACGGGAGGTGTGATGCATCCAGATTCCCAAGAGTAGAACGTGTGATGGTCCAGGGATGAGACTTCAACTTGGTTCTTGGTCAGTTTGCAGCTCAGTTTAGGGATTTAGGCCGAGCAAGTGATGTTCAGTAAATATAAATCACAGGGGCTGATCTAATGAGGTTACTAGAGCCACCACTAGGGCAATTAAACTGTTTGCAAATTGATTTTTCAGTTTATAAACAAAACCCGGAGATAGACTGAAGTAGCATTGATGTACTTTGCACTTGCATAGAAAATGCAGTTCGAAGGCTAGCTGGCTTGACTACAGGCTCCGTCTGTAAGTTTATAAAACAAACAAATATAGACAAGCAAACGATCTATTTTCTCCCCAGTGGAGTCGCTATTTTGTTATCGGGAAATCTAGTGTCCACTCGGAGCTGCTAGTCCCACTAAGAATGGTAGTTATCTTAGAAACAAACAAACTAAAACTACCTTCACTTTCCTTTATAAGAAGTAGATAAGAGGGGAACAAAGGACAACAACCTCAGTCTTGTGCTTGGTTCCTCTCCCTTCTGACAGATCTTTGCCGCTCCTCCTTCATCTACCCAGCTTCAAAGAGCACCTGTGGAATCAAAGCAGCATAATACTATCAAAGAACAGAGATCTACAATCATAAACAATACAAGACCAGATATATATTGACCACAAAAATGAATATATCATCAAACATACAAGAATGTGGAGGAAAACTTGAATAACTTTATTAATATCAAGAATAGCAAAGAGGATTATAACCAATTGTTCTGACCCAGCGTCATCCTCTCAGCATGAAAGCCATTCTTCACCTCATGAAAAGATTAGATCACCCAACACTATGATGTTGCACCAGGAAACCAACAGCAGTTCCTTACAAGATACAAGATTCCAGCCTCTGGATCTCTGGGATGAGGGATCCATATATAGATGATTGTAGGGAGGTGAGTCAGCTTCTGGGATTTTGATTAGTGTCCTCTCTATGATAGTTCTTGATTCCACTTGGAGATTGATGATCTCTTACTCATCCCTGGGCGAATTCAGAGAGGCAAGTGTCACAGGAGAAGTTTCTGGAAGATTCCATGATCATCCACCTTGCAAACTGTCTCTGCCATTTGTCTACTCTCACCCATCGCACGCTATATAAGGGCATTCAAGTACGCATCGCACTTTTTACACTGAGCAGGTGAGATGCATTGCACCCTCTGCACTGGGTAGTCTGTATGGTCCAGTTTTGACGAGTTCTGAACAATATTTCTATGGAGAACTTCTGGGAGATGATGTAATCAGCTGACCTTTTCCATTTAGGGTGTGAAGCAACACTTTTAGGGACATAGAAGCCCTTGGTTTATGGACATGTATGATTGGAGTTGCAGTGCCCAAAAATGTCTATAACACCCTTTGCTAGAATAAACCAGTCGCTTAATTTGTCCTATGCTTACAAGGCTAGCAATAATTTTTGTATGATGAGCTCTGACTATATATTTTACCCCATCCTTTTTGAGGTGGTATTTGTTTTCATGCCAAAATAAAATTTCCCTTCTGTCATATAGATATGGGCTTCCCAAGATGATTCCACAAATGTCCAAAGGCACAACATCTAACTGTACCTCATCAACTACTTTAGAATCAATAACACATTTGGCCCTACACTTCTTGGCTACCTACAATTTATCTCTGTCGCTTAACCAACCAAGCGGGTATGGACTCGGATGAGGCTTAGTTTCAAGGCCTAACCTTTTCACTAAGGACTCTGAGATTAAGTTTGCTTGGGAACATGAATCGAATAGAGTTTCCACCATTGTATGTCTTATGACAACTCTAATGTGGAATAACTCAATTCTCTTTCACTCATTACTTATAGGCTCATTTAAATAACTAGTACTTGCAATCGAATCAAAATTATCATTAACAAAAAGAGTACCTTTTATGCCCAAGGCTGTGATCAATGTCTCATCATTAAAATCTGATCCAAGGTCATGCGCTATAGTCACTGTCTTCCGCTTCCCCTTTCCACTAAATATCTTTGGTCTCAGCTCCGAATGTAGCTTCCAGCAATGGTCCTTCTCATGACCATCTTTCTTGTAATGAGTGCAAGCCATTGTTGCTCCATCCCTTTTCTTGGCTGCAACAGTCTTCTTACCTCTACCTTTCTTCTGGAATTTCCATGCTAAGGCTTGAATGGTGTTTTCTTGGCTTGATCATATTTGTCATTCTTGCCTTGGATTTTAGGATGAATAGCCTTTACGTTCGCCACATCAATTGTAGTAGGCTCGAATAGTAATAGTGAGAGTATGATGTAACTATGTAGCACACCTACTTACTTAGTTACAGTCTCAGGAGAATCTAATGAGATGCCCAGATTCAATGCTTATTTCCGAAATTCTTCAGTGAAGTTTTGCACATTCTGGACCTTAACTTGCCTTAGATTTTTCCATTCCATAAGTGCTTTTGTTTGTAACCAAAAGGGTAAAATTGGTCTTTCAATGCAAAAATAAAACTAGAGCAAGAGGATAGAAGGTTACCTAACTTTGTGCTGCCATATTGTAGAATACCTTGCAGAAATTATGTTCCTCTTCACAACGAGCTTCTTCATTGGCCATGTTTCTTCTCCGCTATGCACGTCCTTCTTCAAGATCAAAGGACTTAAGTGTTCCTTCTCCTTTCACATCTTGTTCCAGGTTAGCATAAACTCCTCCAATTCATGTCTACAAAGACGTGCTCTGGTACCAAACTTGATCCAAGATATTTTACTTAAAAATGCATTGAAATTACATATAACAAAGCAAATTAACCATGGAACTTAAAAAAGACATAAACAATGTGGAAATAGCCAGAAGAACATAAAACCATGACACAATGATTTGATTATGGAGTTCTTCCAATTTGGACTACGACTATGGGCCCTGCTCAATTGTGGAGAGGCCTTCATTCATTAAGTGGTGTAAAAAGAGATAAAAGTATAAGCAACATTCTTTACAATGCTTATGCCTCCATGCTAGAATATGGACAAAGAATGGAGAATCCAGCTTCAGAAGAAAATAGTACCACTGAACTCCTGGTGAAAAATAGTGAAAAAACGCCTATCCAAACTACCATTTTGGATAACCAGGCCTTCTACAACTTCTCGAAACCTCCTTGCTGCTCAAGGTAATGTCCCAACCTACTTCCAGGGTTTGGGTCTACTGTGTGTAATTCTTATGAACTATCTGTTGATCCCCTCTACCTTCTTCTGACACAAAATGGCTTTTAAATAAGCATGGCAATAATTCCTCAACTCCCAGGTAGTTCTAACCATAGGCTAAGTAAAGAAAGCGAGTTTGATCTAATATCAAGGACCTCGGGCCTAAAGGAGACATGGGAATAACCCTAAATGTATGGCATAACTCCTTTGGAATGCATGTTTTACTCGAATTCTTTACCTATCGATCTTCCAATGATCGGCAGATAGTCCCAAGCCCGAAAAATATGCACTCTACAATGCAGTGGACCCGTCTGGAATATAAAACAAAATATATAACTCATCGCATCCAGGAACCCCTTCGCAATCGCAATTAGAGCTCAACCATTAGCGTATCGACCAAACCCTACATTCTATGATAACACGGATCCGTCAGGATTATTACCAAACGTATAAGACATCGGGTCCAAATCCCTATCTCAAATCGAAATCGACAAAGGTCAGGGTGATACTCCACACAACTGCTCCAACTGCGATCTGTGATTGCGACTTATCACATTGCAACCTGGCCTCCTCCGGGGGCCAATTCCTTAACCTTCTGTGATGTGTGATTTCAATTTGATCACATGGCAACCTTGCTTCATGAGGGGCCCATTCTTAAATACTCATTCCTCCTCCGACCTATGATATGCCATATCGCAATCGTAGTTGGGATCCTATCGGGGCCAAGTCTCCTTAAGCCACTTCTTCCTCTTGCTCCGATATGGAATATGCAAGACCAATGGAAGCCTACCACCTGGGGCTTCCCCATTTGCTGAGAGTGTCTGCCATGTCACTCCTCCTGCCACTTGGAGAAGTCAGACATAAACTTTGACCTGCTCTAACTTCTTCATGTGAACTCAGATTCAAGTGATGTTCACACCTTTGGAATCAGGATGACAAGCACTTCAATCTAATGCTAAGTTTATCCAAATCCTGCCACTTTGGGTTTTGAATCTTTTACCATGCCACTAGTACTTTTTGAAGATCCACTTGGATCAATCCTCTAGGATCCTCCCAGATCACTCACCAATCCCACATGGAGACCAACCAATGGGGATCCCACCCTCAACAAAAACACCACACCTCCATCTAGGTCACCATTCTCAAGGGCACCCATCTCCATGTTTGTACATCCAAATCACCTTCATATTCTTTTGGCAAGTGTCCAAATATTTTTTAGGAAAAAGCCTCCCACCCATATTTTCATGTTTTTTTACCCAATGGTAGTTTCTAGTCACTCTTGGTCAGAGCTCTTACATCACCCACATTTATTTACTCTTTTCATGCGAGTCAGAACATACACACACCCTAGAAATCCTATTGATTCCATGTCCATCATTATGATAAAAAGTGTTTTGACTACTTCCATTTTCGTAATAGCTCTCACCTCGGGTCAGTTTTCCATATCCATTCATATTTTCAACTCTCATTATCATGCCTTTTCTGACCCATACTATTACAATCTATTTGCACCTTATATTTATTCCCTGACTCAGCATGTTGGGTGGTTAATGCTTCTTTCCTGTCGACTTCAACACTCATATTCCATAATTGAGGAAGTACCTTGGATATTCCCCCCTTGAAGGGATATCCTCAAGTGGCATAATAGGAATCACTATTGGGCCAATGGGAATCATTGGTTCCCTTTACATTCGACAACAATGCAAGTTTTCATGTCAAGGTGGTACTGTACTTAATGGCCTTTGCAGTTATTTCATTTAATCGAAGACCCCTGCATCACTAAGTACCTCATTCAATAGTGTTTACGTCATGATACGGGGGAGGTGCCCAAAGTCAAAGACCCATGCATACTGCAACACATCATTTAGTACCGCTTCATCTTTCTTATGCATGGGGGAATTAGATTCGGTCTATTTGTCAAAGAAACGCCCTTGAGGTTGTGAGCAGTTATCATCATCATCGATAAACATGTCAATGACAACAATGTTGATTGGACATAACAATTTCTTGTTCAATTGAAATAATTCAACACTAGTTATCATAACGAGCATGAGACATGCCCACCTCATATAGACACTTTTTTACTCTTTAGGTTTTCTTCAGAGCATGGTTATCCTTTATACTCAATTAAGGGGTTTCCCTACTCCTCTCTTTAAAAGGTTATCCTCTCTCTCAAAAAGTTGATCAAATTCTCTGTTAGAAGAGAAAATGTGATGTATTTCAGCTATATGTTTTCTCTTAACCTCACACATCAGTGGGAAACTATTAACATTAGAAAAATGTACACATGTTTCACAATCCAGAAGATACTAAAAGACATCCAGCAGAATTCACAAGTGAATATTTTCCAGCTGAAGACATTATGAAGTTCAAAAAAGTTAATTTCTCCTAAGGTCCAAATTTTATGGAGTTTAAAGATTAAAGACTTCGTTTGTGGTTGTTTCTTCAATAGCCACGCACTGTTCAGAATTTTCTTTGAAAGTCATGTGGTCAAAAAAATGACTAATGCAGCGAATTTGGTACCACTTTACACACTTGGAGGCAATTCCTTAACACGATCTCAGTCTAGGATAGTTGAATTCGAGTCACCTTGAATATATGCAACCCTCAATGGAATCATCTTGTCCTACTCATGAGTCATTGTCATTAATGAACGAAGAGAGGGAAGATGTACACAAAATTTCTATGTAAACAGGTGACCGGAGAACCAAAATATGAGACAATGTTATGCTTACCAAATTGCTATAAGAGAATACCAACATTTCATTGTTGAACCTAAAGAATGTAAGAGCACTAGCATGTTGGTCATATTGCTTCTAAGCAATCCATCATCTTAGTGAGAGGAGAAGAGTCTACCATTGAGAGAGTCTTCATGCTTCTTTGAGAGAGGAGAAGCTTGCAAAGAGATTGAGGAAAAGAACCTCCTTGTTGAGGATGTTTTAGCACCATAGCTCAAAGAATTATCTTCAAGTGTTTAGTATTCATCTATAGTGCAGTAGCTACTATTTCATCAATTAAGTAAGGGCGGGCCTCCTCCATTGTCCATCCTAGGGTTCTGGCATAAAAGAAGGGTGTGGTTGTTTCACGCCATCCAATCGTGGGTCTCTATATTCATCTTCTACTACGAGCAATCAATAAAGGGAGTTTTTGTCATTATTTTGTTGACTTGTTTGCTCCATTGAGGATCTATTTTTGTATTTATCTCTTTGTTTTAGTTCATGTTTATGTATGCGTTGTTTTCACTATTTGCAATGTTTTGTTTACATATGTTTATTCACCAACATCACCAACTTTGTCTATGTTCCTTTCCAGGGAATAACAAACTACTAAGGAGGTGTCTTTTGGTACACCATTGCCACAAAAACACTACCATATAAAGAATGATGCAAGAAATTATCAAGGTCCACTTCTCACTAGCATCAAATATTTTCAAAATGGTTTAAGATATATGTATCAATGTTTCAAATATTGAACTTAGATTCAAAATAACCCATAATAACAATGGTGATGTAGGTCATGACCCTAAGAAATTAATTGGGATAACAATCATACAACACACTTAAAAAAAATGAGTATTAAGGAGAAAAGTAATAACTACTTAACTAATAGTGTAGAAATTCAAATGACAACAACTTTGATTTATGGTAAATCCATGAGTTTTGGATCTTATAATGAATAAAATTTCTTTATAATAATAAGGTGGCATGATATCTTGAAATAATTGAGGATGATTTAATTTCCCTATATAATGTCAATAAAAAATATGATGGCTTCTTCCTTAAAATAGAGAATAGGATATAGAAATTAGACATTAAATTTAACGCAATACACCGTAACACATATAGAGTTACCATAACGCACACAGATAAGTAACATATACTTAACATTTTGTTAATAAATATTAAGGGATAATTAGGTATATAAAATAGAAAAAAAATAATTAGGTATATAAAAAAAAAAAAAAATGTTGAGCGAAGCTTATAACATTTTAAACCATTGAGGGAGTTGACATTTTAAAATATGTGCAATTATTTTTCTAAATTGTTTTTAGCTCTAAGTTAACTCCCTCACGGGATTGCCCAAGAATATGTGAGTAATTTTTGTTGTGAGTTTTAGTTTTTTAATGTGTTAAGATTTTTTGTGTGAGGATGGCACTCATTCACTTTCAGTCCAGAGTAGGGCTGCATTTATTTCTCATTCACTTCGAGTCCAAAGTAGGGCCACTTTCTGATTTGGGAAACTACAGTTGGGAACCTTCTTCGGTCTAGCTTCTTGTCACCACTCTGTTTCTCATTCACAATGTCAAAAACGAACCTAAAAACAGAAGATTTGGTCGGCTAAAAAATTTCTATTGTTGCATATGTGTGATCAATTCTACCACCATGGAATTGACACTCTAATTGTTTTCTTTGCTAGTCTCATCATTTTTATGATCGTTCCTGTCATGTTTATTTACAGCTTATGCAGACACACAAACCCATTGACTAACGACTGTATCATAACCGTTGGAAAGGGATTATGACCAGAGGCACAAACAACGATATTAGTCCAACAATAAGCTCTTTGGAAGCGATTGTAAAAACAGAATCTAAACATCCATTTTGTGGATTCTTGAACGAATCGACATCGCTTGTGACAACGTCTGAATATCCAAAGGTACCACACGTCATGTGCATCACATATCTGCAAATCCAAATGCGCGACAAGAGAGACTCATCCCCCAATGAGGTAGAATATTGCCATAGAGTATCTATGGTCTATGTAGAATCAAACACAAGATTTCGAAGCAATTAAGGATTTAGCTATGGATGCCAATATTGATGGTTTAGCGATGGAGGTTTCTCTACAGGCCATGGATTCTAGTCCAATGGCCCTAATTGCAATTCAAGTTTGAGGGTTTAAAGATGTCAGTGGTGATATATGGTTATACAATTTTTTTATAACAGAAGAAATTTTGTATTACCATTGGTTTGTAGAATAAATGTACATGATGAAGTATTTCTAAAATTAGATGGTCTTGTTGTAGCATTGGCTAGATTACATTTACTATTTAGACTGTTTTTTTAAATCATTGGCTAGTGTTATTCGTGTATCTCGGTTGATGGAAGCACATCCACATAATGATTATCAGTTCAATGGTTACAAACCAGAATTAATTACAGTCCAAAGCAACTGCATTTTGAAGATATCGACTGAAAATAAAACTCAACATGGATGGTTGTCAAGTTAGCTCGGAAGTTGTGTATATAGGGAAGCATCCTTTATTAATAGTTGAAGTCATGAGAGTTGTCTACTAGCGAGGTTATTCTATAGATGAATTTGCCAATTACACTTTACGAAGATTATGAGATAGCTTGTGGGAGTTTACTCTATATTATTTCGAAAATAACTATAGATGCAATACTTGCTAGACAAGAATATGAACCATAAGTACTTGTTAAGGGATCATTTTCGAGGTTTAACTAATAGTTTTCTTGTGCATATTGAATGATATTCCTCATCATATAATGTAATTGTTATTTGAGTTATTTGATTGCTAATTAGTTGGATTGGAGAGATTTAATCAACTAAAATAACTTCTAATTTAGTGTTTGGTTGAAACATTTTCTCAACTAATTTATTGTGTG
The DNA here is from genome assembly GCA_000404065.3 of Pinus taeda. Classification (NCBI taxonomy): domain Eukaryota; kingdom Viridiplantae; phylum Streptophyta; class Pinopsida; order Pinales; family Pinaceae; genus Pinus; species Pinus taeda. The sequence continues at coordinate 170,299 of APFE030356317.1, read as the reverse complement.
ATTAAAATAGTATTTCTATATATAGATATATTTCTATATATATATATAATACATTCCAAAAAAAAATTTAAAATAACATATTTTTATATCTTTCTTAAATAGTTAAATTCCATCAAAATTGTATTAGTTGAAAGTATTTCTTCTTAACATGCTATTAGTAAAATTATTCGAAATTAAGTTTCCAAACACAGCTTAACATAATTCAAGATGTTTGTATGCTCCATTGTTACACATTATTTTTTGTTTCTATAGTTAGAGTTGTTTCCAATTCTTAATTTTTTTTACTTCTTCGAACTTTACCTTTTTCTTTGTCTTATCTTTAAACCAAAATTTATAAGATTGAAAATTCTTTTGTTATATTTGTGATTTAATTATATATAAAAAAAAATTAACATTTCCAAAACAAAATCATTATTTATTTTTTCTCTAAAACTTAAATTTCTTTTATTTTAAATGTTTCTAACTTATTAACATATTGAAACATTTGAACTTTTTCATATTTGATTAACTTTTTCCTTCAATAGTGAATCTAATTTTCCAATTTCCATCTTTTACATTCTATTTTATCTAACCCTTTTGAATATTTTTTGATATATATATATATTTTTTGTTTCAAGAAGATGACCCAACCAAAGTGGGTTTAAGATAAAAATATTCATAGGCACTCATTACTTTCTCATTACCATATCACTAGCAAAGAATTGATCCTGGGTAGAGAAGATAACAGATTCTAAGCAAGAACCTAAAATAATCAAAATTAATTGTGTGTGTGTATAAGTTATTGATGAACCCAAAGAACAAGCATGTCATAGGAACATCTTTTTGCGATGTCCAGCAATGGACATGGTAGGGTTTGTAGCTTACAAACCACGCCTTTCTTACTCAACGTAGTTTAACACAAAAAAGCATGCAACTCATAAGATTTATGTTTACCCTATCCAATAATACCCAGTGCTATATATGTTTTTGTTGTCGTTTAATGCGATCATGCTCCACCAGCTATGGGAGAACTTATGGACATAAATATATTATTATTTTTTTAGTACGAAATGAGGACAACATATCTCCATTCATACAATGATATTCGAAGTGTATAAAAAAATTGGCAACTAATTATGGTATCCTAGTGGATGATATTCGATTAGATTATCACTTGTAAAATTATTAGAGCACAAATAAGGATCTAGATGAAGAATAATTGCACAAACATGCAATAATTGAATAGGAAAATTGGAACAAAGAATGAATTTTATTACTCAATATTGATTTGAGAATCAATGTATAAAGAAAATAAGTTAAGCTTAGTTGTACGTGCAATAACTAGAACTAAGTAAGGCTAACTAAACCTAAGTGTGCTTTACGTTATGTCAATGGCATGTGCACCAAATGCAAACACAACAGTTAAATAACTAAAGCCAAGTGCACGCCACATGTGAGCACTATATTTAATAAATGCTAACTAAGTGCACATCACATGCAAGCACTAGAGTTTAACAAGAGCTAATTAAGGCTAACTAAGTGCATGTACACCAACAACCCCCCTAAGCATAGCTTAGGTGAGTATGATGCAAAAATGAATGAGTACTGACAACAAGGCCATTTTAGTTACCCATGTACAATGCATGAAAAGAGGATAGAGGGGAAAAACCAGTGGGAAGAATACCCCCCTCAAAATACAATAAAAAAAGTAAAGAAAAGACAACTACTAGGATGTCGTTTCCTTCACCCCGAGACAATCTCCCAGAAATTGAAACTTCTGCTCAGTGAAATTCTTGGCGGAGATGTCGAAAGATTGTTGAGAAATCGGATAATACTTCTGATCGTTGATTCCATCATGAGTCAATTATTTGATGAAGTGCATGTGGATCACGATATGTTTGGTTCATTATCATTGCACTAGATCTCTGCAAAACTTTAGTGTACTATAATTATCACACCATATGATAGTTGGATGATGGACACTGATACCAAGATTAGAAAGAAAATGTCATAGTGAAAGGGCCTCAATAGTGCCATTGAGTGTTGCTCTATGCTCGACCTCTATTAATGATAATGCAACGACAACCAAATTCTTACTTGACCAACAAATGGGGTTGGATCAAAAACTATGTACATAACTCGAGGGACTTCCGATCAAAGTTGTTTCCAACCCAATATGAATCTTTGGAGCCAATTAGAAACAAATAGCAATATTTTGCATAATGAATCCCATAGGTGATTGTCTCCTAAACATATCGAAGGATGCACTTTGCAGCTTTCCAATGTAACTCATGTGGCTCATGCATGTATATTGAAACTTCTCCTACGACATATGAGAGATCAGGAAGGGAGAGAGTGAGATAAATAACAATCCTCACAATCTGATGATACAATGTGGAATCAACCAATGGTCTGTTTTTGCAATTCTCACGTTTTATCTTGATAAGAAAGGTGTGGTAACTAGCTTGAAGGAACTCATGTGAAATCATGCCAAAAGATCTCTGGCATAATTTTGTTGAAAAACGGTAATCCCATAACCATTTTGGTTGATCTCTAGTTTAAGGAATAAATTTAGCAAGCCCATATATGTCATAGAAAAGTGCTTATGCAATGCAATTTTAATATCAACAATGTCAAAAGTTGAACTACTTGTTCTGAAAAAACCATCGACATAGAGAACTATGATCAATAAGGAGTCAATTTTATTCAAAGAATAAACATTGGAATCATATTTTTAACATAAAAAATTTGAGATAACAAATAAGAATCCATCTCTGTGTACCACGGTCTAGGTTCCTTCTTGAGGCCACTGAGAGACTTTGTTAATTTGCATACCAAAGATGAAATTTCCATGTATCACTATGGATGTTCCATGTAGATTTCCTCCTTGACATCATCGTAAAGTAAGACATTATTTACATCCATATGATGAACCTCCCATCCTCTTTCTCCTACAATGGATAAATCTAGCCGAATGGGATCCATGTTTGTCACTGGAGGAAAAGTCTCATCATAGTCAACACCATCTACCTGTTGAAAAGAAATTTCCACCAACCATGCCTTATATCGACTAACTTGGCCATCTACTACTTTCTTGGTGCGTAAATCCATTTGCACCTTACAAGTGTATGATTGGAAGGTAACAGATCTGGGTCCCAAGTCTAGTTCTCAATGAGAGAGTTGTATTTCTCATCCATAGTTACTTCCCATTCAAGATTCCCAACCATTTTTGCATAATTTTGTGGATCATATGCATGCATCATATAAGTGTGCATGGGAATGAATGGATCCATAACTAAGAGTGTTTGTGGAGCTTCCTTAAATTGAGCTATACTGGCAGGATAATCTAAGAGATCACTCATGCTATTATCTCGAACTGCATGAGAAAGTATTATCTCGATATTCAACAACTAGTGGTCCAAAAAGTTTCATAGGAAAAGAATCATCTATATCAAAATTTTGATCTGAAGTATCATTTGCATATTCATTAATTAGTGTTGAGGGAAACTTTGTAACAGGTTCATCTAGTGGAGCACGCAAAGCAACTTCTTCAAACTTTACACTCCTTTTGATAAAGATCTCTCCTAATCCATATTTATGTAGGAGTGAAACAAAATTCATATTTAAACAAAAACAAAAAGCTACAGCGAAAACAAAACTTCAATTTAGTGATACAAATTATTTAAAATTGTTTATATGAAGAATGAAAATAAACAGGCTCAGATGATGGTTGATTATCTCTAAGAAGAGATGTGGCAGCTACTTGCCTCTGAATTGTATTATAATGAGGCTCACAAACATTTTTATTATTGAGAAACAAGGGAAAACCCCAAACATCCAAAAACCTAACCCTAGGAGATGAAGTGCCAAACATTTGTGGGCCCTGTTGGGGTTAGTTGGCCACGGTCATAACTTTGGCATATGATTTTCATTTGACATGTATGATACCTCGCTAGAAAGAAATATTCAAGGAATGCAATTTTTTACTGCAAATCCTTATCATATGCAATGGGTTTGCATATTTTCTATAAAAAAAAAACACCATTTAGGGCCTCAAAATGGCTTTGGAAGTTCATGACTGGAAAATGCCAAAAAGAGTAAATTTTATGACAATTAAGGAAACTGAAAGAAATAATGTTTGGGGTCCAAGTGGAATAGGTTGGTGGCCACCAATATCTTCTTGGATTTGTGTGGCCGCCCGCGCCCGCCCCCCCCCCCCCCCTCTTAAGAAAAAATGGTCTCCTATGTGTTCAATGCCTCTGTGAGACAGGGAAATTTCTTCTAAAACTTGGTCCTTAGTGAGCCACTTTGCCTCGTGGAAGGTTTCACCAACTTTTCCAACTTTGCAACTGAAAAAGGTAGTGCAACATCAAGGGGACATAATGGTTGAAACCCCAGGCGCACTTCAAAGGGGCTATGGCTAGTTGAGCTATGAAGAGGTTTATTATAGTTTTGTTGCACATAGGGAAGACTCTTATCCCATATCCACAGATGCGTAGAGTTGTACATGTGTAGTATGTACAAAATCATCGTGTTGAAGACCTCTTTCTAGCCATTAGTTTGGGGGTGGAATGCAGTCAACTTTATGAGATTGGTGTGAAATAATGACCAAGGGCTCAACCAAAATGTGCTTAGGAACCTACTATCCCGATCTGATATAATGCTATAAAAAATCCCAAAATGTACCCACAGTCGTTCAAAGAAGAGTATGGTAGAGGCCTCTCCTGTGATATTCTTCTTGTAAGTAACCAATATGGCTATCTCAGAAAATATGTCGAAGACCACAAATACAAAGTCATTTCCATGCTTGGTATAAGGAAGGTTAGATATATAGTCCATGGAAATGGATTCCTAAGGATGGCTAGAAGTAGGTCGAGGACTACACAAACCTTGATTTTTAATAGGTAGCTAGGTGATGGCATAGGAAGTGCATGATCTAATGTATTTTTCAACACCTTGTCATAGATTTGGTGAGTAAAAATACTTCTATACTATGGTCATAATTTACTCCACACCAAAGTGTCATGTGAATCAATTGTAGTGCGCCTCTTAAATTAGCTTGGCACGCTCACTTGAAGGAACACAAAGGTGGCCCAAGTAGCATAATGATGCATTTTGGAAGTGGAAGTCTATAACTTGCCTTCCATTCACTAAAATTTGGTATGCGTTGGCAAAATATAGATACTTTTTATATAATTGTGGCCATCCTATGGTCTTGTGGCCACAAGAGTTGAGAACAATGGCTAGTGTTGCAATCGATCACTAACTAAAGAAATTTGCAACATGAGTTGGTGTTTCCCTTATTGTATTTGATATTCAAATGGAATTGTTGCAGATATGTGGACCACTTTTGGTGGTGATCATAAAAATACTTCCCTTGGGTATGTATAAACTACAGTGGTTGGTGATCTATGTGGATGATGGTCACTTTCCCCAAAATGTAATATTTCCATTGTCAAAAATCCTACATGATGGAATACATCTCCTTATCATAGGTGGGGTATTTCCAAATTGTATTGGAAAATGTCTCACTACGATAGGCCTCTGGATGCCCTTTGCTCGGTTAGAACTACACCAATAGTATAGTACGAGGTGTTGGTCTAAATTTCAAATGGTTGTTGTTGGTCTAGAAATGTGGATACTAGTGTAGAGTAGAGGCAGTGCTTTAGCTCAACAAATGCCTTACATTCAGACTCAGATTAGAAACAAAATTATGTCACCCTGCCCTTGGTAGCTTGACTCAAATTCAAAGTGATATGAGAGAATCCCAACATAAACCACTGACAAAAATTGGCAAGGCCAAAAAGATGCAAAGCTCTATTAGAGTGGCCAGGGTTTCTCAATGTTGAATGACTTGGATCTTAGCTGGATCCACGTGTATGCCTTTTTTTATTAATGATGTAACCCCAAAATTTGAATTGTCTGAGCCAAAGGTGCATTTCTCCATGTTGGCACATAGCTTTTGCTGTCGCGGGGTTTGAAGGACCTGTCAAATGTTTTGCAAGTGCTCTTCCCAAACCTTGTTGAATATGAGGATGTAATCCAAGCATATAACCACAAATGAGTTGGTAAAGGGCTACAAGATGTCATCCGTTAGCCTCATAAATGTTGCAGGGGAATTTTTCAACCTGAAAGGCATGACCAACCACTCAAAAAGGCCCTCCTTGGATTTGACGGTGGTCTTCCATACTTCTATGTTTTCTATTGGAACCTTGTGATAACTAGAATTTAAATCAATGTTGCTGAAATAATTGGCTCCTTTGAGCTGGTCAAGAAGGTCATCAATCTATGGGATTGGATATTTGTTCCTAACAATTATTTTATTTAGTGTTGGATAATCAATGCATAGCCTCTAGGTCTCATTCTTCTCTGTACAAGTACAATTGGACTCCCACAAGGTGAGTAACCTGTTTGGATGTTCCCTATTTGTAGCAACTCCTAGATTTGTTGCTTGATTTCTTCATCTTCCATAATAGAGAGACGATATATCGACCCATTGGGTAGAGGTTCTTCATGAGTTAGATTGATTGAATTCTTGACCTAACAGTGCGAAGGTACCCCTACGGGTAAGAAAAAGATGCCCCTATATTCTCCCACGACCTTATCCACCTGTTTCTACTATGTGGTGGAACCCCTCACGAGGGCCTTGGATGTAGCCATGGTATCCCCCCTTACTTTGAGAATGAATAAAAAAATAAAAAATAAATCTCGGTCTGGGAGATATCTTACTACATTTCTTAGTAGAGATCAAGGAGATGGTAGTAGGCAAAGCTACCTCCAGTATTCTATATAACTTACTTCCCAAAATAGTAATAACAATAAGGTCCTGACTCATACACAACATGACACTTCCAAAAGTATGGCTGGCCTAATAATACATCACAAACTTCATGAGGAGCAACATCACACAATATCTCATCTTCGAAGGTTTTGATGTTGTAGGGAAAGCGAAACTGCTAGCTCACTTGAAGATCTGGTCCTTGGTGGAGCCTCCTCATGGTGTATGGCTATGGGTCTGGTATGGTCATAAGGCCCAACCTCTTAATGACCTTTGATGCTATGAGGTTCTTTTGGCTCTTGATTTCAAAAAATAACTGCAATCGAGACCCCTTCACCCACATTTATGAGTGGAAGAGACACTCCCTTTCCTCTAGATCTTCAAGATCAATCTTCTGGATCTTGGTGGTGGTAATGGTGGTTTTCGGCTCCACATTAAGAATTTACTTCGCTTTTTCATTCCCCTTGTCATGTTCTAACATAGAGTCAAAAAATGCATTTGATTTTGAAGCCTTTAGCTTAGCCACCAATAACATCTTAGCTCAACACTCACTTGTGTTGTGAGTGGGCCTCTTATGGAACTCACACCACTTTCCTATGTACTTATCTATATTTATAGTTTTTTTCTTTAATTGTAGCTTTGGTGGGTTGTCCTGGATCACCCCGCTTTGGATTTGTCCTTTATTCTATGATTTGGGGGTAGCTTTCCCTTTCTTTAGATTTGTAGATCAAAAGTCTCGCCTCTTCTGTTCAAATTTCTGGTTGATATTCATAGTGTATCGATAGACGGTGCCAAGCAAGGAGATGTCCAGAAACTCCACCTCATCATGGATGTATTCGTGTAGACAGCCACGGTACTTAAGTACCAAATACTACTTAGAATCCTTGATACCCAACTTTGTGCGAAAGGTATGAAAAATATTTATGAACTCTGGCACGTCTCGATCCCCTCCTTTTCATAGGGTTGTCTAGTTTTTGTACTTATATTCATAACTCCCTACAAGATAATACTCTTCCTCAATGGCGTCTCAAATAGAATTCCAAGTGGGTGCAGCTGAAAACAATGAGGGTTCCCTCTCGTCCCTCTACTCATAATGGATTTCCGACTAGTCCTTTATATGGCGGGGTGGCTTTTAGTTAATCAAAAATAATATTTTCCCTATTAGAAAAATCATGAACCGAAAAATAACCTTCTGATAATTTAACCATTTAACTATGACATCTACATCTATTCGGCCTCCAAATATGGGAATGTCAAAGCTGGCTTGTACCTTAAAGGGAGTGGCACTTCAAGGGTGACTTCTAGATGAAGATGTGCCACATGTGGGCATCTATGAAGGATTTGGGCAAAGTTTTCCATCATTTTGTTCCTTTGTCGCTCAAGGGCTTCTTCGAGTAATATTTCTAAACGACCTCTTACTTCTTCATATTTATTTTATTCTTCCATGGGAGGTCATCGGGGTCGGCAAGGCCGATCTTGAAAAGGTTCAACTAGTTCAAACCATAACTCCTTATATCCCAACCTCATTGGGGCCATGCACAAAAAACTAAAGAAAGAGTACATTGCTCTAATACCATTGATCCAGATTTATGCAAGAATGAAATGAAAAACAAATTTAAACAAAAGCAAAAAGCTACAACTGAAACTAAACTTCAGTTCATTGATATAAAAATAATGAAATTATTTTTAGAAGAATCTTTGGCGAAAAACACATAGAGATATTATTTTTTCAACGTGTTTCGAACCAACCAGTGTCGTTCATCGTCAGGACAAGTTGAGGAGTCAGATCATGGTTGCAAAATAAATAGGAAGTGCACATCTTCAAACGGCTAGGTTTACCATCAATGGCTATATAACGATTATAATGTTAAAAGCTCAAAAGTAATTACTTCTAATAATAGATAATATCATAGTTATAATATATAAAATTAGAATTATATTAATTAATTAAAAATATTTTAAAGTTGGATATTAAATAAATATTCAATTCTTTTTTTTCTTTTCAAATTTTTTAATTTATTATATCATAAGATGCAAGGGATTTTTTATATTTTTGCTCTATAAATGTTATAATATTTTATTAAGTTTGAATCAATGTGAAAATTAAATATTAAAGCTCAATTACATTATTACGGAAAAAAATAAAAATAAATAAATAAATAAAATAAAATAAAAACAAAACAAATATATATATATATAAAAATATAAAATAAAATAAAATTAGAAAAAATAAAAAAAAAAAGGGAAGGTAAAATAAAATTTAATGTCAAAAATAAATTTTAAATAGTCAAAATAAGATATTAGAGAATTTAGTAAATAAATAAATAACATAAATAAAAATTTAATAATAAAAAATAAAAAAATAAATAAAGGGGTAAAAATAAAAATCAAATCAAATAAAAAAATCAAAATAAATTAAATATTAATATTAGTTTAAAAGTTAAAGAGTTAAAATAAATAAATATTAGAGAATTCAAGACCCAAAAAAAAATTAAAACTAAAGGGAAAAAACGACTAGGAGGATAGGGCTAGGACCTAGGAACTACTGATCTTCCAGCGATCCTCTCTATTAAGATTGTTCGGCCTTTTTTCAATTTCAAGGGCTTCCCTAAATTTCCGGTAATGAAATTGCGACACTCTAGCAATCACACTAGCTTCTTTGATGTAGACATGATGATTGGTTTTCTCAACATGTTTTGCTAAAGCAGAAGACTTGGTTCTCATATGCTTGAGGTCAGCTGCGTGCTCACTAATCCTTTGGTTAATGGAGCGACCAGTCTCACCGATATAGGGGGTCCCACAAGAACAAGGAATAATATAAACACCTTTCATATCCTTGGGGTCGATAGGATCCTTCATAGATCTCAGGGACTTACGAATGGTGTTAAGAGGTATAAAGGTTGCGGGGACATTATTCTTCTTAAGAATCCTCGCAATCCTATCCATGGTCCCTTGGACATAAGGAAGATGGACACCAAGAATTCGATCCTTAGGTTCTCTTTTGGATAATGAATTCTTAGTTGCTTTGAGGAAAGCCTTATGTCCCAAATGTATATTATAACTATTCTCAACAAAGACATTAAGGAGATGGGACTTCTCCTCCACAAAGCTCCTTTCATCAGAGATCCTGAAGGCACGAGTTGCTAGGGTGTTGAGAACCCCTAACTTCTGGGCTGGGAAATGGTGGGAACTAGCATGAAGATACTGCTCTATATGAGTTTTCTTGCAAAGCACTCGGTGCGAGAGGGAACCATCCTCATTCTTCGAGATAAGAATATCAAGGAACAGGAGGCAACCATCAACTTGTTGTTCCTTAGTGAACTTGATGGCCGAGGATTTATTATTGAGATGATCGAAGAAGAGATCTAACTCCTCTTGGTCGTGAGACCAGATGACATTAATGTCATCCACATAACGCTTCCAAAGCTTGGGCAGGAGACAGGCTGAGTTCAAAGCCTTAGATTCAAAATCCTCCATAAAAAGATTAGCAATAATAGGGGATAGGGGTGAGCCCATGGCAACTCCACATGTTTGCTCAAAAAACTCACCTTCAAAAGTAAGGCAGATCTCAAATAACTGAGCGGTATCAGGATTAGTTAGACAGTTGATTACTGCCATGGCCTCATTTATAGGGATGCATGTGTAGAGGGAAACCACATCAAAACTGACAAGAATGTCCCCAGAGTCGAGCTTGATGTCCTTGAGCTCCTCAATAAAGGAAGCCGAGTCTTTAACAAAGGACCTTGTGCGACCAACTAAGGGTTTAAGCTTCAAGGTAAGGAACTTAGCAAGAAGATAGGTTGGACCTCCAATGGTGTTGACAATGGGCATAAGGGGAGCTCCTTCCTTATGAATTTTCGGGAGCCCATAGACTCTAGGGGTGATCGGATTGCTCTCAATGAGTTTATGGTGTAAGGGACTCACTGAGTTACTGGATTTAATGGCAAGTGCCACAATCCTAGAGATCTTCTTCAATGGGTTTTTGGGAAGCTTCTTATAACTTCCACTATTATGAAGATGATCTAACATTTTACTGCGGTAGTCCTCCCTATCAAGAATGATAGCAGCCCCACCTTTTTCAGCTTTCAGAACAACAATATCTTTGTTCTGATTTAAAGATTTAAGGGCTTCAAACTCATTCCTGCTAAGGTTTCTCTTCGGAGGCTTAGCTTTCCTTAGGATGACAGCACAATTTTGCATAATAGTGTTCTTAATACTATCAGGTAAACCGCGAATCCTAAATTCTATGTCATAAATGATGTCATCCACAGGGATCTTCTTAGGAGCCAAGGTAAAGTTTATACCTTTGCTTAAAACTTTAAAAATAGGAGGGGAAAAAGAAAAACTAGATAAATTGATAACTTTATTATTAATATGAGAGGAAGGGGGAGGATTAATATTTATATGATTCTTCCTATATTTAAATTTATTGTTAATCAATCTCCTATTCCTAGAACAAAAATTATTTACTCCCTCCTTACTAATAATAAAATTATTATCAATATTCTTATTTCTAATGTCATTATTATTTTTGTTACTATGAAAGAAATTAATCCTACTACTCTTATTATAACTGTTAACACCTTCATTATTAT
>APFE030356317.1:100677-157479 GCA_000404065.3 Pinus taeda | reverse complement strand
ACTTTGCCTCGTGGAAGGTTTCACCAACTTTTCCAACTTTGCAACTGAAAAAGGTAGTGCAACATCAAGGGGACATAATGGTTGAAACCCCAGGCGCACTTCAAAGGGGCTATGGCTAGTTGAGCTATGAAGAGGTTTATTATAGTTTTGTTGCACATAGGGAAGACTCTTATCCCATATCCACAGATGCGTAGAGTTGTACATGTGTAGTATGTACAAAATCATCGTGTTGAAGACCTCTTTCTAGCCATTAGTTTGGGGGTGGAATGCAGTCAACTTTATGAGATTGGTGTGAAATAATGACCAAGGGCTCAACCAAAATGTGCTTAGGAACCTACTATCCCGATCTGATATAATGCTATAAAAAATCCCAAAATGTACCCACAGTCGTTCAAAGAAGAGTATGGTAGAGGCCTCTCCTGTGATATTCTTCTTGTAAGTAACCAATATGGCTATCTCAGAAAATATGTCGAAGACCACAAATACAAAGTCATTTCCATGCTTGGTATAAGGAAGGTTAGATATATAGTCCATGGAAATGGATTCCTAAGGATGGCTAGAAGTAGGTCGAGGACTACACAAACCTTGATTTTTAATAGGTAGCTAGGTGATGGCATAGGAAGTGCATGATCTAATGTATTTTTCAACACCTTGTCATAGATTTGGTGAGTAAAAATACTTCTATACTATGGTCATAATTTACTCCACACCAAAGTGTCATGTGAATCAATTGTAGTGCGCCTCTTAAATTAGCTTGGCACGCTCACTTGAAGGAACACAAAGGTGGCCCAAGTAGCATAATGATGCATTTTGGAAGTGGAAGTCTATAACTTGCCTTCCATTCACTAAAATTTGGTATGCGTTGGCAAAATATAGATACTTTTTATATAATTGTGGCCATCCTATGGTCTTGTGGCCACAAGAGTTGAGAACAATGGCTAGTGTTGCAATCGATCACTAACTAAAGAAATTTGCAACATGAGTTGGTGTTTCCCTTATTGTATTTGATATTCAAATGGAATTGTTGCAGATATGTGGACCACTTTTGGTGGTGATCATAAAAATACTTCCCTTGGGTATGTATAAACTACAGTGGTTGGTGATCTATGTGGATGATGGTCACTTTCCCCAAAATGTAATATTTCCATTGTCAAAAATCCTACATGATGGAATACATCTCCTTATCATAGGTGGGGTATTTCCAAATTGTATTGGAAAATGTCTCACTACGATAGGCCTCTGGATGCCCTTTGCTCGGTTAGAACTACACCAATAGTATAGTACGAGGTGTTGGTCTAAATTTCAAATGGTTGTTGTTGGTCTAGAAATGTGGATACTAGTGTAGAGTAGAGGCAGTGCTTTAGCTCAACAAATGCCTTACATTCAGACTCAGATTAGAAACAAAATTATGTCACCCTGCCCTTGGTAGCTTGACTCAAATTCAAAGTGATATGAGAGAATCCCAACATAAACCACTGACAAAAATTGGCAAGGCCAAAAAGATGCAAAGCTCTATTAGAGTGGCCAGGGTTTCTCAATGTTGAATGACTTGGATCTTAGCTGGATCCACGTGTATGCCTTTTTTTATTAATGATGTAACCCCAAAATTTGAATTGTCTGAGCCAAAGGTGCATTTCTCCATGTTGGCACATAGCTTTTGCTGTCGCGGGGTTTGAAGGACCTGTCAAATGTTTTGCAAGTGCTCTTCCCAAACCTTGTTGAATATGAGGATGTAATCCAAGCATATAACCACAAATGAGTTGGTAAAGGGCTACAAGATGTCATCCGTTAGCCTCATAAATGTTGCAGGGGAATTTTTCAACCTGAAAGGCATGACCAACCACTCAAAAAGGCCCTCCTTGGATTTGACGGTGGTCTTCCATACTTCTATGTTTTCTATTGGAACCTTGTGATAACTAGAATTTAAATCAATGTTGCTGAAATAATTGGCTCCTTTGAGCTGGTCAAGAAGGTCATCAATCTATGGGATTGGATATTTGTTCCTAACAATTATTTTATTTAGTGTTGGATAATCAATGCATAGCCTCTAGGTCTCATTCTTCTCTGTACAAGTACAATTGGACTCCCACAAGGTGAGTAACCTGTTTGGATGTTCCCTATTTGTAGCAACTCCTAGATTTGTTGCTTGATTTCTTCATCTTCCATAATAGAGAGACGATATATCGACCCATTGGGTAGAGGTTCTTCATGAGTTAGATTGATTGAATTCTTGACCTAACAGTGCGAAGGTACCCCTACGGGTAAGAAAAAGATGCCCCTATATTCTCCCACGACCTTATCCACCTGTTTCTACTATGTGGTGGAACCCCTCACGAGGGCCTTGGATGTAGCCATGGTATCCCCCCTTACTTTGAGAATGAATAAAAAAATAAAAAATAAATCTCGGTCTGGGAGATATCTTACTACATTTCTTAGTAGAGATCAAGGAGATGGTAGTAGGCAAAGCTACCTCCAGTATTCTATATAACTTACTTCCCAAAATAGTAATAACAATAAGGTCCTGACTCATACACAACATGACACTTCCAAAAGTATGGCTGGCCTAATAATACATCACAAACTTCATGAGGAGCAACATCACACAATATCTCATCTTCGAAGGTTTTGATGTTGTAGGGAAAGCGAAACTGCTAGCTCACTTGAAGATCTGGTCCTTGGTGGAGCCTCCTCATGGTGTATGGCTATGGGTCTGGTATGGTCATAAGGCCCAACCTCTTAATGACCTTTGATGCTATGAGGTTCTTTTGGCTCTTGATTTCAAAAAATAACTGCAATCGAGACCCCTTCACCCACATTTATGAGTGGAAGAGACACTCCCTTTCCTCTAGATCTTCAAGATCAATCTTCTGGATCTTGGTGGTGGTAATGGTGGTTTTCGGCTCCACATTAAGAATTTACTTCGCTTTTTCATTCCCCTTGTCATGTTCTAACATAGAGTCAAAAAATGCATTTGATTTTGAAGCCTTTAGCTTAGCCACCAATAACATCTTAGCTCAACACTCACTTGTGTTGTGAGTGGGCCTCTTATGGAACTCACACCACTTTCCTATGTACTTATCTATATTTATAGTTTTTTTCTTTAATTGTAGCTTTGGTGGGTTGTCCTGGATCACCCCGCTTTGGATTTGTCCTTTATTCTATGATTTGGGGGTAGCTTTCCCTTTCTTTAGATTTGTAGATCAAAAGTCTCGCCTCTTCTGTTCAAATTTCTGGTTGATATTCATAGTGTATCGATAGACGGTGCCAAGCAAGGAGATGTCCAGAAACTCCACCTCATCATGGATGTATTCGTGTAGACAGCCACGGTACTTAAGTACCAAATACTACTTAGAATCCTTGATACCCAACTTTGTGCGAAAGGTATGAAAAATATTTATGAACTCTGGCACGTCTCGATCCCCTCCTTTTCATAGGGTTGTCTAGTTTTTGTACTTATATTCATAACTCCCTACAAGATAATACTCTTCCTCAATGGCGTCTCAAATAGAATTCCAAGTGGGTGCAGCTGAAAACAATGAGGGTTCCCTCTCGTCCCTCTACTCATAATGGATTTCCGACTAGTCCTTTATATGGCGGGGTGGCTTTTAGTTAATCAAAAATAATATTTTCCCTATTAGAAAAATCATGAACCGAAAAATAACCTTCTGATAATTTAACCATTTAACTATGACATCTACATCTATTCGGCCTCCAAATATGGGAATGTCAAAGCTGGCTTGTACCTTAAAGGGAGTGGCACTTCAAGGGTGACTTCTAGATGAAGATGTGCCACATGTGGGCATCTATGAAGGATTTGGGCAAAGTTTTCCATCATTTTGTTCCTTTGTCGCTCAAGGGCTTCTTCGAGTAATATTTCTAAACGACCTCTTACTTCTTCATATTTATTTTATTCTTCCATGGGAGGTCATCGGGGTCGGCAAGGCCGATCTTGAAAAGGTTCAACTAGTTCAAACCATAACTCCTTATATCCCAACCTCATTGGGGCCATGCACAAAAAACTAAAGAAAGAGTACATTGCTCTAATACCATTGATCCAGATTTATGCAAGAATGAAATGAAAAACAAATTTAAACAAAAGCAAAAAGCTACAACTGAAACTAAACTTCAGTTCATTGATATAAAAATAATGAAATTATTTTTAGAAGAATCTTTGGCGAAAAACACATAGAGATATTATTTTTTCAACGTGTTTCGAACCAACCAGTGTCGTTCATCGTCAGGACAAGTTGAGGAGTCAGATCATGGTTGCAAAATAAATAGGAAGTGCACATCTTCAAACGGCTAGGTTTACCATCAATGGCTATATAACGATTATAATGTTAAAAGCTCAAAAGTAATTACTTCTATAAAGAATAATACATGATGTTATATAATAATTAATGATATAAATAGAAGACTTTATATTTAATTAAATATTTTAAGTTTAGATATTTAATAATTATTCAATTTCCCTTTTTTTTTTTTCTTTTCAATTTTATATATATCTAAAAGATGCGTAAAGGGATTTTTATATTTTGCTCTGTATATTAAGAAAATTGTTATTAATATTAATTTTATAAGTATTGAATCAATGTGAAAATTAAAAATAGTCTCAATTACATTATTTACGGAAAAAAAATATAAAATAAATAATAATAAATAAAATAAACAAAAACATATATATATATATTAATATATATATATATAATATTATATATATATATATATTATATATATAATATAATAAAATATAAAGTTATGATATAATATAAAAATAATAAAATAAGGAAGAGGTATAATAAAAGTTAATTGTCATAAATAATTTTAATATCAATAATATAATATCAAATTTAGTAATAAATAAATAAATATAATAAAATAAATTTATTAATTAAAAAATAAATTAATAAATAATATAAATAATAAATAAAAAAATCAATCAATAAAAAGATCAAATCAAATTAAAAATAAAAATATTAATATTAGTTTAAAAGTTAAAGAGTTAAAATAAATAAATATTAGAGAATTCAAGACCCAAAAAAAAATTAAAACTAAAGGGAAAAAACGACTAGGAGGATAGGGCTAGGACCTAGGAACTACTGATCTTCCAGCGATCCTCTCTATTAAGATTGTTCGGCCTTTTTTCAATTTCAAGGGCTTCCCTAAATTTCCGGTAATGAAATTGCGACACTCTAGCAATCACACTAGCTTCTTTGATGTAGACATGATGATTGGTTTTCTCAACATGTTTTGCTAAAGCAGAAGACTTGGTTCTCATATGCTTGAGGTCAGCTGCGTGCTCACTAATCCTTTGGTTAATGGAGCGACCAGTCTCACCGATATAGGGGGTCCCACAAGAACAAGGAATAATATAAACACCTTTCATATCCTTGGGGTCGATAGGATCCTTCATAGATCTCAGGGACTTACGAATGGTGTTAAGAGGTATAAAGGTTGCGGGGACATTATTCTTCTTAAGAATCCTCGCAATCCTATCCATGGTCCCTTGGACATAAGGAAGATGGACACCAAGAATTCGATCCTTAGGTTCTCTTTTGGATAATGAATTCTTAGTTGCTTTGAGGAAAGCCTTATGTCCCAAATGTATATTATAACTATTCTCAACAAAGACATTAAGGAGATGGGACTTCTCCTCCACAAAGCTCCTTTCATCAGAGATCCTGAAGGCACGAGTTGCTAGGGTGTTGAGAACCCCTAACTTCTGGGCTGGGAAATGGTGGGAACTAGCATGAAGATACTGCTCTATATGAGTTTTCTTGCAAAGCACTCGGTGCGAGAGGGAACCATCCTCATTCTTCGAGATAAGAATATCAAGGAACAGGAGGCAACCATCAACTTGTTGTTCCTTAGTGAACTTGATGGCCGAGGATTTATTATTGAGATGATCGAAGAAGAGATCTAACTCCTCTTGGTCGTGAGACCAGATGACATTAATGTCATCCACATAACGCTTCCAAAGCTTGGGCAGGAGACAGGCTGAGTTCAAAGCCTTAGATTCAAAATCCTCCATAAAAAGATTAGCAATAATAGGGGATAGGGGTGAGCCCATGGCAACTCCACATGTTTGCTCAAAAAACTCACCTTCAAAAGTAAGGCAGATCTCAAATAACTGAGCGGTATCAGGATTAGTTAGACAGTTGATTACTGCCATGGCCTCATTTATAGGGATGCATGTGTAGAGGGAAACCACATCAAAACTGACAAGAATGTCCCCAGAGTCGAGCTTGATGTCCTTGAGCTCCTCAATAAAGGAAGCCGAGTCTTTAACAAAGGACCTTGTGCGACCAACTAAGGGTTTAAGCTTCAAGGTAAGGAACTTAGCAAGAAGATAGGTTGGACCTCCAATGGTGTTGACAATGGGCATAAGGGGAGCTCCTTCCTTATGAATTTTCGGGAGCCCATAGACTCTAGGGGTGATCGGATTGCTCTCAATGAGTTTATGGTGTAAGGGACTCACTGAGTTACTGGATTTAATGGCAAGTGCCACAATCCTAGAGATCTTCTTCAATGGGTTTTTGGGAAGCTTCTTATAACTTCCACTATTATGAAGATGATCTAACATTTTACTGCGGTAGTCCTCCCTATCAAGAATGATAGCAGCCCCACCTTTTTCAGCTTTCAGAACAACAATATCTTTGTTCTGATTTAAAGATTTAAGGGCTTCAAACTCATTCCTGCTAAGGTTTCTCTTCGGAGGCTTAGCTTTCCTTAGGATGACAGCACAATTTTGCATAATAGTGTTCTTAATACTATCAGGTAAACCGCGAATCCTAAATTCTATGTCATAAATGATGTCATCCACAGGGATCTTCTTAGGAGCCAAGGTAAAGTTTATACCTTTGCTTAAAACTTTAAAAATAGGAGGGGAAAAAGAAAAACTAGATAAATTGATAACTTTATTATTAATATGAGAGGAAGGGGGAGGATTAATATTTATATGATTCTTCCTATATTTAAATTTATTGTTAATCAATCTCCTATTCCTAGAACAAAAATTATTTACTCCCTCCTTACTAATAATAAAATTATTATCAATATTCTTATTTCTAATGTCATTATTATTTTTGTTACTATGAAAGAAATTAATCCTACTACTCTTATTATAACTGTTAACACCTTCATTATTATTAATAATATTATTAATCACTTCATTATTACTATTAATGTTATTAATCACTTATTATTAATTCTTATTATGTTTATTTATAAATGTTATTATATTATAATTATTGCAAATGGTAATATTATATAATTTATCATATTATTATTATAGTTTGTTATTACTAATAATTTAGATTCAAACATTCTTTTTACTATCATAAAATTACCTTTTTGTTACTACTAAAGCAACTCATCCTACATTCCTATTAAACTATTAATAAGTTCATTAATTATTAAATATTATTAATCAATTTTGTTATTTTATAAATATTATTATTTATAATGTTATCATTCTTATTGCAAATACTATTATTATTATAATCATTTAAATCCAGAATGGAAATAAACTAGGTCGAGCAATGGTAGCTTACCTCTAAGAAAAGATGCGGCGGCTAATTTCCTCTTAACTCTGTTACAATGAGGCTCGAATGCCTTTTTATTATTGAGAAATAAGGGAAAATCCCAAACATCAAAATGCCTAACCCTAGGAGATGAAGCGCCAAACGTTTGTGGGCCCCATTGGGGTTATTTGGGACACCAACCTCCCCGGGTTGTAACATTTGCATATGATATTACTTCGATGCATATAATACCTTGCTAGAAATATATGTCCAAGAACTAAATTTTTTTACTACAAACCCTTATTGTAGGCTATAGGTTTTCATGTTTTCCTAAAAATCATTGTTTAGGGCCTCAAAATAGCTCTCGAAGTTCAAGACCCAAAAAACTTCCAAAAACAGTAAACTGTGATGCAATTAAGAAAACCAAAAGAAACAATATTAGGGGTCCAAGTGGAATAGTTTGGTGGCCACCAATATCCACCTAGATATATTCAATGTTGATATTAAGCAATTTGTGCCCTTTGACCTGATCAGAATATCCAACAAGCATGCATTCTTTTCTCTACAGCTCCATTGCCTTTCTCTTCTCTATAGTAATGCAGGTCCATGCTTGAGATCCAAAAATGCATAAAATGACTAGATTTAGGTTGCATGCTAGTCCAAGCCTCAAAATTTGTTTTTCCAGTAATAGATTAATGAGGAGATCTATTCTAGATGCATGAGGCACAATTGATAGCTTCAACCCACAATTTTGATGGAAGAGATCTTACATGCAACATGTAATTGGCCATCTATTTCAGAGATTTACTTTCCCTCTCGGCCACCCCATTTTTCTACGAAGTGTATGGAACTATATGTTGCAACTATATACCTACTTCATTACAAAGATTATGGATATATTTTTTTACATACTCCTTCCCATTATCTACGCAAAGAATCTTATGTGTTTTCAAACTGATTTTCCGCATGTGCTTTGAAAAACATTAGATGTTGAAAAACTTCATACAAGTTTCAAGAAGTAAACCGAAGTGAATCTCATGTAATTATCTATAAATGAAAAAACATAATTTTCTTTTCTCATTGAAGGTACTGGAAATGGATGCATGATATCATTATGTACAAGCTCCAAAGGTGAAGAGGCTCTCCATGCATGGCCCTTCTTGAACTTGTCTTGTTGGTGCCTTCCAAGAGCACATCCATTACAAACACCATTTCAAAATTTAATGGCCGAAAATCCTTTGAACATCCCTTGCTTGCTAAGTTGTTGCATATATCTGAAATTCAAGTGCCCAAATCTCTTGTGCCCAATTATACTTTCTTCATTTGCATGCGTAAGTAGAAAAATAAAATCTAACTCTGGAACAAAATCAAAAGATGTATATAGATGAGGTTGATCATTTACCTTTTCATATGTAATATTCAACTTGGTTTGCATATCATAAAATATCACCAAAATCTAGACAAATTCAACTTTCCTTCGGGTTCTGGTGTGTGTCATTTGATACACTGAAAGAAGATTCATATAAATCCTTGGAATATGAAATACATTCTCAAAACTTCCATCTTCAAATTTCAGTCTTCCTTGTCCAGTTGCTTCAACTTCAAAATTGTCCCCCATGAGAATAGGAGGTCTCGAGTATGGATGTAGAGAAGAAAAAGATTCCTTTGAAGAGGCCATATGATGTGAAGCTCTTGAATTGACGATCCATTCTTGTAGTGTAGAATGAAGGGCAATCAAAGCATGACCATTACCCCTTTTTTTATGGTATTTCCTCCGTCTTCTTCTTGGCATTTTTAGGAATGTGATGAAAAAGATTATTTTGCAGAAGAGTCTTTGCCATCATACCAATAGTCTTCTACATATAAGAGGAATAAAGATGATAGTCTCTATTACAATAAGGACACTTAGAGTTTCCTTTCTTTCCCTTCTTACCCTTGGAGGTGGAAGAGTTATCTAAAGGTTTTGGATTTCTTCCCTTTCTTGGATCTAGAGTTATTACCTTTCCTTTTCCTTTGGATTGTTTATTTGGTTTTGAGTTCGAATTTCCTTTTTCATGCATGTAAAGAGAATGTATATTTGAAGGATTTAACGAACCCATTTTGATGAGCTTATCCTACATATGAATGTAAGACTCAATAAATGCATCAAGTTTGGGCATTTTCCATTATGTCCAGTGCAAGTCTAACTGTATGAAATGTAGAAATAAAAACAAGATATTAAATACCTAATATACACAAATTACAAAAGGATCAATTGACCTTCCTGTTTTGATTTATCAATCCCGCAATCCTGTAATTGTAGAATCATTGATTTGAATTTTGTAAAGAAATCCTAAATGTTATCAATTTTTTTTGGATCTAAGAAATTTAGGTCATTTTCAAGAATATGAGCATGTATCTCATCCTAATTTCCAAATAAATTGTCCAAGGTTTTCCAAATATCATTCAGATTGTTGCATGTGTCCACATGGAAACACAATGTTGGATATATGGACAACAATAGAAGACTAAAATCCTTTTCCATCTTGTTGAAGTATTTGGATTTTTCAATGATGGAATTTGTTTTAACTTTCATATCCATAACTATCTAATAAAATCATTTTCCTCTTAGGTGAAGAAAAATATTTGGATTCCATTGGAGGTAGTAATACAGAGTGAGAATAGATGAATATGGGAACTCTATTCTTTCACCTTGCGGTTTTAGCAATAATTACAACAATTCTCTAATATTTTGATGTGCAAATCAAATCTCCCAACAATTCCGATTATTCATTATTCAAACCTAAAAAAGATAGTTCATGCACCTTCTCTAGGCCCTTGTAGCTTTGATAACATATAAAATTATTAGACCACAAATAAGGATCTAGCTAATGAATAAATACAGAAACTTGCAATAATTGAAAAAGAAAATTGGAACAGAGAATGAATTCAATTACTGAATATTGATTTGACAATCAACACATAAAGCAACTAAGTTAAGCTTAATTGTACATGAAATAACTAAAGCTAAGTGTGATTTATGTTATGTTAATGTACACATGCGCCACATGAAAACACTAAAGTTAACTAACTAAGTGCACATCACATGCAAGCACTAGAGTTTAGCCAAAGCTAATGAAGGCTTACATAGTATGTGTTCACCAACATCAATGATACTGATACATTGGAATCAGATCCTTCCTTGTATATTGCCTTTAATACCTAGGAATCATTGATTTCCTTTTGTACTACTTAACAATAACTAATTCTAAATAGGGAGTTAGATTCTACTGGATAATTTAGACTATCACTTTTTGTTATTACATAGGCATCAATGCACTTTACGCCATTTTCCTTACTTACTAAGTCATCAAAGATCTATTCAATATTTCTCATACATCTAATGAATCGAGTTTGTGAGAAAAATTGTGAGGAAAACTATCATTTTATAAGAGTCTTCCCTTCTAAAATTGTGAGGAAAATTATCATTTTATAAGAGGTGTTCCCTTCTAAAATTGTGAAGAAAATTATCACTTTATAAGGGTCTTCCCTTCTAAAATTGTGAGGAAAATTATCATTTGATAAAAGGTCTTCCCTTCTAAAATTGTGAAGAAAATTACCATTTTATAAGAGTCTTCCATTCTAAATAGAATAATTATCATTTTATAAGAGTCTTCCCTTCTAAGAAGAATTAATTAGATTAAATTCAACATCAAAGGATCTTTGTTTACTACTTAATTTTCAGTAAACTAGCTCACTTTGAGGACAATGATAAAATGGCTATAGTATTACCTAGTTTACACAAAACTAACACTTGCTAATGACGGTACCAAATGACTCTAATATTCACCTAAGTAGACAAACAACACATCGTGGGACAACGAATTTTCTGCCTTGCTTTGAGCTTGTCTATTTTTTATTATGCAGATAGGTGTATTTATTTCAGTATAGGGTTTGCATATTTTTAGTTATGTCTGAGAAATAAATTAGATAATGGTTTAGTTTATGTTGAGGGAATATTATTGGCTGAAAAAAAGAATAGATGGCATATTTTTCTTTTTCGTATTCATTTTAAATATCCTCTCCACATCCTTCCACTGCCATTTTCCACCACTGATCCAAGCGCCCTATTGAAATTCTCTCCATGTGATTGATGAACACCCTCCTCCTCCTCCATGCATTTGATCACCCTCCTCCTCCACATGGTTGATCATATGCCAAATACTTCATTAATCGTTTGTCCATGTTGGTCGATCACTCTGTATTTCTCAACCCACATGGCTTTTAAATGAGTTGATCTAAATCGAATGAATTTTGAACCTGTAGAAGAAATCATGGAACAACATTTTAATATTGAATCTACACAGGGTGGCTTTGTGATTAATGACAAATTTCAATATTAATCTTTGTATGTAATTCTCTTGTAATATAAATTTTTGTAGGTGATTTGTAATATAAATCTTTGTAGGTCGTGCTCCTCGATCATAATGAGGATTATACTGTACTCCATATCCTGAAAACAACAAAATATTATATGAATGTAAGACATACATGAAAAAGGAAAACATTTGGTTATCCTTTTATGAATGGAAAAGAAAATTGGAAAGCACAAATGCACATATGGCAAACACTGAATCATCTTCAACAAAACATGCCTGGACTGCTATAGATAGTATAAAAATTGAAACTCCTACCACTTTTCTTCCTTACAAAGGCATTCTGTTAGGAGAAGCACAAAACAGTGCTAAAGCCATTCCCTTGGTCTTAAAGGATGATAATGCTCTTGGCATTGATGGTAGGATACAAAAGGCCAGTGAACAGATAAACTAGACCACATGGCAGTAAAAGGGCTAGAAATGAACTGCGCAAAGACTATAGAAGTAAAAGAAATTTTTGATAGCTTACAAGCTTTTGTAAATAGAATCAACAGAACTTTGAATGATGTAAATTACTCTACTACAGTGTTAAAAGGCTTTGTCAAGGAATCTTTAACAATAATTGAAGATGTTGAAAAGAAAGTGGATATAGGGAAACAATCTACTCAAGAATCCATTGAAGAATTATCTGAAAAATTTGACAAATTGCATATAACCTCCAAAGAGAAGCCTATTCCTATTTCTTCTCTGTTTAAGTGATCTGTAAATATCCAACATCCTATTAAACATATTGATAATTTTCCTTTTCTTCTCTCAAAAGAAATAAAGAGAAAAAAAATCTGAGCCCATAACTCTTTCTTCTTTGTTTAAAGAAATGGAATATCCCGAAAGCTCAGAATCCCATCTATTCCCCATCTATGAGCCTCTCCAAAGCCATTATACTAGGTACCCTACACTAGATCTCAGTGGAAAGGTGAAACTCCATGAAACACACAGTTTTCATCCTGAATCACACAGAGAGTGGAATATTGACAGTCTGAGTATTGCTCAGATAAGGCAAATGATAGACCTAATGCTTACTGAATATAGTCTTAGGTGCCTTAAAGGGAAGAATGAAATAGAATCTTATAAATCTATCATTCAATCTTTTACTATAACATTATTAAGATGGTGGGAAACATAGTCATCACTAGCATTGGTAATAAAAATGGAAAATGAAATATTGAAGCATGAAGGGGGAGATATCATCCATAATATTGAAGGTGACCCACAAAGCAACATGATTAGGCCATTAACCTCATTCATTTTAGAACATTGGTGTGGAGGAGAAATTGAACTTGAAAATAAGCATGAGATGATTCTCATAAACATTAAATGCAACAAAATGTCCTAGTATGAAGACTTTCATAGGGACTGGATTCAACGAATATATGAGGTCAAAGATAGTAAAAACATCTTATGGAAACAAGTCTACTTAACATATCTACCTTCAAAATTTGTTGATTATCTCAGACATCAAGATGTTTTTCAAATGCCTTTTGAATCTTTCACTTGGGGTGAAATATATAGTATCATAATGAGAGTTCTGGTAGGATTATGCACGAGCATGAAAGTAAATAAATCACTGCAAAAATTGTCAAAACTACCATATAGTAAATCCATATGTATTAAATATGGCCTATCTATAGATGACCCCATAGTAAGAAGAAGAAAATCAAAAAAGAAGGCTAAGAAAGTAAGAAGACAAGGGCACAGAGAATATCCACAAAAGAAAAGAAAAAGAACCAGGATAGGGTACTATAAGTATGTCCCAAAGACACACTATTATGAACCTAAGGATATTCATCTACAAACACAGAAAAAGGATTAGTGGAATAAAATGACTTGTTGGCTCTGTGACCAACCAGGACACACTTCAAATCATTGCCCCCTGGTAGATGAATCTAAGAAAAATAGAGGGAAGAAATCTTTCGAAGCAACAAAGAAGAAAAAAACAGTACAAATAAAAAGTATAGTGTCAATTATGTGTTACAAATGTGGTTCTAAAAACCACAAGTCTGAACATTGCCCCAATCTCTCACATAGAGAACAAATATAACAACAACAGATCTTCTCAACTTCAGAATCCTCTGAATATTCTTCCACAGAATCCTCTGACGAAGAATTGAATATGCACATGAATGAATGCAATTGTACTTATTCAGAAAATAGCCAATGTGAATCAAGCACTAAATCAGAAAGTTCTTCTGGTGAACACTTTGATTCTAAGCCAAAAGAAAAACTTCTCATGGCACAGACCATAGATGATGCCGCAAAAAAATTACTTGCTCAAATCAGAACATTAGAAGAAGGACAAATGAAAGAAAAGTTACTTGAAACTTTTTGAGTACCATGCACAAAAGCTAGGGAAGCAGTAGTAAAACTGCCTCAAAAGCTAAATCCAAGGCATTATTAATTGATGCCTCTTTTGAAAGAAATACAAGAGCCTTCCAAAGAAGCCAATAGAAATCTATGGGTAGATTCTTAACAGTGGAAGAAGTTAGCCAAGAAATTCATCATCTTAAGAGAGAAATTGCCTCCCTAAAAACAAAGATCTCTAAGCTAGAAAAAGGAAAGGCACCTGAAGAAGAAAATGATGAATATTCTACTAACCCAAATATTGAAATCTTTGAAGGAAAAAAGGATGACTCTATGGATTTCAAAAATATAAGAGTCATGACCATCCAATATCAACAACATCATGTTATGTTGGATATCTATATAAATGGTGAAATGGTTTCCCTAAGGACACTTATTGACTCAGGAGCAGATGTCAATATACTAAATTCAAAGATAATGCCTGCAAAATACTGAGTAGAGTCCTTCAGACAGGTAATTAGGTTAAGGAACAAAGATTTATTGTATGAAGTTCCTCAGGCTTCTATATGCTTCAAAGGCAATTGTATAAAACTATAACTTATTGTTGTTGACATTCATATTGATTCCATCTTAGGAAATGTATTTTTGTCTGCTGTAGAACCACATGGATCAACCATAATGAAAAATGAAAAGGATGCCTACTTTATATTTGTACCAAACTCAAATGGTTTGTTGCAAACAATCAAGCTACCTTTATTTCTACACTGAGGGTATCCACTATGGTACAAGTAATGCAACAAATTGACAAAGCTAAAAATAAACTAGAAGAGCTCAAAGAGCTAAAGAATACCATGAAAATAGGAGAATATCTTCAAACTCCTATAATCAAGCAAAGTATCTCAAGCTTGAGATCACAAATAGAAAATGAATGTCGTGTCAAAGAACCAAATGCCTTCTGGCATAGGCAATAGCATTGTGTGGAATTACCATATAAGGAAGAATATGAAGGAAAACCTTGCAAGAGCAGAGCAATTCCCATGAACAAGGAATACAGAGATCTCTGTCAAAAAGAAATAGCAAGCGTGTTAGAAAAAAGATGAATAAGAGAATCCAATAGTCCTTAGAACTGTTATGGCTTCTATGTCAATAAGCATTCATAACAGTTAAGGGGAGTTCCAAGATTAGTTATAAACTACATACCTTTAAATAGTATTATTTCAGATGATACTTACCATATTCCCCATAAAGGGAATGCTAAAATATTTTCCAAATTTGATATGAAATCAGGTTTCTGGCAAGTGGAAATCCGAGAATATGATAAATTTAAAACAACTTTTAGTGTCCCAGCAGGACACTATGAATGGAATGTAATGCCTTTTGGACTAAAGCATGCTCCCTCCAAATTCCAAAAGGTCATGGACACGATTTTTAAAACATATTTTGATTGGTTATTGGTATATATTGATGATGTGCCTATATTCTCCAAAAATGTCTATGAACACTTCAAGCATGTTCATAAATTTGTACAACTAGTTAAAAATAATGGGTTGGTTCTCAGCGAGAAAAATGTTGAACTTTTCTAAACAAGTATCAAATGTCACAAAATTAAAGATGGGCAGATCACTCTGCAAAAACATGCTATAGAATTCCAGATATTATCATTGAGAAAACTAAGTTGCAGAGATTTTTGGGATGCTTAAACTATGTGAGCAATTTTTATAAAAAGTGTGCCAAAGATAGAATATTACTTAATGAGAGGTTACAAAAACATCCACAACCATAGTCTCAAGCACACACAAAAGCCATCAAAATAATAAAAAATAAGATAAAAACTCGCTCTATTCTTCATATTGCCGATGAAGATTCTTTCAAAATTATTGAAACAGACACCAGCGACATGGGGTGGGGAGGAATTCTAAAGTAGAAGAAGGAATGAGAAGAACAAGTTGTCCAGTTCGTTTCAGGAACCTAGAACCCTTCTGAAAAGAACTACTCCACTCTAGAAAAAGAAGTCAAAGCAGCATGGAACTGCATTGACAAATTTGATGTCCACCTAATCGATAAAAAGTTTCTTTTAAGCACTGATGCCTCTACATTAAAAAAGGTCCTCAACAAACACATAAAGAAACTTGGAGAAGCTAAGTTTGCAAAGGTGGCAGCTCTATTTGCAAATTTCAACTTTGAAGTCGAACATATTAAAGGAGAAAATAATTGTTTACCTCACTTTATGAGTAGAGAATACCTCAGTGAGAAAGATAATGTCATGGTGATAGTGACAGAATGAGATCTTTCCCAGCATACAAAAATTCTAAAAAGCATTCCTGAAACACAAAGTTGGGAAGAATACTGTACAAGGTGGAAACCTACATGGCAGCTAAGAAATACAAAGATATTAGATGCAAATCTACAATCTCATATAAACATACAACATCTAGTACCACAAAGAAAAATATACCCCAAAGGTAGCAAGTAGATACATGACATGGTGTATCAACGGAGTATGTTAGCTTCTCATTTCGCCAAAGAACCCCAAGAAAATATTTTCGGGATATCAATGTCTTGAGAGAAGGAATGAATAAAAAAAAAGTCTTCAATAAATTTCTTGCTATTAATCGAACGAAATGGCCAAGATGGCATGATATGTCTAGAATGTAGCCACAAAGTGATCTAGCTATTCTCTTTCTAGATACTATTTATAATTTCACAGATTACAAAAAAAACTATGGTGGGACATTATGAATGTAGACAAAAAAAGAGAGCCCTTTCAATGCATGCCAACTACCATAAGCCCTCTTAATTAACCTTAGTAAATTTTTGTTTTATGTATTTACACTTTTCCATTTGTGTTTCTTGTATTTAAGGTTTCATAGGATTGAATGCTCCGCCTTGTATGAACAACTCTCACTTGAAAGAAGTAAACATCACCAACAATCGACATCCACATGAACCAATCAAATGCCTATTCTTATGATGATATATACGTTTGGGAATATTATTTTGAAACATGATAGTGTAATAGAGGGCTTTTAAGCAATCACTCTAGACATATACCCTAGATGTTCGATATTTCGAACGATCTACTCTATTATGTTGAGGATTGAAAATCAAATTAAAGAATATACCGGGGATTGAAGCAATGACAAATATCTAATTTAAACCCCAGTTATGGCACATCATCGAGCTATGCGAAGGCCTCCAGTGCGACAACTAAGCCATTGTCTCTTGTCATCTTCCTAAGTTATTATATGTATCTTTTAATTTGCAATTGATTATGTGAGTTTTGCATGTAAGAGCAATGAGATTATGGTTCTTGAAAATTTTTCCTTTAGTTCTGATGGTCTCGATATATAGCTCCCTAAATTATTAAATGTATATCATAATTTAAAATTAATCATGTTAGTTTTACATGTTAGAGAAATGAGATTATGGTTCTTGCAAAGTTTTCCTTTATTTCTGATGGTCTTGATATACTTTAACTCTGGCCTTGAAAATAGCTTTACATATTCATCCTTCCCTTAATTTTAAAGCCCATAAGCTATATATATAATTAAAGCATATATTTTTGTTGCGTAGCTATAGCCTTGTAATTCTGACAGTGAAGGTCATAGTTATATGAGTATTTTGCTGCAACATTTTTTCATATTTATTTCATCTAATTGGTCTTCAAACGGAGGATTTCACAACCCACTGACGGATTGTGCAAACAATTTTGTGTTAACTGCTTCTGAAAATGTGATACAAAGCTTATGATAATGAACTTTTCACCCTTCAAAAGCAAATGTTAAACGATAAAGGTAATGCTAATCTTGATTGGGCGTACAACAGAAATGACCACCATAAATTGATTTTGAGTAGTGTGATTCTTAGCCACACGAAACTCCAAAATGACACTCTGTAACGGACAAGAGATGTGCTAAAATATAATGTTAGAAAGAAAAAACTGGGCTTCACTCCTCGAAGAGTGAGTCCGCCAACCTTAAAAGTATAAAATTGTTGAAATCAATAAATAAATAAAGGTGGCAGTCAAATTTGAAAATATAAATCGAAAATGAATGCCATAACGATGTGGGAATGGTTGGATTATATATATATATATATATAATATTATATTATATATAATTTATATTATATTTTATGATTAATTCTAAGAATTTTAAATACAATTACAATGAGATTATGATTCTTCCATATTTTCACTTTAGTTTTTATTGTTTTCGTATACTTGATGTCATTTCTTGAAAGTAGAGTTACATGTGCATATTTTTATTAGTCATCATTCATTTACAACCTTGTTTAGTTCTCAGTGTTTCCAAAGTTCTTTTTCTTCCTTCATGTTGGCAATTATTCTTAATTGTGACCTTGTTTGTAAATTTGTAAGTTCGAATTTTTTTGGAAAGATCTATTAATATTTTAGAAGTTTTGAAAATAACCTATTTCTCTAAGAACATCTAATCACACAAAGAAATTCAATTAATATGGAATCATTATAAGAAATTATGTATAACTTTTTAATAAATATTTAATAATTACAAAAAATTATATCTAAATTTGCATGTTAAAAAGTTGTAAAAAAATCAAATATTTATTTTTTATTATATTAATATTCTTATACAAATTAAAATTGGTAAGCAACATAAATTCCAAATCTTCTCGCACATTGTTAAAACAAAAGTAAAAGGAACTACCGTGATGAAACATTATAACCACATATTACCAAAAACTATTAAGAATTTCAAAGTCATGTACATTTCATTTTAGAGATGCAGTGTGGATTTTGCATTCAATCAATTTACATATACCAAAAACACAATGGTTTTCCATATATTTGTAAAAAAAAATATAAAAGGATAAGCATTAAAAATACTAGACCATAATTGCCAAGCCACATAAGTGGTGAGATGCTTCTTCTAATTAGAAAGTCTTCACAAACATATTTAAAAAGTTTTCAATTCTCAATTACAACCAACATAGTCACTTTGAAAAGAGTATGTGATGATAGGCATATGCTCCCGGTTTTTATTCCTATTTTTGGTATACTTGGTATGCTCAACGGATAATGAATGATGTGATAATAAAAGTAATTTTGTTACAGCACGCGAAATTACTTACAAATTCAATTGTTAATTAGTAATAATTTTGATACTGGAATCTACTATTGCATCTTAGCTTCATTGAAATATTAGGCAAGGTTGCATTTTGTGTGTCTAAATCCTTTTCAAAGCATCAAAATCTCATATTTAGGCGATCAACCAATAGTCGCATATAAAGCACATGCACAACCACGTTAGTGAATGTGGTTGATATATGTCAATAGGCCTATATCAGGCACATTAATAATAAGGTGCATAGTAGATATTTAAGACGGGGATGCACTGGGGCAGAAATACCATACCATGTGTTTTCATATTAGGGTATATATATGGACGAAAAATTGACAAATGTATTGAGCATATGATAGGGTGTACAAGGCTTTTATAATTGTAGGTATAAAAAATGGAGCTCAAAGTTAATGAAAAAATATAAAGGGGTATAGAGAATGTTACTCAGAAAATATATACCTACAATATCTGGTGAAAGTAGGAGTTTTTTAAATTGGGAAGGTGTATTGGGTTCGTATTCGTAGGGTGTTAAACAATGTGATTTTTAGATGTATTTTCCAATATGTATTCAAATTAAGGGTATTGTTTAGCTTTCCATGAATATGTGTCATATGTCAGAGTTTCATTGAGTAAAGACCCAGTGGGATTTAGCCATAATATTAAACCCAATATTATAAACCCTAATATATATAAACCCTAGTATTAAATCCAATATTATAAACCTTAATACTAGATATATTATATTATATATTCAATATTGTAAACCATAATACTAAACCCAATATTAAAAAGCCTAATACTATAGTTGATCATGACCAGACTTGGTCAACCCCATTTTTACCATATCTAACAATAGTCCACGTGATGACATAGTCAAACATAGTCAACAATTTTAGGATGAACGTCGACAACCATAGTCAACTATGTTTATCCATAGTCAAACAATCATTAATCATAGTGAAAACGTACTTGGTGATGTTTAACAATAGTCACACATTACCAACCATAGTGTAACCATGGTCAACCATCATCAACTATGATCAACATGGTTGACTATGATTGACCGTAGTTAACTATGGTCACTGTTCCAACCATTGTCAACCATAGTTAACTCTATTCAACATGGTTGATCTATGTTAACCATGGTTAGTAATGTTGAACCACAGGTAACTTAGGTTAACCATGGTCAATTATGGTCATATTTGGTCAAGCATGTTATCACAATCAACCTTTAAAAAACATGATCAACCCATGCTCAACATAGCCAACCATTATTAATATTGTCAAATATGGTAAACCTAGGTGTCTATGGTAAAACATGGTGAATCTTAGCCTTCCATTATCAATATAGAAAACAATAATATATCATAGAAAATTGTCATCAACCATGGTCAAACTAGTCAAACCATGTTCATCCATGGTGAACTTGGTCAAGGCATGTGATAAACGTCACATTGAACAAAAAAATTGCAATGTTACATTGTCACATGGTGATAGAAATTTATCAAACTTCACAATGTAACAAACGTTGAGGCATTATGAAAAACAATGTCATAATGCTACATTGCAATTTATTCAACATCGCAATGCAACATTATAAAATTAGTTAACTGCATTTAGTAATGTGGTTAACTGTGCTCTATAATGTTTGACTATGTTCAACACTCGTCAACTTCTGTTAGACAAAATCACCTATTAATATTAATATTCAAACATAATCAACCACATTAGTCAAGATAGTTAATCTTTATAATCCATGTTTAAATAGTTGACCATGATGAAAATGAGAATTTGGGGGTTGCCCAAAATCCCAATTTCTTTAAAAATAAAACAAGATCCTCCACCAATTCAACATTAGCATCATTAAATTCAATATACCCAACACCTTTTTACCACCTGGAATTATCATCCGAATCTTCCTCTGCGCTGCACGCTGTCTTCAACAAACATTTACATATAACAGATACATGATATTTGGATCGCCATATATAACAGTTAAATGATATTTAGATCAACAAGCTTGAACACAAGATTTAACTTAATTATACAATACACACAGGCGTACACAATACTATAACACGTTTCATATATATATATAGAAAAAATTACATTCTAGGCTAAGGCATTTCAGCCTTAAAACCCAGCTCACAATCGACTACATCTTGCTCACACACAATTTTACTCACAAATAAGATATATCTCTCACACCATATCACATTACAATTATATAAGAATTTTAGAAAGGATCAATCATATCCTCTCCTTATTTTCTCCATAAAAGCTTCATGCATGCACGCTTTAAATCTGCTTTATCCTTTTTAAATCTATTTTTCGGCTTTAAATCACGCTTTTCTTTTGTTATGATCCTCTCGTCCAGTTTGTTTGCTTTGTTGCTGGGTGCTCCCGCATCAGACTCCCGAGGCACAAAAATTTATGACCTCCTGGTCATATGCTTCTCCTGGTCTTTAGCAATTCTATCCATTGCATTCCTTAACTGCAACCAACCTCTGCAGTAACAGCCTCCTCTGTTACACGATACCTCACCACGCCCTCCGCACTCGGTCTTTTGGCATCCTTCTCTAGGTTGATGCAAATCTTCTCACCTTCCGCTGCTGCCATTTGCACAATAGCAAGACCATAAACTCTCCATCTTTAACACACTGTACCTCGTTCCGCAGAATCTTTTACTGCTCTGATACCACCTGATGAAAATGAGAATTTGGGGGTTGCCCAAAATCCCAATTTCTTTAAAAATAAAACAAGATCCTCCACCAATTCAACATTAGCATCATTAAATTCAATATACCCAACACCTTTTTACCGCCTGGAATTATTATCAGAATCTTCCTCTACGCTGCACGTTGTCTTCAACAAACATTTACATATAACCGATACATGATATTTGGATCGCCATATATAACAGTTAAACGATATTTAGATCAACAAGCTTGAACACAAGATTTAACTTAATTATACAATACACACAGGCGTACACAATACTAGAACACGTTTCATATATATATATAGAACAAATTACATTCCAGGCTAAGGCATTTCAGCCTTAAAACCCAGCTCACAATCGACTAAATCTTGCTCACACACAATTTTACTCACAAATAAGATATATCTCTCACACCATATCACATTACAATTATATAAGAATTTTAGGAAGGATCAATCCTATCCTCTCCTTATTTTCTCCATAAAAGCTTCATGCATGCACGCTTTAAATCTGCTTTATCCTTTTTAAATCTATTTTTCCGCTTTAAATCATGCTTTTCTTTTGTTCTGATCCTCTCGTCCAGTTTGTTTGCTTTGTTGCTGGGTGCTCCCGCATCAGACCATGATCAAATTTAGTCAATTCTATGTTTACCATATTTAATAACATCCAAAAGTCACTCATAGTTGTCTTATGTCAATGTAACTAGACCATATTCAATTACAGTCAACCATGGTTGACCAAAGACAAATTTTGTTAAATGTAGTAAACTAAGATCATCCTTAGTTAGTCACAATAAAGATTCAAAAAGGTTTAATTAGAATAAAGTTACTTAATATTAATATTAATATTAAGGTTGAGTATATTATTATTATTATAAGATTGGATATAATATTAATAGTTTAAAACGATCAAATTTGGTCAACGTCACAATGTGACATTGTGGCGATGTTACATTACATCATAATTTCTCCAATATTGCCATGCGACACTATAAAATTATTCAACCACATTAGTGTTTATAATACTAGGGTTTATAATATTGGGTTTAATATTAGGGTTTATACTATTATTTTTTATAATATAGGGTTTTTAATATATATATATTTAATATATTGGTTTTATAATATCAGGGTTCAATATATAGGGTTCATGATTTATTGGTTTTATAATATAGGGCTTTTAATATTAGGGTTTATAATATAGTGTGTCTAAAATTTAGGATTTAATATATATGGTTTAATAACATTAGGGTTTATACTGCTACAAAATTAGTTAACCATATTTACTAATGTGATTGACTATGTTCAACTATGTTTGACTATGATTGATAGTCAACACTCTTAAACATGGGTCAAACCTAATCACTTATAACTACTATTGATTCATATTAATAATCAAACATGTTGTGATAACTGAATGGTACATAAATCTATCCAACATTGCACTCTGACAAACATTGTGCCAAATTACATTATATTGCAATTTCTCCAACGTTGCAATGCGACATTGCAAAATTGTTCAACCACATTTACTAATGAGGTTGTGCATGTGCTTGATATACGTTGATCAATGTATATCTATCACATTTACTAATTTGGTTGTTCTAGGGTTTATAACATTTGTGTTTATAATATAGAGGGTTTAATATTAGGGTTAATAATATCGGAGATTCCATTATTGTGGTTTCTAATATTCGATTTATAATATTAGTTGTTTAATATATTTGGTTTATAACATATAGTGTTTAATATATATGGTTTAATAATATTAAGGATTATAATATTACAAAATTAGTCAACCATATTTACTAATGTGGTTGACTATGTTTGACTATGTTTGACACTCAACATCGTTAAACTTCGGTCAAACTTAATCAGCTATGAATATTATTGATTAATGTTAATAACGAAACATGTTGTAATGTCAAAATGGTACATAAATCTATCTAATGTCTCAATGTGATAAAACATTGGGGCAATGATACATTACATTGCAATTTTTCTAATGTTGCAATGTGAAATTACAAAGTTATTCAACCACATTTACTAATGATCATGTGCATGTGCTTTATATACACTCATTGGTGTCTATCAACCACATTTACGAATGTGGTTGTGCTAGAGTTTATAATATTTCAGTTTAATATTTGAGTGTATAATATTGGTTTTATAATATTGAGGTTTTTTTTAGGGTTTATAATATTATGGTTTATAATATTAAGTGTTTAATATATAGGATTTTAATAATCAAACTGTTTATTGGGGTTTATAATATTACATCTGTAGTATTGGGTGTTTAGTATATTGGGTTTATAATATTAGGGTTTAAGATATAGGGTTTATAATATATTATGTTTTTTAATATTAGGGTTTATATTTTTAGGTTCAATATTAGGGTTAAATCTCTACCATATGTTGGAAGAAGCATCACACCTCTATGAAATCCATAATTTCCACCCTAGCGATCCTAGTTACAAGTTTAGATAGTTTACTAATATCTATGGGTTTTGGTGTAATAACAAGTCATAGGAAAAGGTCCCCTGTGGACATGTGAAGGTGGTATTATTCAAATCCTTAGGGCTGATATGGATATGATTGTATCCACTCAAACCATCCAACAATGAAAAGAACTTCTTCCTTGTAAGGTCATCCAAAACTTGAACAATAAAAGGTAAGTGAAAATGATTCTTTTTTGTATCCTTGTTAACTTCCCTATAGTCAACACAAATTCTCAATTTCCCATTTTTCTTGATGACAATAACAAGTGGTGATACCCACTCACTTTTTGAGGTATGATTAATGAATCCTACATCTAATAATTTTTACAATTCTTCTTTTACAATGTACTTAAGGGAAATATTCATTCTTATTTGGGGTTGGCGCACAAGTTTTGATCCCTTTTTAATGTATATGTGATGTGTACAAATTGAGGATGCACCCCTTTCATCTCATTATAGCTCTAAGCAAAGGCATCAAGATGTTTTCTCAGTATATTGAGAAATTTCTCTTCTTGTTCTACTAAAAAGAGAGAACTGATTTTTAGGGTTTTATATGGACTTATTTCCACAATTTTGGCATGATTTTGATCAAAACCAGTAGTGAATAGTTCTTCCCATGGATTTCTTTCAAGTTTCCCTATATACTCCTCCACTAGTTGATCAATTTCCATGGCAGTGGGAGTTTGGTTTTACATAAAATTTTCAATAAGATCATCCTCATCTAGCTATCTACTTCTAACAATGGCTTCTAATGTACATATTGGGGGGGGGATGAAAGAAAAAACTCTTGTTGTTCATCTCCTCTCTTGTCCCACATAGACAATTCATGCTCAATGACAGTTTGAGCAGGGGGGTATAATACAAGCTGATTTATGAGATTCCCATTCTTGATTGGTATGTTGCCAACTCTACAACTATTGAAGCATCAACAATAGCTAACCAAGGTCTCCCAAGAATGAGAAGATACCCATTGAGATTGGTCTTACATTGGAGTATAAGGAAATAAATGGGGCACTCCCAAGAATCAATGGAAACCATCACATCTTCAATAACACCCTCAAGGGCAACTGTGGATCTTTCTCCAAGTTGTAACAAAGTGGTAGCTTTTCTTAGGGACCCTTGAAGGTCGAATTTAAGCATGGTTTCCCTCATCATGGCATTGATTGTAGCCCCAATATCAATCAGTGTGTTAGGGACTACAACACTATTAATATGTACACCCACTACTAGGCTACCAGGATCCAGGTACTTGGGGGAGATGTTCTTTCCAAGAATTAGATCAGTAAGTTTCCCACAACATTGATAGTGGGATCATATCTCTTCCTCCTTCATGGAATTTTCAAGCATTCTTTGGGAACAATCTTATGATAGAGGGGAACATCTTTGATGGCTTGGAGGAAAGTTATTTTAACACATAGGTTCTCCAGTTCTCCTAGAAGTTAAACCTCTTCTAGCTTATGATTGATGAATGATGTACTATGCCCTTTTCATAGATTCATTTCTTATTGTGTATTTGGATGATATATTGGTATATAATTATACCTCAGAGGAGCACACGTCACATTTGACGTGGGTTTTGAAGACATTGAAGTACTAATTGCTAGAAAATCTCAAGAAGTGTGTGTTTGCAGAGTAGACTTTGGTGTATCTAGGCTATGTGACAGAAGGAGGCAAGTTGAAGATACACCTTTCCAAGATGGAGGCCATCATAAAATGGTTGTTTCCTACTAATTTTTTTAAGGTCAGAAGTTTCATTGGGGAAACACAGTACCTGAGGAAATTTATAGCCTTTGTTTCAGCAATACCAACACTGCTCCATGCCATAATAACAAGTGGCAAGAGTTTTCAGTGGGGAAAAGGTCACCAGAGGGATTTCGAGAAGCTAAACAATAAAATCAATCAAGCACCAGTCGGTGGGTGTTGTTTTTTAGCATATATTAGATACATCTTTCCTTGTTTTTTATCATTTTCTCTTTAAACCTATGAACTTTATGTCAGGAATGTCACTTTCCCCGGTAATAAGAGAAGTCCTCTCTCCAACATAGTATTTTTCTTATGCCTTTTTGGGATGACTAACCAGGGTAATTGTGGAAGAGGTCTTATGATTATTTTTTTCTTTCAGGTGTTGCCCATATACTAAGGACTAAGGCATGAATAGTTGTTGTTGTTACTTGCTGCAACACTTCGAAGATTTGTTATTACATTCTGAATTTTTGTTATTACACCTAAAGGATGTTGTTGCACTATAACCGCCAAAGACCGTGGTTGCTATATTAAAATACAGTTGCTAAGAATCATGAAATTATTAATGGGTGGTTAAAGGATCTAAGCAGTTATGATTGTAGAAGATGGTGTAATTTTGATGGGTATTTTATTTGGAAACTGTTTGTAATTATTTCTACTTTACTCTTAATATTGATCAGCATGAGAATCGTGAAATTCTCATGACTAGTCTATTCCCTAATTTCAGGGGCTTGTAAGACTTTTTAAAATAGGTTCAGTTCCATGAAAAGGGACAACAACATAGGAACACTATCGGCATTTTTATCTTGTAACTTTTAGTCACTTTCAATACATAACACATATGGTGATGTTTACTTAGATCTCGTGTTGATTTTTTAAGTATGTTTTGTTCTATCCCTGCACCTTGCTAGGGAGGAAGGGCCCTCCTATTTAGCAGGGATCGTAGTAGTAGTAGATTAATTGCTTTTATTTCTTTTAAGTGTGTATTTATTACGGTCGTTGTATAAATTGTGGCATAGATGCACTTTTGTTTTCAGATTCATTATATATTGTTACACAAGAATGGTTAGAACAAAAACATTTAATCAGTTGATACGTTTTCATTAATAATGTGTGGTGTGCCTATTCTTTGAGAAAAACATGAAGTGTGATGAGCGGATTGCATTCCTGTAGAATGTCTGTTTAATTTTTGCATGCGTGCTTTACGTTCTGCAATTTTTTTCAACAGCATTTCTTTCATTCCTTTCCCTGGATCTTATGTATCGGCACAGACAGTGCATACACCTTTGAAATAAAGAGACTTACCTTGGTTGATGATTAAATAATTTCAATTTAGTTAAATTAAAAAAGTGGTTAAACCGTCTCAACATTTTGGCGTTGTTGTCAGGGAAGGCAGTTGATGATACAATCATCTAGTTTGTTTTTGGTTAGTATAGTGTTTCTAGTGCATAGGTGTTGGGTTGTAAGAGGCAAGGTAAGACCTTACCAATCACTCTAACACACCTTAGTGGGTTCACCACTATGATCATTAGAACACTAAGGGTGTGTAAAGAATTTTGAATTTTCTTTTTAGAAGTGTCCCTAGTTTTAGAGATGTTAGGTGGTAAGACGAGAGGTAAGAACCTGTGCATTGCTCTAACATACCTAAGTGGGCTCACCACTATAAAAACAAAGGCACTTGGAGTGTGAAATAATTACACATAGGTTCAATGTGTAGGGTGTATTAATAAAAGAGACACAGAACATAGTAACTCTAATAAACTTGCAGGAAAAATGGGTCATAAAAGGAACAAGAAAAGCATAGATTTAGGGAGGAAAACATTCATTCAAGAATTAATCTCAAAAGTAGAGAGAGAACAGTCAAGTTTGCAGAGGGATACAAGAAAAATGGGACCACAGAAAGCTTTTACCCCCATATTAAGGTCAAAAGTATCTGGTTCCCTTGTCTTAGGACCTCATCTTCCTCAAACTGGTATACATACCCCCAAAACTATAGATTCAATTTGAGAACAGTAGGGAGACACTAGTGTCCAGGACTTTGGATTTGAAGGCCAAGGGGAAACTAGTGGAGAGCACCAAGAGCAAGAATTGGAAGAATATTCTTTTACTTATCAATACCCAGATTCAAGCAGTGTCATAAAGCAGCCAGCCCTGGAGCAACCTAACCAATCATCACAAGAATCTTCATCCATTGTACACCGACCTGAATAGTCTTTGGGAGGAGATTCATCAAAACATAGATTGGGATAATCTACAATGGGAGATAACAATAACAATAACAATGACAGGATAGATGCCACTGTTACCACCTTCTAATTTCCAATAGGTGATATAAGGGGCGAAGTTCCCATGGAAAACATTGATTTATCATCTCTTCCATATTTTCAAGGATTTCCTATATAAGATCTTGATACTTTTTTTTTTGAATTTGATGTTTTTTGCAGGAGATATGATTATACTTCAGATGCTCAGAAGCTAAAATTTCCCCTACTACTCTAAAGGGAGCAACATTGAGATGGTTCATGGAACTAGGCTTTACTACTATTCATACATGGGGAGACATGAAAACCATATTTCTGTCAAAATATTAGGACTATTGTTAGACTAGGGACTTGTGGGAAGAAATATTTAGGATGACATGAAAGGAAAAAGAAAGCCTAGAGGATTATGTGGAATGATTCCACTATAACCTACCGAGATCTAAACATAGTGATTTGGATCTGGAAATCTTGAAAACTATATTCATACGGAGAATGAGAGATGGCTTCCCCGATACATTGAATCTACTAGGGAAAGGAGATATATCTTAGGAATCATTTGAAGAGACAATAAAACTCTGCTTAAGATTCTCAAGAGGACAATCATGAGGAAGAAGTATGGTACAGGATGCCTACATTAGAATACAAAAACTGCAAATGGAGGTGTGAGAAGAGCCAAGGTTGGAAATCTATTTGAAAATCTTAAGACTAATCTGATTGGTACCTTATATGCACAACTAACAATAGCGTAAGTGAAAAAGTCATAGGATAAATCCGATAAAGCTTTGGCTATGTTCTTCCCAAAATGTAAAGAGAAACATTCCTTGAGGGAATGTAGAGTCGACAGCATCAACTTGTGCAGTATTTGTGATCTGGAGCATTCTACAGGCTATTATTTAGAGCTTCCCAGACTAAAGGCAGTGCTCAAGGAATCAATTGAGGAATTTCAGTCCTCCTACTTCATTGGCTCTAGAAAGCCTTCATGGCCACGATAACTGGGTATGTCTCAAGATGTTTATTTTAATCCATGGAATAATGTATATAATGCTCAATAATTTCCATGGCAGTACTCCTCTCCCCCTCCAGCTCAGTTTCCTTCACCTTGGAACAAATGGTCTCCCTCTCTACCTTTCCAATACCCTCCATCTCAGTGATATCCTTGGCCCCAATATTGGAGAGGAAATTCCTTAGGTCTAGCCCCTCGTGCATTACCGATGCAACAACAATCATAGTTGTCACCTCTCTCAACACATGCTGCTACACTTCCCATATGAACCCAATCGCCTATCCAACCTAATCCTAATGCAATTAACAAGGAAACTCGGGTTTTATAATCTCTTGCTTCCTTCCAAACCTACTATATTACTCTCGTTGAATACAATGAAATCCATCTATGATCAGGAAAAGTAGTAAAAACCTCTATTGTTATTACTGAAGAAGGATGTGAATCTCCTAAGGATGGTCCCATAGATTCTAACAGAACTACTATAGTAAGTCAAGGTGATGTTGCTACACCTGTAAAATCTAACCCAAATATTGTTAATACATCTATATCAATTGACCCAACTTATAGTAACTAAGGACCCCCCATATACGTAAAGATTATCAGAAAATAGGATGATTTCATAACCTGAAGATGATTTTCTCAGATAATTGAAAAATCTACATGTAAGGATTCCCCTGCTACAAGCTATCAAGGATGTTCCGATTTATGCAAAAACATTAAGGGACCTATGTGTTAGAAGACCTGGAAGAAAGCCTAAGGACCCTATCACTATCCATGTGATGGGGAAACTATCAGAGTTAATGATTGGTCAGTCTCCATTGACTAAATATAATGACCCAGGGAATCCTATAGTTACTATTTATAGTGATGAGATTCCCATCCCAAATACACTAATTGATTTAGGAGAAGGAATCAATGTAATGACTAAAAAAGTCTTTACCACCCTAGGATTTCATAAGCTAAGACAAACACGTACAATACTAGAATTAGCAGACATGTCCTGTGTTAAACTAGAAGGGGTGTTAGAACACTTAATTATTATAGTGGATTATAGGAGGTATCTAGCAAACTTTCTTATTTTATAGACCAAATCAAACCTAGGGGGGGATCCCTTGATTTTACGAAGGCCTTGGTTGGCTACCGCGAATGCATTTATAGGTTGTAGGTTAGGATTTATGACAATTTTAGATGGTCAGGCTATGAATAACCTTAGACATTATCCCCTTGCAAAACCAAGTAAGGATTTGGGAAATCCATTGTGGGATGAATTCGAACCAAAATCATAAAACTCCTAGCCACTTCTTACCCTTGGTAAAGCCTCGTACTTTAAAGATAAGATAAAATATGATATTATAAATGGCTTTATCAGTAATCCTCTTTTTGTTATTTCTATTGAAGACTCAGGGGAGGAATATGTTGTGGAATACTTGAGCTTTGAACATATGAAGACCACTTCGACCATTAAGAGAAACCCGGTTGAAATAGACCCAGGTAAAACTTTGAATGTTAATCTAAACCTGATTTCTGAACAAAACAAAATGTTTTTACAGTTGTTATAGAAGTCTAAAAAGGAATTTGTGTCGAATTACATAGACATGAAAGGAATCCATCCTAGCCTGTGTGCTCACCATATCTATTTAAAAGACGGTCTCAATCTAGTTATGCAAACGCAACAATGTATGAACCCAACTCTTAAGGAGGTAGTAAGAGAAGAATTGTAGAAACTCATAAATGCCAATTTCATCTATCCAATTTCTAATATTTAGTGGGTATCCCCACTTGTCATCATTCCTAAAAAGAATGGAAAGTGGAGAGTATGTGTATACTATATAGAAATTAACAAGGCCACCCAAAAGGACCATTTCCCTTTGCCATACATAGATCAGGTCCTTGATACCTTGTCTACAAAGAAATTATTTTAATTTCTAGATAGGTTTAATGGTTACAATCAGATACAGATTGCCCCAGAAGATTAGGATAAAACTACTTTTACCTGCCCTTGGGGAACCTTTCCATGCAGATTTATTCCTTTTGGACTCTGTAATATGCTAGCAACTTTCCAAAGGGTGATACTAGGGATATTCTCAAATATTTTAAATGATTGTTTAGAAGTATTCATGGATGACTTCACATCTTATGTTGATGCCTTTGGAACATCATTCGTTAATCTTGAAAAAGTACTAGAAGGATGTGTACAAACTAATGTTGCTTTAAGTACTCAAAAATGTCACATGATGATGAATGAAGGAATTTTGCTGGGACATTTTATCTCTACTAATGGAATTAAATTGGACCCTGCTAAGATAGAGGTAATTTTGAAAATTCTAGTTCC
Organism: Pinus taeda; assembly: GCA_000404065.3. Lineage (NCBI taxonomy): Eukaryota > Viridiplantae > Streptophyta > Pinopsida > Pinales > Pinaceae > Pinus > Pinus taeda. Next base: position 125,586 of record APFE030356317.1, on the reverse strand, counting down.
TAAAATGCAAAAAGAGGCATGTAGTTTTTTGGGACATGTTGGGTATTATAGAAGGTTATAGAATTTTTTTCAAGAATTGCATCCCCTTTATTTTCTCCACTTATTAAAGATATGGAATTTTTTTGGACGAGGAAATGTGAGCAGACCTTTACAGAGTTAAAAAAATGTGTATCAGCAACCCCTCTTTTGTGACAACCAAATTGGAGTTTGTTGTTTCATATAGTCATAGATGCATCTGATACTGTTGTGGGAGCTATGTTGGCTCAGCTAGAGGATAGAAAACCATATGCTATCTACTACATAAGCAAGAATTTGACTTTAGCTGAACTGAACTACACAGTGATAGAAAAATAATTTCTTACAGTAGTGCATTCCATCAACAAATTTCGACACTACATTATAAGATATCAAGTGTTTGTGCATACTAACCACACTTTCATTCATTTTGTAATGAATAAACTAGTCACTAATGGTAGGGTTATGCCTTGGTTATTTTTGTTACAAGAATTTGATATAAAAATCCTAGATAAATATGGGAAAGATAGTGTAGGGGTTTATTTTCTTTCTAGGCTGACTTTCATAAGGAATGCATGCCTGTTGAAGATTCTTTTTCTGATGAATATCTATTTTCTTTTGCAACTCATGTAGTAGGAAGATTCCCACAACACCTATACTCAAAATAAATTAAAAGAGTTGTTCATTAAAGTGAAATATATTCTTGGATCGAAGGAAATCTCTATTACACTAGGACGGATCATCAGATCAGGTGTTGTGTGAGGTAGGATGAGATCTTTGATATCCTTAAAGCTTGCCATGAAGAACCTTGTGGGTGGCACATTGCAGATAAAAGGATAGGGTATAAGGTGCTTTCAGCAGGGTACTATTGGCCCACTATATTTTAGGACGCAAATAATTTTGTGAAGGGATGTAATATTTTTTAGAGAATGGGTCAACCGCTCGAGTTAGATGATATGTCGTTACACCCTCAAACATTTTTAGAGCCATTTGAGAAGTGGGCTTTGCACTTTGTAGGGCCAATTAATCCTTCATCTCAACAAAATTCCTACATCCGGGTCTACACAAATTATTTCACAAAGAGTGTTGAAGCAAAGGCACTAACCAAAGCCACAGAATAGGCTATTTCAGACTTTTTGCTTGAAGATATTTTTATTCACTTTGGGATACCTTGGGAAATAGTGATAGATAGAGGACTGCAATTCACATCTCATTTAATCAAGAAGCTAGTTGAGAAATAAAAAAAAATGTCATAGAATCACTTCACCTTATCATCCATAGGCAAATGGCCAAATGGAATGCAACAATAAGGTCATTGAGGGAATTCTTACCAAGATTGTGGCCAACCACTAGAGGAACTAGGTTGATAAACATCCAGAGGCATTGTGGGCATACAGGATTACATGGAGGAACACTACATGATTTTAACCATACGAATTAGTGTATGGTAAAAATCCTTTACTTTCCATAGAGTTCATAAAGAAACTCATAACAGCACTACAAGTGAGCCTAGATTTGGCTACAACATAGAAAAACGGTTAAATAAGCTAAATGAACTTGATGAGAAGATGTTGGTTGTCATTCAGTCAACAGATATCAGTCAGAAATAGAGGGATAAGTGTCACAAAATATTCATCAAAAAGGAGGTGTTTCAAAAAGGAGATTGGGCTCTACCATATGATTTGTGATTCAAGGACTTCAAGGGGAAGCTCTGCACCAGATGGCTAGGTCCTTATGAAGTTGATAGTCTTTGACAATGGGGCTATGAATTTAATCACCATCGATATTGTCAGGACACCATTACTTGCTGATGGGCATCATCTTCAGTTATATCATAAACCAACTTCAAGGGATTCATTTATCAACATTGACTAGGAATTTGACCTTCAAATTACAGGGGCAGGGGAAAAATCTGCTGCACTGCCAAATTTTTAAATCTTCAATAAGTGTAATAGTTGAAAACCAACTTTTTTTGGTGGTTGATACACTGAAATATATATTTAAAAAAAAAAAAAAACGAAAAAATTAAGAGATAAAAATAAAATAATAAAAAATATATAAATAAAAAACTTTTCCTGTGAAAACCTCTTATGGGCGTGCAGGCAGATAATGATAACAGTTGAAAACCACTATGTAGTGGTTGTTACACTCTTTTCCCCTGTAACAACATAATGTATTTCATATATTTTATCATATGTTGTTACAAGCTTAATTTTTTTCTTCTTCTTTTAAAAGTGTTTAAAGTATTTTCAAAAGTATTGTAAATAAGAGTCCTATCGTAAAGAGTAGTATTAACAATTACATTGTTGTTACACCTCTAACAGTTAACAATTTGCAGCAGTAAATTGGGAACAATTTTCCTCTTCAATAAATGATATCACCAATATGTTGCCACGAGAATAAATGACATAATAAGTACATTTCCACTAAATCAATCATATCACGAGTACTTTTCTGCCACATCATCGTGAGTAAGTCATTTCAAAAGGTATATTGATTTTTATTTATTTAATGATTATGGAAATTAATATGAAGTTCTGTTTAACATCCGAGGGCAATCTTCATATTAAAACTTGAGGGAGGGTGAATCATTTTGTGATCTATAATTTAACCAATGACAAACCTTGTAATCATTAGCAAATCTTACAACCGTTATCATCTTTTTATGTCAATCTTGTCATTGGTTTAAATTACATTTAAGACAGATTTCCATGACCCCAGATTAATAATGAGACAATAACACGTATTGTACGACCCCCTAACCTGACATGTTTTCCTTTAATGCCCCGATATCTATCGCAGCGAAGCACTACATCTTCATTTCACATAATTCTGAAGAGCAAGTAGACAGAGCATAGAGGGTATTGCCTAAAGAAGAGATGAGGTGAGCAATGGTAAGGCATGAGAGAAATTCCACAGAGGCATTAGAGAATTTGCCGAACGCATGTCAGATTTTCAAAGAGGCAGGGTGGTTTGAATTCTTCTAACGACTCGAAGGGTTGGAAAAAATTGTTGCCCTAGTGTTTGCTAAGAATTTGAGCAGGAATCAGATGGAAGTCAAAGGGTTGAAATTGGAAGTCACCGAGGAGGTAATTGCCAGAGTATCAACATTGTAACCAGAAGCAAAGCGATGGTTTAACTAGAAAATCAACGACCCTTCCCTCAAAGATGAATTTCTTTCAAGGGAGGAACAATTGGTTAAGAAGGGCAGGGGAATTGACGAACTGTTGCTTCCTCATCCATGGGGAGATGTTTGTTTATTAATCATTATGTATATTACATGTGAAGGACAGACAAGGATAGTGTTTAACTATCATTTTCCACTGTTAAATCATCTCCGAAATAGGGAATTGATTAATCTTCCATACTTCCTATTGGAGAATTTGTAGCATATGTATGCTACTATGAATGTTGCTTCACATTCCAAAAGTTGTGTCAGTAATCACGAACTTATAAAATTAATCATAGTGGAGGCCCTGGAGCACCAAGGTTGAAGTTGGGAAGATTTCATGAGAAAGAAGACAAGGACTTCATGTCAGAAACGAGTCAAAACCCCGTTGATGCTTAAAAAGAAACTAGGGTAGTTGAGGAGCATGGGCGACCCTCTAGAAAAAAAAATCAAGAAAAGATTGCTAGAAGAGCGAATAGGTGAGAGAACACCAAAAGGGAGGGTCAAAGTTAGCACCCAACCAGAATCCCCACCTCCATTCAAAAAGAGGTCAAGCAGACATGAGGATGCAAGGAAGCAAGAAGAGGTTCCTTCGTGAGATAAGAATGAAACCTAAACCCTATTGCTTAAAATTAAAGAGTTAGAAAAAGAAAATCGAGAATTAAGGCAACAAATAGAGGATAATCAAGTGGAAGCAAGGGTTGTAGGTCTAGATACTTTAGCAGAGGCTTTTAACAAGATGATAATAGAAACTACACTAGGTTCTTTATGTACAACATGTGCTAATAATTTAGCAACGATAGGGTATAAATTTTGTGCTGAAATTACTATCTCGCAAGAAACCCAAACAAAACCCTGCGAGGTTGTTACACAAGAACCCAATGATGACATTGTTGTTACACAAGAACCAGCAGCCGAAATGGAGCATCCCATTGTGTTTTACCTGGAAACTGAAACACAACAACCTATCGATGATGTTGTTGTTATAGAAGAACCAACAGTTGAGGCAGAGGTTCCCTAGGAAGAAGAGGTAAGATTTGATCCATAAGAACCTGTTGATGAAGTGTTTGCTACACAAGGACTAGCAACCAAATCCTAACAGATTGAATTATGAGATGTCGTTACACCCCCTACCAATGTTGCATGCCAGATAATACGTGATTCTGAAGCAGGGTGGTGTTCAGAGAAACTTTTTTTGATATCAGAGTTATAGAAATGGAAGCAGTTGGCACTCTCTTTCCAAAAGGAAGTGATTTCTTTGGAGGAACATAAAAAAATCATGTATACTCTCAAATAATAGTGGGCCAAGATGAGGTTGAAGGAAGAATGAACAAATTGGGAAAGAAAGAAAACTAAAAAGGAGAAGGAAGAACAGATGCAACAATTACATCAAAAGGTTGAGGAATTAACAAATGACAAAGATCAATTGTATAGACTTGTCTTGAACCTTTTAGGATGCAGAAGGCCTTCCCCATATTATCCAATCTTTCTATGGGATAGATTTTATATTTTTTAGTTGAAAGTTGTCTATGAGAATACACCCTATCTGGGTAATTCTACCCAAACTTTCTTAAAAAAAAATTTGTGCATGTGATTTTAATGAGTAGATATTGTTTTGTGAGCTTTTTCTACATAACATGATTTATAAATATGCTAGCCTGAATATGATTGTACACATATTCTCCTATATGGGGGACTTACAGTTGTGTGCCTTCATCTCCTTCATGAGAAATCAAGTGGAGTGACATCTTACCATAAAGTCATGTGATACAAATGAGGAGAAGGTAGCGTTGTGGATAAGAGCATAACTAAGCATGGCCTCTAAAACGAGGCATGAGTTTAGAAGGATTATTAGTACTCCTAACATGGTGGAACAATCATCCCTCCACAGAAGGAGGATTGTCAGATTCTTCCTCAATATCTCTACACAACTAAAAAATTGAGCATTGACTGGATGCCTAAAACGTATAGAGGCCGGTAGTGCAAGTCTGCAGGGGCATGATCCTTTTGGGTTTCCTAATTTTGTGGTTGTTGTTACACAAGTCCTGGAATATGCCCAAATTGTGAAATCAATGGGAGATTTCCGGATAGGACTTAAACTTAATTATCCCTTGATCTAGCTTCCGATCGAAGACTATCAGCTCCATTAGCAATTGTGTGATTATGAAGATGAATCATGGCTACATCTATAGATGGCTACTCAGGGTTAGAAATTAGTTGACAAGGATATTTCTGGTGCTTATAGTTTTGACAGATTTACATTGGCGATATAACAGTGATACCTGAAGATTCTGCATGAGGACATGCAGTGGCTTCAATTGGCAGAGGATGTTGGGTGTAGTTTTTTAGCATATCTTAGACACCTCTTTCCCCAATTTTGATCATTTTCTCTTTAAGCCTATCAAATTTATGTCACAGATATCACTTTCCTTGGTTATAAGAGCAACCCTCTTTCCAACATATTATTTTTCCATTTTTTGTTAAATGTCGAATGAAGTGATGTCTTTTTGGGATGACTAACCATGGTAATTGTGGAAGAGGACTTCTGGTTATTTTTCTTTTATGTCTTTCTGATATACTAAGGACTAAGGGATGAACAATTGTTGTTTTTACTTGTTAGATTCTAAAGTTTTTCTGTTACACCTCGAGGATGTTGTTGCACCGCAACTTCCAAAGATGGTGGTTGTTGTCTTAAAAGATAGTTTTTGAGAATCATGAAATTATCTATGGGTAGTTTAATGGTATGAAAAGTTATGATTGTAGAGGATAGTGTAATTTTGATAGGTCTTTTATTTGGAAACTATTTGTAACGATTTCTATTTTACTCTTAATATTAATCAACATGATAATCATGAGATCCTCATGACTAATTTGTTCCCTAATTTCTAGAGCTTGTAAAAATTTATAAAAAGGGTTCGGTTCCATGAAAAGGGATGGTAACACAGGAACAATATCAGTATTTTGATCTTGTAAATTTCAGTCATTTTGAATACAGAAGGCATTTAGTGATGTTTACACATATCTCGTGTTGAGTTTTTAACTAGTTTTTGTTTTATCCCTACACCCTGCTAGGGAGGAAGGGCGCTCCTCTTTACCAGGGATCACAAGAGTAATAGATCAATTTATTTTCTTTATTTTAAGTGTTCATTTATTACTATCATTGTATGAATTATGGCATAAATGCACTTATGTTTTCAGATTCATTATATATTGTTACATAGGATTCGTTAGAACAACAATATTTAATCAACTAATACATTTTCATTAATAATGTGTGGTGCACTTGTTCTTTGAGAAAAAAATGAAGTGTGATGAGTGGATTGCATTCCAGTGGAATGTATTTTTAATTTCTACATCAGTGCTTTAAGTTCTGCAGTTGTGTTCAACGACATTTATTTCATTCCTTTCCCTAGATGTTGTGTATTGGCACAGAAAGTGCAAACATCTATGAAATAAAAGGACTTACCATGGTTGACAATTAATTGATTGCGGTTTAGTCAAATCAAAAAGTAGTTAAATCATCTCAACACTAGTTTTTCCATTACCAAAATTATAGTAGCCCTTTGAAGTGGAGACAAATACGAGTGGCTATGTTATGGGAATGGTCTTGATGTAGGGAGGAATGCCTATATGCTATAATTATGAAGTATATCATAGGGAATTTCTTAACTAGCCTACCTATGACAAGGATCTATATGCTCATATGCAAGCTATAAAGAAGTGGAAGCACTATCTGATGGGAAAGGAGACAGTAATCCACATAGATCACAAGCCATTATAGTACTTGTAGGCCTATGATAAGTTACTGCAAACCAAGCATTACAAGTGGATGGGGTTTCTACAATAGTTTCATTTGGTGATCAAGTACATGAAGAGAAACACAAAAAAAATTGGTTGACATGGTTTCAACGCTAGCCACACCAAATGTCACAACTTTGGTAACTCTTATACACATCGATCCATTCACCCATGATTCATATAGATAGGCATATTCAGAAGATGAGGACATAAAGAAGGTGTTTTAGCAATTGCAGAGTTGTGCATGATGGCGATAACATTGTTGAATAACATCTCCAAGATGGGTTACTCTACAGGATAGATAAGTTATGTGTTTCTAAAGGTGAGCGATTGCAACTAATTAGAAAGCCCCATAACTCCAAGGTTGCAAGGAACTTTGGTGTAGGAAAGACAATGGAAAACTTGGAGAGTTATGTGTATTAGTCTTAGATGGAAGAGAAGGTAACTAGGCTCATAAGATGATGCATGCTTTGTTGTATTAACAAGCCTAACAACAAGAAACAGGGTCTATATCATCCCTTATATATACCCACTTGTAATTTGGAAATACTTTCCATGCACTTTGAGGAAGGTTTACCAGTAACCAGGAAGGGACATGACTACCTATTTGTCATAGTTGACATGTTTAGAAAAATGTGTGTTTTGATGCCCTGTAAAAAGAACATTAGTGGGTAAGAAGCAACAAATTTTTTCTTTGCATAGGTCTGGGTTCACTTTGGAATACCAAGTAGCATTGTTTCAGATACAGATATGAGATTTCTCAATGTATTCTAGACTACATTGTGGGAGCAGATGGACTTAAAGTTGAAGAGATCTACAACATTCCATTCACAAACAGATGGTCAACAAAAAGTAGTCAACAAGAATTTGGTTTAGCTTTTTAGGGGGTACAACCAGAAGCATCTGAAGACTTGGGATGATATTTTATTTGGTATATATACAACATTCTTACAACAAGGTACTCCACACTTTTGCATGAAAGTGCCCACTTTAAACCTGTTTTGTATATTTGTTTCCTTCGCCTTTGGATATTACTATGGGAAACAAGGAAGAGTAAGGGAATATCTTATAGTACATGCTTTGAGGGTTGAAAAATTTATAGAGAATATCAGGCAGATCCATCCATGGGTATAAGAGACACTACAAAAGTCAGAAGCCAAGTATAAGGCTAGTCATGTTCAGCATAGAACAAAGAAATCATTTAAGGTGGGAGACAAAGTATGGCTATTGTTAAAGAAGGAGAGGCTATAGGGGCCTGGTAAGAAAATCAAGGCTCTAAGATATGGTGAGATACTAGAAAAGGTGGGTGATAATGCCTATCGACTTAGTTTACCACCATGCATGTGCATTTACATTTTTGTGAATGTATATAGTTTGAGATTCTATGAGCATTCCATGTTAGATAAGGAAGAGGAATAGGTCCTACCGTTTGTGGAGGATTTGGCACCAGATTCTTAGGCGGAGTTGATAGATGATACAATGTTGCAGAAGAGGTCTAGAACTACAAGAAAGGGGTAGCATGACCCTTTTCAAATTGGGATGAAAGGACAACATCCAAGCAAGGCTAAATTGTACAATAGAGATAAGGTGGAAAAAAGGTATCCTCACCTCATTCAGTAGAAGCTTTTGGGGACCAAAAGCCTCCCAAAATATGGAGGTTTGATCTGCATTATATCATTATATGTTTTGACATCCATCTTGATGCATTCAAAGTAGGAAAAGTGGAGGAATTAGATCGTGAGACTGTTTTTACTAGTGGGACCCAATTAGTAAAACAGGGTATGAAACCTTCTAAGATCATTTGGAGGCATCAAATGGTATTTTTTTGGGTAGAACATTGGTAATTTAGTGCTTCACCTCTCCATGCTATTCTACACACAAATATATTTCCAATGACGTAAGAAGTGCATCAACCCGAGTCTGTATGTGAAATTTATGCCACTCATAAGTTGACCTTCCTGTTTTCACACCCATAATTCGGGAGGATGTAGCATTAGCACCCATTATTCATGAAAAAGGGGCTAGAAACATGATTATGATATAAAAGGCTCTAGAAGAGTCTATACTATAGCTTCGATTAAGAGTGAGGTGTTCAAACTTAACCCAGTTAAGAGTTTAGGTGTTCAAATTTGACCACTAGTAAACTGTCAAGTTGTGTTATAATCGGGCCACTAGGAAGAAGAGGAATTCCATTCTTTCAAGTGCATTTATTCCATAACTAAGAAAAAACATCTAAGAGGGATATGAGGTAGAGCATACAAAGAGGATTTGTTCACTCTATCATCCCACAGACCACAATCCATATTTCTTTATACTCAGAGCCATATTTCCACGCAGAGAAAAAGACTGGAGCGACCTCACCTTCTAGCTGGGGTTTCTCCCGAAAATGTTTCCTAGAGAAAATCTTGTGTCTTATGTGTGTGTGTGAGATTTTATTTTTATTTTCTCTAACTTTTTCATAATTTCCATTCACATGCATGCATTATTTACTATAAAATATACGTATCTACAAATTTCATAAAATTGTAATAGTGCAAAATTCCATATAATAAATATATTATTGTTATACATGTTGTGACAAACTATCTAGTCTAATATATACAATAGTTTATGGATCAAAGAGTTAGGAACTATCTATGTTAGAATATGTTTTGTCTGAAGGAGAGGTAAAATACATAAAATATTTTATTTAATTGAAGAAATGAATAAGAAGAAAAAGGATTAATCAGTCAATACATGGCATGCAGATTCATTACGATACTGAATGTAGAATGTATGTATATGCATAAATAGTTTGTATGTCATTAAAATATTATAGAATGATAATATATTTAAATACATAAGGTTAAAGCAAGATCTGCTAGCTATAGCTCTAAACGATAAGCAAGCAACATTAAGAATGCAAGGAAAATTGTGATAGATAGAGAGTAGAATTAATCTTTATTTATAAATTGCATATCGTGCAGAATCTCACTTATGGATGTAACCAATTGGTTTGGAGTTCATAATGTTTGAAGGATTTTCTTAGGTATAGTCATACCGCCCATAAAAAAATGTATTATATGATTTAAGATATGGTATAAGGATCTAGGCCCGACTATATGTTTAAGTCTTAAATAGAATATGAGTTTTAAAACAATTTCCAAGATCATGGTGTTGATAAGGAAAAGGAGAGCACCCATGGTCTAGGAAGAAATTTTATGAAGGAAAAAATCTTTCAGATCTATGAAGAGTTTTAGAATGATAGTATGGTGTTACTATAGTTAAGTGAAAACCCTAAATAATATACCCCGTTTTTGGTTTCCTATAGTGATACAATCCATGGAGACAAAAGGAGTACACTAAAATAGGTGAAATATAATAATAGTTAAGCCATTAAGTTGGTGCTATTTCGCCCTACAACAAAGGGTTATCACTCTAAAGAGGAACAAAATTCCAGAATATCCATGTAAAAGAGAAACCACAGTGAGGAATAGACCACATGATAGATAAGAACAGGGATTAACCTTTTAATAGAAGCAAAACCACAAAAGCGAAGCTATTTGATAATTTTAATGACAAGGTGTAAGTAAGGGAAACATGATGTGTATTGAATATCAATTTAAAAATCCACAGAATAGAATATTCAAGAAAATACTATGTTATTAGTACAAATGGAAGTAGCCACGTAAGTTACGTGAGAAAATCCTTTATAAGTTTAAATGTGTGCATAAATCTAATTATGAAAAGAAAAAAATAGTACACGGCACCGTTATTTAGATCAAAATAGGAGTAATAGTCAACTCAGTTTAATTATTGTTAGAGGAAAAAAACATAAAGACATGTTAGTAGATGGCTCTAGTCGAGCGAGCTAGTGACAATTCTAGATTAAATCCACTCTGTAGAAAAGGGAAAGAAATTTAACGTCATTTTGGTACCTGGAACGTTCCAAGAGTAGATAGATGATGGGTAGAAATTATGACAAAATTCAACAAGAGGATATTAACTTATAATCAGCTGAAGAAAGACATTTACATTAGAAATTCCTAAAATTACAAAAGGCTCTGAACTTTAATTAAGGAAATTGTTTTAGAGGTTGTGTGAGCATTGCGACCTCCAGTTCTTGGTGGAAAGATAGCACTATTTGTACCGTAACAACGATAAGGTTCAGACAAATAACCTTACTTCGAAAACGAAAATTCAATGCCAAGCACGAACGAGGGAAAAGAAAAACAAGCGATTACCTGGATTCAAGGCCTCGTAGAGGCCTTAATTCCATAAATACAGCCGCCAAGATATCTTGGAAAAACATAGAAAACACTCAACACTAATCATAGAATGGGTTGGTGACCAAAAAAGTTTGAAATATCAAGTTAGAAGAAATATTGGAAAAAAGAAGTAGAAGCAAAGAGCTAACACCACGAGTTTAATTCTTATTCTTACCTGAAGTAGGTTCTTAATTTAAATGGGGGACTAAGGAGGCCCGAAATGAATTGTACCAAGTAACCCAAACTCTATTTTGAAAACTGGAGAGTAACAAGTAAAGTGGTTTATATAGTGACAAGTAAAGTGGTTTATATAGTGACGTGTGGTGAGGTGGTTGGATTCGTTGCGTGAAATCTACGAGGTCAGGGTTCAAATCATATTGATTATATTATCTTGCTATGGTGTGCGACTTAAGGAGTAGACTCCCCTTATCCATGAGTCTCGGCTCTTGCCAAAATCATAAGAAATTAGTCTTGCAGGTTGTTAGATCTACTCTTGGTATTATAGAGACAACTACGAGAATTGATCTAGATGTACTCTTGATGTTATAGTGGTAGCTACGAGAATTGATATGGAATCTTCCTTAGATTGGATCTGACAGTCACCTATTCACCACGTTGTTAAAAAAAAAAGTCAAATTATTTGAAGTCAAATTTCCTCTCTATTAATGTAACATACCTCATATATCCATATTTTCTTTTCTAGCTATAAATACCCTTATTTATAAAATATTTATAAGGAAGCTCTCTATTCTTTACCCAATCATTTAGATTGTACAACTAATGAGGTTCACTGATTTTTTTTTTTCATTAATAACATGTGTATGAGACCCTGAACTATTACATATGCCAACTTCAACTATCCTTAGTTCTATATTTCCGCACATTTCAAGGTTTAGTTCAATAAAATTGGTCATTAGACTTGCACTTTATTTAAATATATTATATATATATGCATGGGTTTACTTTCTATCATATATATAAATATATAGGCTTCATACAATTCTATGCCTTTTCTAACAAAGTATATTGTTTCTTTATCTACTTTCACACTTATCCATATATTTTTATTCATTTTTAGGATTATAAACACATAGTCTTCGGTGTTCGTTTTAACTCTATACTACCATGCTATTGCCTCGACGCATTAAGAGGATTCAACTATATCAAATATATTTCATATGTTATATATATATAACCCCTTTTAGTTGTATTATAACTTGAAAATCTATAACATCTACATTTATTTTGTATCCATGCTTCCAATACGGTATAACTTAAACTTACTACCTGCCATCAAATTTAATTATGATGTATAATGTGTTGTGTACATACTCTCTAGATCCTTCTATGTGTATACATGTTATATTTTGAAATCTCCATGAGGGTTATTTCAACCTACTATATCAATAGTTGTCTTGAGTTCGTATTCAATCAACAATGATAAGGATTCTAGGGTTTTAATTTTGAAACAATGACTATTATACCGTCAATTATTTTTTATTTTTTATTGCTATTTTTTTTGGGTCGTCACAAGGATTCTACGACTCTGCAACTCGGTTCCATTTCATGGTTTTTTTAAATTTTTAGCATTATGTGGTGCATGAATACCTCCATTAGATTTTTTCCCTATTGTGTATTAGAACACTTTGGTTTCTTCATTACAATGGCATACTCCTCTCAATAAATATTTATTTCCTCTTACAATATTCATAGTTTGAAATAATCTATTCATTTTATTCACTGTTCTTATCAAATTAATCGGCTTATTTTGCTACGTGATATTGTGACTACGTTTATTTATGGTGTTTAGAGTTTAGGTTTTTTGCAAAGAAATTACTCTGAGAAACCACCACATACTCGTAATTCTTGAAACTTTTTTTCTTAGACTTTTCGAGGGATGAAAATCTAATAGTTTTGAGCCACCGCATACTGGTAATTTTTGAAACCTTTTTTCTTTAGAACTTCTTCTCAATGATTTGAAAAGGATATAGAACCCTCTATTTTATTCAAGGTCCTTTTTTTCGTTACTTCAAAATTACATATTACTTACATATAGTTAAGATATTTTATTCTTAATTTGACTCTTTAGTTTCCCCAAATTATTTTGTACACTTTTAAATTTATATGTGTTCCCTCTTGGGATACCTCTGGGTGATAAAAACTCTCCTCGATAACAATTGTCTAATGAGGGTTTTCAAATAAGGTCATATTTAATTTTTGTTTGTCAAATTTTATGTTTACTACCTCTTACAAGCCTCGACTCTGATAAAAGTGAGGAAATTTAGATTCTGTTGAAGCATATATACATACTGAGTTTGTCCTTCGTTACTAAACCTTACCTAGGGTTAATGGTTTGGTTATTCAATTTCGTATTAGGAACATATCTCATTAGTGACCTACATTAATAAGTGTGTATAAATTTTACAACATGAGTTTTGTTTGTTCTCTAAAGGTTCAACTATATATTTCTTATATACCCTATCAAGGTATGGAATATATAATTATTCCTATAACACTTATGTATTTGATTGCTCTCTTCTTGGTTAGATTTTTGTTAATGTGAAACCTATATTTAGTCTCTCATCTTTGAGGTATAACTTTACGACTTAGTCGAATTGTTATTTCATTGTGTATAAATAAATGTGTTATTTCCATATACGTTTTCTCTTCCTAAAAGAATTATTTTCTCCTTACTTTATACTAATAAAGATTACATCCTCTCTCTCTTTCCTTTGTAACTTATTTTCTCTCTCTGTCCTTTGTAACTTATTTTCATTGTGCTTGAAATAGCTTTTAAAATATTGCATGTAACATTAATTCACAATATTTTGGTTCTCTTTACTATATATATATAGATAGATAGATAGATATACACCCTCCGTTTCCTCCAAACTATACCAAATTTTCTACACTGATATTAGCCATTTATTTGCTTTCTTGTGCAGTAAAATGGGAGTAAGTATCGAACAATATTTACTTAAAGGTAATTTAAGTATCATTCCACCTGTTGTAGCTCCTAGAGAAAACCCCGAGGTTGAGGAGAGGTTAGTGCCTAGGAAATATTAGTCTCTCTTGAATACTTTTTCATTGTTCCTGAACAAATAAATGAAAAATGATTTTAAATTTGGTTCAATTACCTTTCACAAGGGTAGATTCAAACATACACATAAACAATATAGATCATCCCAAGAATAAATGTCCAATTCTCCTGGCCTACACATAGTAAAGGCATCTCAATTTCTCGTTGCAGTAAGGATGGAAAGGAGGAAAGTAAGGAAGGAATTCAACATAGAGGGAAAGATAGACCCAAAATCCTAAGCAGTAATTCCTAGTAGAACCAAGAAAGAATAAGGAATGAAGTGCATAAATTATGGAGAACATTTTAAGATTTCTATCTCAATATTTCATAGGTACATTCTGCTACAATATAATATAGTAAATCTGCAATCTCCTGAGTATTGTCTGCTACAATATAACATAAGCAAATCCATGATTTATGAGTGAATCTAGCAGCTACAACTTACAAAATTTATGAGGCAAAGAAACACATGTGAAGTAACATACAGAGGAAGAACACATACTACACATTGCTCTGCTTGGAATAACCAAATCTTCTTCATTAATATTAAAAAATGGAGTCCATATCAAAGGCTCAAACTATTGAAATTTGTGTAACAACTACCACCTCAGGAACAAGCAATTGAACCAAAACTTGGAACCCTCTCTACAAATAGAACTAGGAATATATGAAAAGGCAGAATTCAAACTTCTGAGAGAAGAAATTCAGAATTGTTACTGCTAAGTTCCACCTCGTTTTTATAGAGAGATAGAGATCAAACAATAGTTACAAAATATCTTCAAGACTCTATAGTTGTATTAACTACATAGTTGTATGAGTGTGTGACTAATCTAGTTGTCATATTGATTACATAATAGAATTGAGTATTTTCTTGAAAATGGAAAATTAAGAAAACATGAAAAATAAGTAGTGTCATTATTAACACAGAAAAATATCTCTCATGTCGATTCCTCTGATTTCCTCATCAGGTTCTCGGTATTTAGCTCAAAAATCAAAGTTTTCAAAATCACTCAAAACCTAAACAACTACATCTGTCTCAGTAAAATGATCCCAACACAACTTGTTTCACTGAAATCTGAGTTCGTATGAGGAAGATATCGTGTTATGTCTGCTTTGCCAAACAGGGGAATTTTTGAAAAAAATGTGCATTCACTACATAGTTAGCAGTCCGTACTACTAACATGGTAGGTGACTCGACAGGGTCAACAGATGGTCAATGTCCAATCGGGACTTACCAAGTGTCATATTTTGGTTGGTCCTCACGTGTGGTGTCGTGAGATGTTTCTATTGGTTGAAAGTGGACCAATGAGGAGGGGACAAGTGGCAAGCCTAGAGGCCACCATGTGTCTATCACGAAAGGTTAGTTATTAACATGCATTGTGGAAAAATAATGGACAGGTCAGCGGGGTCAAACCCGAGACCTCACCCCAACAAACTTTGTGTCTTACCATTACACTCTCATTATGAGTCTTAACATGTAATGGGTTCCAAAAATATTTGAAGTTATAGCATTTTTGGTTTGGGGGTTAGGAGGGAGCTAGCTTGTGGGCCAACCCCCTCCATGTGAACACTCCATCCGGCTATGGTTACAATTAACCAGCTAGCAGCCAGTGTTACCATAACTTCCAACCTAACCACCATATACCATGACATGTGCCCACTCATGAAAACCGCAAGTTGAGAGTGAAGCCTAACTGCAAGCTTAACGTGCCTAATATCCATTATCTGTTAATTAACTTCACTTAATACTTAATTCATCTCCAATTTAATTCGGTGGAGTTTTTAGCAGACCCTCCTATTTCAGCAATAACTCTAGTTTAGTGGAGTTAACTAGATTTCTTCAAGTTTTAGAGGAGGTTTACTAGGGAAAATAGTTTTGGTCATAACTTTGGCAAAATTTGACCAAATGGAGAGCAGGAAAAGATGTTCCTAGTTAATTTGGAAGTTTTGAGCACATTGAAGTAGGTTTTAGGAGTAGTAGAGCATTGTAAACAACACGTTTTCCATTATTGAGCTAATGCAGAGGCCCAAGCCATGGATGTTTGACCAAGGAGATGTAGCCCAGGAGGGGTGAACTCCTTTGTCAAAACACTTTGTTAAGTGTTTAAATTTTTGGTTTTCTATACATTTTATTGATGGTGTTCAACACTTGTGTTTCACACTATTTTTCTCATGAATTTAACATACAATTTGATTTATTTACCTGTTTTCAATCAGAATCACCAGAAGGAAACCTATGCACATGAAACAATTGACAAGAATTTGTTTATAAATCTGAAGTTGAAATTAGCACAGAAAAACTAACATTCAATAACAGACCAAGTTGGTATCATAGAAAAGGTTATTTGCTTGATTGCTTGAGTTTTGTGCAAGTAGGGTTTTAATGGTTGCAAATTTTTTATGCCTACAAGGTTAAGGTTACAGAGTGGAGAAGGGAAACTATTGGTAGAAACTTCTAAGGTCATGCCTAGAAGAAGGAGAGCCACAAGGCCACAATCTCCACCCAAAGTTCAAATCCCAACTACACTTGAAACACCTCAAGTTTTACCTTCAATTAAGATTGAGGAGTTACAAGAAGTAATAGAATCTAAGCTTGAATCCAAAGCCATCATGTCTGTAGCAAGAGAGACTGAAGGTATTTCGAAAGACGAAGCATTCAAGAAAGATCTCTATGACTTAATTGACATGGTTAGAGTCCTCTACGAAGAAAGGAATACGAGAATGGCTGGAGAGAATTCTAAGCCTCCCCATGGAGAGGGAATCTTAGGAGATAAAAAAAGATGAAAAGAAGGATTCAAGGGTAATGGAGGAAAGACTTCTCCATATCCACCATATTCATCTTCCTCATCATCTTCATCATCCTCAACATCTAAAAAATCATTATCTTCCATTCCACCACAAAAAATGTTCATACTCATTCAAAAACTCGAAAGGAAAAAACTCCCTTACTAAAATAGGACATTAAGATTGAAATTACCATGTACAATGGTGAGGTGAATGCATAAAATTTAGACAATCGGATTCGATAATTGGAGGTTTATTATAGAATTCAGAACCTTCAAGAAGATGACATAAAGATCCAGTTGGCTTCACTCAGGCTAGAAGGAGCAGCATTAGTCTGGTGGGAAACAAAGACTCAAGAGGAAACAATAATTCATGGTAAGATATCCATTTCTTGGGTTTCATATATTTCTACAATTAAAAGATAGTTTTATCCTTTAGCCTATATGCAAAAATGCATTATGAGCCTTGGGTTTCATATATTTCTACAATTAAAAGATAGTTTTATCCTTTAGCCTATATGCAAAAATGCATTATGAGCTGGCAAAATTTTAGGCAACTCAAGGACCAAACAGTTCAATACTATACCCAAGAGTTTAGAAAGAGGGTTTTTTTTTAGGAGTAAACTTGAATTACTAAGATACATTGTTGAAATATATTGGGGGTTTACATTCCTACTTAAAACATACTATCCTCATGTTTAATCCAAACAATTTGGAGGAGGTATGTGTGCAAGCCACGCATCTTGAAGAAAGAGCAAAGAACATTCGGGAGGAGGGTCATAAGAGGAAGCCATCAAAGGGTAAGGAGAAAGAGAAGGGTGGAAAATGGAAAGGGGAAGAAGAATGCGAGTGTGAAGAAAGAAGGGAGAAAACTATATGCCAACATTGTTCTAAAGTTGGGCATGATGAAACCCGTTATTGGAAATTACATCTCGAACTAAGGCCTCAGAAACAAAACAATAAAGGAAAACAAAATATCATTGCTACCACACAACATGATCTTGGAAGAGAAGTTGTTGTAAGTATTAGTTCCTCACATAATCACCACAACACTCCAAATGAAGAATCAAGAATAGAATTGTTCAATGTAAGGGTAATTTCAAATCATACAAAAATTGATGCATTATTCGATAGTGGGTCACAATAAAACTTAATTTCAAAAGACTTGGTCAAAAAGCTTAACCTTGAAACTATACCTCATCATAAGCCATATACATTGGGTTGGATAGTCAATAATTCAAATTTGCAAGTTACAAGGAAATGCTTATTCAAGTTTCCATTACTGAAAAGTTCATTGATGAAGTTGAGTTAGATGTAGTTTCGCTTGACATATGAGGAATTATTTTGGGAAGTCCTTATTTGTATGATAGGAAAGAAGTATTTTATCACCATGAAAACAAATATTTGTTGCTCAAGAGTGGGGTCGAGTACATTGTGAGAGCCCATCGCAAAAAGTTAAACATTTATTTGGTTAATGCAGGGCAGTTGAAGAGATTGGTAGATGCAATTAAATATTTTGTCCTTCTCATGATCACAAAAAGGAATGATATTGATTATGAATATTTTGAATGTTGTGATGAAAAATTAAAATCAGATTTTTTGATGTGTTAAGCAAGCATGGCGACATGTTTTAGGAACCAAAGGGGTTACCTCCCAAGAGGGGAATTTAGGATGAGATACAACTACAAAAGGATGTTCAACTTCTAAAGATTGGCATGTATCACATGTTGATTGTGGAGAGCATGTAAATCAAGAAGAAAAATAAAGAATTGTTGAACAAAGCTATCATACACCCATCTACTTCGCCATGTGGTTCACCCATTGTCTTGGTGCCAAAGAAGGACGAGACTTGGTGCATGTGTGTGGATTTTCGTGCACTGAACATAATAATGGTAAAGAATCATTATCCACTCCCAATAATTGATTATTTTCTTGATCAATTGAGGTATGCAAATTATTTCACTAAGTTAGACTTACGAAATGGTTATCATCAAGTTAGAATAACTAAAGAGGACATTTGGAAAATTGCATTTAAAACTAAACAAGGATTGTTTGAGTGGCTTGTTATGCCTTTCAGTCTTACAAATGCTCCAGCTACTCTCATGGGAGTTATTAATGATGTATTGATACCATTTCTATATGAATTCGTAATTGTTTAGTTAGATTATATTCTAATATTCACAAAATCCAAAGATGAACATGTCATGCATGTGAACAAAGTACTTGATGTCTTGAGAAAAGAATAGTTGTTTTTAAAGATTTCCAAGTGTGAATTTGGCAAGACTTATTTAGTGTATTTGGAACACATTGTTGGAGAAGGTGAGCTAAAGATAGACCCCTCTAAGGTTGAGGTCATTTTGAATTGGCCCAAGCCCAATACGATTACATAGGCAAGAAGCTTTCTTGGGGTAGCACAATATTGGAGGAAATTTATTGCTATTTTTTCTTCCATCGTAGCACCATTACATGCATTGACTAGTGTCAAGAAAGTCTTCCATTAGGGAGATGTACAACATAAATACTTTGATGATTTAAAGTAAAGTATCAACTCAAAACTGGTATGGGCTCTTCTGGATCTTAGACAACATATCAGATTCAAATGGATGTTATTGATTACGCCATGCGAGAAGTTCGTATGCAGCATGGTAAGACCATTTCATTTCATCCTGAAAATTTTAATGGAGCTATGACTAACTATCCCACATATGACAAAGAACTTTACGCATTGGTACAAAGTGTCAAAAAATGGAAACACTATTTAATCGGGAAGGAGACCATTATCCATACCGACCATCAACCATTACAGTACTTACAGTCACAGTCAAAGTTGCAACAATCACAACACTTCAGATGGATGGGTTTTCTACAACAGTTTCATTTGATTATCAATTAAAAAAAGGGAATCTACAATAAGGTATCTGACATTCTTTCTAGGTCTATTGTAAATTCATCTATTTTACTCAAGCACAATTCTGTTTTACATGAAAGTTACATTGAGCAATATGCATATGGTAATGACTTTCAAGATGTGTATGTAAGCTGGAGGCAAGGAAACCAAATTGAAGAGTTATATTATCATGTACATAACAGTTTGTTGTATCACTTGGGCATGTTATGTATTACATAGGGAGAAATAAATAGTATCATAAGGGAGGCCAACACTTCATTCATTTCTAGACACTTTGGTGTAGAAAAGATAGTAGTGAATCTCTAAAGGTATTGTTATTGGTCATGGATGTTTGATAATGTATCTCGTTTCATTAGAGGATGTTCTTTGTGGGCAACAGGTAAGCCTCGTAGTAGGAAACTAGGATTGTACACTCCACTTTTGGTACCTTCATGTCCATGGGAGAGTATCTTAATGTTTTTTGTAGGATGTATTCCATTGTCAAGGAAAGGTCATTATTACTTGTATGTAGTTGTAGACAGGTTCAACAAGATGTTTATACTAACGCCATGTAAAAAGAAAATTACAGCTGAACAAACATCTCATCTTTTCTTTCCAAATATTTTCGTTCATTTTGGTCTTGCTACTTCCATTGTAGGTGATTGAGATTCTCGATTTGTTGGGAATTTTTGGTCAAATTTATGGGACATGATGGACACTAAGTTGGCGAAGATTACAACCTTTCATCTACAAACAGATGGAAAAACCAAGGTGGTTAACATGACAATCATTCATCTTCTTAAAGGATATTGTAGTAAACATCCCAAGTTGTGGGCTGAACAGATACATTATATAAAACATGCATACAATAGGGAAAAGCATTCTTCCACAAATACATCTCCATTTAAGGCATCTTTTGGGTACTTGCCAAGATCTCCATTGGAATTCATATTTGAGAAAGATGTTTCCATCAATGGTCATAGTGAGATCGATAAGGCGAGGAATTTCATAGAGAAAATTCAGTCGATACATCATACAATGCAAGAACATCTTGAAAGAATTCAGAGCAGCTAAAGGGCAAGGCATGGAAAACACCATGTCGATCATAAATTTCAAGTTGGCGATGGAGTTTGGTTATATATTAGCAAAGAGAGACTTCAAGGGGAAGGTAAAAATCTTAAGCCAATCCATTATGGTCCTTTTAAAATTCTAGAAAAGATTGGTAACAATGCATTTAAGCCAGATTTGCTGCCTTATATGAAAACATACTCTCTTGTTAACGTTGAGAATTTGAGATTGTTTGAGCCTCCTTTGGTTGATGATCAAGGAGAGAATGTTCATTTGCCATAAATAAATGATTTCTCACCAAAATATATTGATGAACTTCAGGAAGATCTCATACTTGACAGAATAACTAGAACTTCAAAGAGGGGATGTCGAGTACCTTAGAGTGGGACTCAAGGGACAAAATCTTTCTAAGGCCAAATGGTGGTAGATCGAGAAAGTGAGGGATTTGCACCCTCACCTACTAAATAATTGATAGTATCTTTTGGGGCCCAAAAGGCTTCCAGTGGCGAGGAATGACCAGGTGCTTCGTATTTAGCTCAAAAATAAAAGTTCTTAGAATCACTCGAAATCTAAATCACCATGTACGTCTCAGAAAAATGATCCCGACGCAACTCGTTTCACTGAAAGCTGAGTTTCTATGAGGAAGATATTGTGTTCTTTCCACTCTACCAAATAGAGGAATTAAAAAAAAATGTACATTCACTGCACTGTCAGCAGTCCGTATTGCTAACATGGCAGGTGTCTGGGAAGGGTCAAAAGATGGTCAAAATACAATAAGGACTTACCAAGTGTCATATTTTCATTGGTCCTTAGGTGTGGTGACGTAGCATGTTTCTATTGGTTGAAAGTGGATCAATGAGGAGGGGACAAGTGGCAAGCTCGGAGGTTGCCATGTGTCCCTCCCCAAAGGTCAGTTATCGGTGCACAGTGTAGAAAAGTAATGGGTAGGTCGGTGGGGTCAAACTCGCGACCTCACCTCAACCAACTTTGTGTCTTACCGTTACACCCACACCATGAGTCTTAACATGCAATGGGTTCCGAATATATTTGAAGTTATAACATTTGCAGTTTGGGGTTTAGGAGGGGGCCAGCCCCCTCCATGTGAAAACTCCAACCAACTATGGTTATAGTTAAAAAATCAGTGGCCAATGTGGCCATAACTGCCAGCCTAACCACCATATACCACTGTGTCCACTCACGAAAACTGCAAGCTAACAGTTAAGCTTAACTACACGCTTAATGTGCCTAATCTCCATTATCTGTTAATTAACTTCGCTTAACATTTAATTAACCTCCAATTTAGTTTGGCGGAGTTTTTGGTAGACCCTTCTATTTCGGCAGTAACTCTAGTTTAGTGGAGTTAAGTGGGGTTCCTCCAGTTTTAGAGGAGGTTTACTAGGGAAAATAGTTCTTGTCATAACTTTGGAAAATTTTGACCAAATGGAGAGCAGGAAAAGGTGTTCCTAGTTAATTTAGATGTTTTGAGCACGTTGAAGCATGTTCTAGGAGTAGTAGAGCATTGTAAACAACACTTTTTCCATTATTGAGCTAATACAGAGGCCCAAGCCATGGAAAATGGACCAAGGAGATGTAGCCCAAGAGGGGTGAACACCTTCATCAAAACACTTTGTTAAGTGTTTAAATTGATGGTTTGTTGTACATTTGGTTGCTGTCGTTCAACACTTGTTTTTCATGCTATTTTTCTCATGAATTTAATGTAAAACTTGAAAAATTGACCTGTTTTCAATCAAAAAAACCATAAGGGAACCTATGCACATGAAGCAATTGACAAGCATTTGTTTATAAATCTGAAGTTGAAATTATCATAGAAAAAATAACATTCAATAACAGATCATTTTCTAAAGTGGTTACCTAAAACTTTGTCTGTCGCTTTCTCCCTCTAACTGCTTGGATTGCCCAGTTTTTGGAATTGGCTATGGTTATAGTGGTGTCAGAGGTGCTCTATAACTTAGATGTTGACTCATCGACCTTCCATATTCTATGTATGTGGTATCAAAGCTCTAAATATCTCTTAACATCCCCATAGTGTGACTTTAGGGCCAAAACACCTTACAACTCCATTTAAAAGAATCATTAAGAAATCATAACATTTTGATGACTTTAGCCCTTTCGTGCTTAGCCCCTTTTTGTTTATCTTATCATAAATCTATGAATTGTGACTGAAGGCTTTCATATAACACTGCATTGGAGATTTCAAAGCCCTTTATATTTTAACTTTTATTAATATGACGTTACAATATTACGAAATCCCAATTAGCCTTTAGCTCCTTTTTTCTTAGCCCCTCTTCCTATTTCTCCTCCATGGGAATCGATGTTGTGACTGGAGGCTTGGTGCTTAGGTGCTAAGGTATTTAAGATCTTGTCGAGGACCTGTCTCATATAGTATTTTATCTCACCCCTTGGTTCTTTAGGATTCCATAACCAAATGTTATTCAACATCGAAGCCACCTTTGATCGTAACTTTTCTCAAATGTAATTACAAAGAGATTCTAAGAGCTCTCACCTCTGATATTCTCCATAGTACCTAGGATGTAGACTATCTCTCTGCTCTAGGTCCTTTGGAGTCCATGTGACTAAAAGCCACTCAACATGAGAGCCCTTCCAATGGATTGGAACTTTATGAAGAAATTTGAAAGGAATTACAATAATTCACTCTTCTGAAAAAACGGCCTCCAAAATTATGTCACACCAACGTCATCATTTCCACATGGCACCACCTTAGTGTTGACACTTGTCACCCAAATTTGCATAATTAGGCCCCCCAAAATGTTGAAACTGACTGACACATGTACATCGTATGGCCACATCATGCTGACATCATCTTCCACATCATCTTCTCAAAGCCAATTATCTATTTCCATGTTTCCTTAGGAGGAGAGAGAAAAAGGACCCTCATTCCTTTAGTTTTCTATGGTTTCCTTCGTATTTTCCATTCTTCCCAACTTTAGTGCTTTCAAAGGAATTGCATTTGTTAAGGAGTTATGAAACTTTGTTGTTCTAATATTACCGTATTCTGAGGTTCATACTTTAGATATCAAGTGTTGATATGAGCCTACAATGAGGTCCGACCTCTTGACAGTCGCCTACTCCAATATTCCTCTTTTCATATTGGGTCTTGATAGTCATCCCCCAAATTTTTGGCTCTCTCGCTTGATATCGGCCTCTGAATTTTGTTTCTCCTTTGGATTTCGAACTTCGACCCTTCCTTTTTGGCTTTCCAATATTTCACCCATCCTTTTCTATAGTAGGAATAAAAATATGGCTGTTTGACATGATCTCAAGAGGGTATGTGTTATGAAACAAACTCAAGAAAAGATAGAAAAGATAGATCAACGCCTTAGAATTCAGCCTATTCGAGGGGGCAACCTCCTTTACATTACATAAATGAACAATTCTTAGATGATACAAATGACAAAACCTCCTTTCTATAATATAGGAGTCTAAGGAGTCACAATATAATCTAGCCGACCTAACAATAATAATATAAAGCCACAAAAATAACAATAGAGGGATTCTATGGGGCACAGTAATAACAATATGGGGGCAATAGGGGCACAACAATATTAATAACGGGTATAACTACAATAGTAATGGGGTAATCACTAGTATTATAGGGACCCAACATGCCCCTTGCCTTCAAAAAAGTGTTGTCCTCAACGCTTGAGTAGTTCTGGATACTTTTGCATAACATTATCATCCTCCCATGTGGAATCTTCAGCAGATAAGTTCTTCCTCTTGATAAGATACTCTGAAATTGATTGATTTCGTAGCTGTCAAGTTCTTGTTTCTATGACTGCTTCCGGTTCCAATATAATTTTTCCTTCCTCATCAAGTTCTGGCAA
>APFE030356317.1:61230-76310 GCA_000404065.3 Pinus taeda | reverse complement strand
CAATACTAAATATCATCTGATTCGACATCATGTTGAGGCCAAAACAATCCATCTCCATCATTGTTCCACAAATGAGAAAATTGTAGACATCTTCACCAAAGCGCTTGGAAGAGAAAATCTTGAACAATTTAGAATGATGCTTGGACTCACCAACATCCCTTCAGATTAAGGGGCGGAATGTTGACACCTAATCCTTGTGATTGGGTGAATTTATGTAAATAGATAAATAGGAAATATGAACGGTCATCGGGAGATGAATTGAAGAGTCTCTCCCTCATGTATATAATGAAGACCTACCTGATGGAATAGAACAGTCGAATCATTTTTTCTTTATGGAGTTACGGCCTAGCCTGATAATTACTTCATCAAACTGCTACCAAAACACAAGAAACAAGAACACAAGATATTGGATCTCTGCCAGGGAAAAACCCCTCTCTCTTAGAGAGGAAAATCCTTTCATAAATTTCTCTTATTGAAGCTTCTTATTTATCAATCCCAAACCCTAGACACTTGATAAGAATATCCTCCAAGCACAAGTCAATTCCTTCCTTCTTCTAGAAGTTTGTTTCCTGGCACTTTGTCCTCCTTCTTCTAGCACATCGTTCCCTAGCACTTCAACCTCCTACTTCCTTCAGCAATTGGTGATAGGCCTTGTTTATGTGAGATATATAAGAGATACTTAGCTTTGATACTTAGTGAGATCCTTCACCTATGAAGACACCTTCCTTCTCTTGTCTAACCGAGCTTCTTCTTGATGTGTAGTTGTAGACTTGATGTGACACTACTGCAGCTCTAGTTTCTCACACGTATGAGAGCTTACACTTATATTTTCACTCATGTCTCCTTCGTTTGTGAGATTCACTTATTTTCTTGAGTAGGAGGCCTTATAGGGCTAAGTCACTAGCCAAAACAATGAGATATATATGACCGTGATCTTATTGTTGTAGTGACCATAGATTTTCCTCCTTTTCTCACACGTGTGACTTTATTTCTTCCTTAGAACAACCCTCTAAACTTAGGTTTAGGTTTCTCCTTCTTCGGAGTACTAGAGGATCTGTAAACTCGACTTCCTTCACTCTTTTCTCAACTATCTTCTTCGTTGATTTCACAGGTATATTTCTTGTCATTAGAGGAGTGGACAACCTCTATATATAGAGATTTGTCCCTCCCTTAAGTGACTTGAGTCCGACTTGACCTTTCTTCTTCATTTTTATTCTTTAGTGATGTCGTTGCTTGGAGAGGACTTGTCACTTTGCTTGGGGGATATCTTTGACTCATATACAAATATATACATAGTGTAGCATGCCATTAAGGGTTTTCAACATTTCTTTTGACTCTTTGACTTACCTATATCACTTTGATTATCAAATGCCAGATGATTATCCAATCCTTTCATTCTTTCTTTCTAAGTGAAGATAAGAATGTTCTTTCTATCTCTTCCTCTAACAAGGAACTTGCCCAAGCTCCTTTGTAATTGGGAACTGTTAGAACTCCCTCTTAGCTAGGGACTTTTTCATACATCAGCAACTTCTTCTTTGTGGGTCCTTCATCTTCTTGACCTCCTTCTTTCTTTTGATGTCATGGAGTCTTTGTCTGAACTTCCTCTTGGTAGAGCATAGGCCATTGGTCACTTTCCTTCTTGGCTTGTAAATTCATTGCACCCTTCGTGGAAAGTGCCTTTCTTGATATATGTCAGGATTTTTCTTCATCTATCTACTATTTTGTCACTTGATTATGCTTCAGTATATTTATCACATAGATGCCTAGTCATAATTTCTTTCTCCAACACTTCGATCTAGTAGCCCTTCATGACTTCATCCTAATATTGCTTCAACATCAAATATTTATTTTGTTGCATGGCTCTCCATCATGACATATTTGTAGAGTTTAATTAGTTATCCGCATCTTGATATCTCCAAGGCCTTCATGGGTGTCAAGGTTTCTTGGATATTTTTCTTCCTTTGCCATATTTTTCATGCCTTCTTTTGGGAGATATCTTTAATGGATATTGTCAGATAGTGATTCTTTATTACTGTGGTGTTCTTCACATGCTTGATCTCTTTCTCCATTTTCTTCTTCTTGGATTGATTAGTCAACCACTTTATAGTCCTTATGGGAGCATTCTTCATATTGACCTTCATTGCATTGTAGTACATGACTTCGAGCATGTCATTGGTGAAAGAGATCCTTTTATACTTGATCATGCTTTATAACTATGCCCATGACCCAATAATATATATGATGACATGACTTAAACTTATATGTATACATACCTCATATTGATTCTTCTTTGATCATTTTGGTTTCATTTTATGGATCTTCTTGATTGGTGTAACCTTTCTTGCTTCATCTTTTCTTGCCTTCATATCATTCTTTCTTGAATCCCATGAATGAGACTCCCAATGAGACATATGCTCTTGTCTATGAACCTGCTTTTGAAGATTCTATCAAAGGTTCTTGAAGGCTCTTATCCTGCAAATATTTCTTCCTTTGATGATGGAGGCCTTCTAATATTTTAATCATTATCAATTATTCTTTCATCATGGATGATGTCCTATAATCGGTATGTTACTTCTACATGAATATCTTCAGCTACATCTACACTATGCTCCTATATTCTATAAGATATATTCAACCATGCATTCTATTCTATTTCTACATGATCCTATACTACTCATAACTTTGAAATAATACTTTGTAAATACGTTGACTTAGTCATAGTATAGATCTAGAGGATCTTCCTTCTTCTACTTATTTTCTTATTCTTTCACTTCTTAAGTTACATGAGCTTCTTCCCTTTTTCTCTTGTTGTTGTTGTCCTTCTTATGTTTAGGACAATCCCTTTTGTAGTGTCCATATTCTTGGCATCCAAAGCATTAGACTTTGGACATATCTATATTTCTTGTTCTTTGTGGACCAAATTTTCCAAATTTTCCCTTTCTCTTGGCCATGGTAGCAAATGATTGTTCCTTTGACCCCACATCATCCTTTTCTTTGAGTCTAATTTCCTCTACCTCGCATAAATACTATAGTTCACTTAGTGGGGTAACTTCCTTCTTGGCATATATGCTTGATGTGAAGTTGCCCCAATCCTTAGGTAGAGCATTGAGTACTACAGTTGTCATTTCTCTGTCAGATATGAGTTCTAGTTCTTGAAGTTGATCCCTCATCTCGGAGATCTTCATGAAGTAGAGAGTTATCCCTTCCTTTTATATCTTCATCTTGTATGAATAATTTCATAGAAATATCACTTCTCCAGTTATGCTTACTGAGAATATCTCTATTAGTTTATCATATATTTCTTTTGATGATTCAAATTTGAAGGCATAAGGAATGAGCGAGTCTTTGATAGATTCTATTAGAATCCTTTGAACCCTTGTATCATCCTTATTATACTTGGATAAGGGTTGAGTTTGTTCCTTAGCAAGGATAGTGGTATTCCCATTGATAAGGTCTATAAGTTCATTCTCTTTGAGAAGTAATTCAGTCCTCTAATTCCATGCAAGGGATTTAGTGGTCCCAACAAATTTGTTGTTTTCCTTGCAAAAAGACATTGATGTATGTCCAGGAGGGGACATATAGACTTCATTGTTAGAGTTTCAGATGTAGTGGACTTACTTTCTTCTTGAAGACTTGAAGACTTGCCTTCTGGATGCTCTTCAAGTTTCTTTCTCCAAATGGACTTGCTTGATGATGAGATTTTCTTCATGACTTGAATTGTAGTGCTTTTCCCTCTGAAGACAGTGTAGCATGACGTAGATCCCTCTTTGATTTTCTCTTGTTGTAGGTGCCTTTATACAAGGCTTTTCTTCTTGCTTTGTAGTTATCCTAGATGATATTAGATGGTATAATTTCGTATCCTTGATGTGATTATGACTTCTTGGCTTGATGCTTAAACCTTGTAGATGTTCTTGAGATTTCCTTCCTTGATGAGCCACCTTATGAGTGTTCTTGAGATGCCATTTTCTTCATGTGTCACCTTACCTCTTATACCATTTTGAAGAATCTAGGGCAATTAGACATAGTAGGATTCTTCTAGACTTGATAAAAAATTGTGAAGCACTTTTCCAATTTATATTGTTATCTTTATCTTCTTACCTTATTATTATTGTGTGTGTGATTACTTCATCAAACTACTACCAAAACACAAGAAACAAGAACACAACATATTGTCTCTTTGTTAGAGCGAAACCTCTCTCTCTTAGAGAGGAAAACCCTTTCATAAATTTCTCTTATTGAAGATTCTTATTGATCAAAGCCAAACCCTAAATCATTGACAAGAATATCCTCCAAGCACAAGTCAAGTCCTACCTTCTTCCGACACATTATTTCTCGGCAATTCGTCCTCCTTCTTTTGGCACTTTGTTCCCTAGCACTTCATCCTCCTTGTTCCTTCAAAAGTTGCTGGTAGACCTTATTTATGTGAGCTCTAGAAGAGATACTTATCTTTGATACTTAGTGAGATAATTTGGCTATAAAGACACCTTCCTTCTCTTATCCAACCAAGCTTCAACTTGATGTGTAGTTGCAGACTTGATGTGATAATACTGCAACCCTAGTTTCTCATACATGTGAGAGTTTTCACTTATGTTTTGACTCCTTTCTCCTTTTCATGTGAGAGTCTATTCTTCACTTGAGTAGGAGGCCTTATAGGCCTAAGTTACTAGCCCAGAAAATGAATTATATATGACTCTGATATTGTTGCTATGGTTACTTTAGACTATCCTCCTTTTCTTGCACGTGTGATTGTATTTATTCCTTAGAAAAACCCTCTAAACTTTTGTTTAGGTCTCTCCTTCTTCGTAGCACTAGAGGATCCTTAAACTCAACTTCCTTCACCCTTTTATTGGTACTATTATTCATTGATTCTAGAGGTATATTTCTTGTCATTGGAGGAGTGGACAACCTCTATATATAGAGGTATGTCCCTCCTTTAGGCTGATTTGAGGTCGACTTGAGGATTGTAGGCCAACTTGACTTTTCTTCTTCAGATTTCCTCCTCCAGTGATGTCGTTGCTTGGAGAGGACTTGTGACTTTACTTGGAGGCACTCTTATACAAATATATACATAGTGTAACATGCCCTTAACGGTCTTCAACATTTCTTTTGACTCTTTCAATTACCTATAGATTTTGACATGTGCTAGACCTATTTCAATGAGCAAGAAAATTATTGATAAATATAACAAAAATAATATTTCTTTTCTTTTATAAATACAAATACCAAAAGTAAATTTATGAAGACCGAACCTAGTTACGCTTTCTTCAACACCTCCCAGCCTTGATACTACATCTAACTTGTATCCCCCCCAAGCATAACAGGTCTCCAACTTGCTTCTTCTCTTCTTCCCGTTAGCTTCTCTTCAGTCTCTCTTGTTTTTATCATGAATGAGATAAAAGAAAGAAAATAAAAGGAATTTTAGGAATTACCCATCTACCACTCTTTTGGTGGTTAGTAACTACCTCTGCCTCACCAATTAGTGTCAGGTAATTACTAACTCATTAATGAGCTTCTATTTCCCACTCCTAAGAACAACCTATGACCTTTTAGCGAAACACTTAATTGGCTAATTCCATAATTCCTCAATAAATATAATCATCCAGGTTAGATGCCTAAGACCTATTTATGAGTAATTAGTTTCACCAATAATTTCGCATCCTCATCTCTTTCAGCCACATGTACTCAAAAATTAATTTTCCATATTTCTTTATTTATAAAAATAAAACATCATAATTACAAGTTTATAATCAGTCATTATCAATAATAAATTATTGATAATTAAATTCTTCACATGACTTTAATATTAAATATTTAAAAGGAAAAACACATATGCACAATTAATTACATAAAAACATAAATCCAAGGGACATCACATCCACCCCCACTTGAATTTGACATCATCCCGATGTCTAATCACAACTTTTTTTAAACATTTCCCAACTTTTTAAGACAAAGAAGGATATGATTCTTTAAAATAATCCTTTAACTCCCAAATAGGTTCTTATAGAATAAAATGTTTCCATAGAATCTTTAACTACGTTATGTCTCTACTCCAGAATGTGACTACCCTCTGGTCTAGAATATGTAGTGGTTTTGCTAGGAAATGTCCCTCTAGTTCCACATGTACAACATTCCAATAATTATATGAGTTGTATCATGCAAATACTTATTTAATAAAGAAACGTGAAAGAAATTGTAAACTTTTATGTTTATTGGAATGGAAAGTTGCTAAGTAATTAGTCCAATTCTGGCTAAGATTTCAAAAGATCCACAAAATATGGGTAATAAATTAGCACAAGTTTCAAGTCTAAGTGCATTGTTCTTTAGTAACTTCACTTTTAAATGCACATGATCTCCCAAATTAATTTCCTTTTGAATTCTCTTCAAATATACATAACTCTCTTGTCAGTTTTCTGTTGCTTTTAAATTACGTCTAACTTGTTTAACCTCCTCTTTTATTTCCTTTAACATATTTCACCTAAATACTGATGGATCTCTAGGATGGTCCCAACTTAGATGTACTTTGCATTTGGTTCCATAATGTACTTCAAAAGGACTCATCTTCAAACATGTTTGGTATCCATTGTTATCGAAAACACAACCAGGTGAAGGTAATCTTTTCACTTAGTTGGTTTGTACATAACATACATTCTTAACACATCCTCTAAGATATGATTAGTTCCTTTTGTTTTCCCATAAATTTGAGGATGATAAGTTGTACTAGAATTCAACTTTGTCCTCATTCCTTAAAATAGACCCTTCCAAAATTTTGATGTGATTTTGGCATCACAGTATGAAACCAATGTTTTCGGCATACCGTGAAGCCTAAATATTTCCTTCATAAAAAATTATGCTATTTTGATAGCTTTAAAAGTATATTTAACAAGGATAAAGTGTGCAAATTTTCTAATTTTATCTACCACTACCATAATTGAGTCATGTTTTCTAGTCGTTGGCGAACTGCTAACGAAATCCATGATATGGTTTCTCATTTCTATTGTGGAATTGGCAAATATTGCAACAATATTGCTAGATGTTGATGCGAAGCCTTCACTTATTGGCATTCAAGACACCTAGCCATATATCCTATTGTATCATTTCATTTTAGGTTAATAATTGATTTGAATTGGATCATTATATTGTTTTTCATCCATATCGATGCATTTGGAGTGGGAAAAGTGGAGGAATCATCTCACGAGACCATTTTTACCGACGGGCCCCAGTTTGGTGAAACAGGATCTGAAACCTTTTGAGAGCATTTTGAGGCATCAAATGATGTTTTTTTGGAGTTAATCAAATTATTCGTGCAAAATTTATGCCACTAAGAAGTTTTCCTACCTGTTTTCACACCAATATTTCCGGAAGATGTCGCATCAGCCCCCACTATTCATGGAAAATGGGTTGGACACATGTTTGTGATGGAAAAGACTTGTAACTCTAGTTAAGATTTGATGTTTTCAAATTAACCACTAGTTAGCTATCAGGTTGTGTTATAACCGACTCACTAGGAGGAATAGGCATTCCATTCTTTCAAGAGCACTTTGTTCCATAGCTAAGCAAAGATAGCCAAGAGAGATAGGAGGTAGAGCACACAGAGAGGATATGTGCACTATAGCAACCCATAGGCCACATGCATTATTTCTTTGTACCTGCGAAGTGACCTCACCTTCGAGCTGGGTTTTCTTCTAAAAGGGTTTCCTAAAGAGCATATCTTGTGTCTTGTGTGTGTGTTTGTGTGTGTTTATTTTGTCGTTCTCTACTTTTCTGTATAATTTCCATTTGTGTGCATGCTTGATTACAGTTAAATCTACAAATCTTACAGTTTAATAAACTATAATAATGTAAAATTTTCAGGGTTCTAATATAATATGGTTAGATTTATTGTAATGAACTCTCCAGTGGAATATCCATGACATTTTACAGATCAATAATAATCCTTCCTTAATATATTTATTAGTCGTTGATACCCAGGATGACCAATTTTTGGTTTCTTATGTAACTCATCTAACACACATGTTTTTTTTTTTTTTTGGTTTGTTAGGAAAGTAAATTATACCTTTAAAAATAAGAAAATATACATTATTTATTAAAAAATTAATTTAATCTTCACTAAATTCTACGTTTTTTTGTAATTTAATTTTTAGCTACAAGTTTTCTTGATCAAGTTATCTTATTATTTTTATCCTTTTAATCAAATTTGTCTACCAATTTTTTGTTGAAAGTGTGTAGACTTGATGTAGTTTCCTACCCAAAGCATCAATGATTTTATTCTCTTTGCCTTTAATATTTACAATTTCAAAATCATACTCACTATGGAATGCTATCCATTTTGGCTTGCCTAGAATTTAGGTTTGGATGATCAAAAATACATTTTAGGCTAACATTGTTTGTTCTTAGCTGAAATTTCCTCCCCATCAAGTAATGTCTCCACATTTTTAAGGCATGTATTATGGCTATCAATCCCTGATCATGTGTATCATAATATTTTTTATGGTCCTTTAGCTTTCTGGACTCATAATTGATCACATGATCCTCTTGCATTAAAACACCTCCCAATCCTTCTTTGCAAGCATAAATGCACACAACAAACTCTTTATTTAGGTTAACTACTTTTAATATGGGGGCAGTGATTAATAACTGCTTTAATTTCTCAAAACTATCTGGACACTTTTGACTCCATTCAAATTTGATCCCCTTCTCTTGCAAAAAAGTGATTAGACGAGCCAATTTAGAAAATCCCTCTATAAATATTTTATAGTAACCCGTGGTCCCCATAGACGGCCTAAAATCAGCTACATATTTAGGAAATGGCCACTTAGTAATGGGCTTAATCTTTTCTAGATCTATAGCAATCCCTTCTTTAGACAATACATGACCCAAATACTAAATTTGTTCTTGATAAAATGAGCACTTGCTAAACTTAGCACATAGCTTATTCTCTCTAAGTGTTTGAAGAACAATATATAAGTGTTGATTATGTTCTTCCTTACTCAAAGTAAACTAGAATATCATCTATAAATACTGTGATAAAATATTTTTTAAGAAGATTGCTCAATACACTATTCACCAACCATATGAAAGTTGTTGATGCATTAGTGAGTCCAAATGGAAACACCAAAAATTCATAGTGTTCATATCTTGTTCTAAATGTTTTTTTATCACTACTACAAATGGGGAAAATATGGCATATGTTCATTAGATATTCAAATCATTGTCATCAGTTATACAATGCATTCGATTAATAATTCCAATAGTTAAATTTTTTTGGATATCCAACACTTTTACTACTCAATAGATATTTGACAAGACTAACGTCGAATATCTTCCATATGCAATGGATAATAAAGCATCTAATCATCGAGGATTTTTTGAAGAATTGTAGTTGGATATATTATGCTGAACTCGTGATTTTTCGTTGAATATCTTACAATTTATTTTGTCATATATTCGATGTCATAATAGCTCGTACGACGAGAATGTCATGACTCCAATGGTTTGTTACATTAGTCAGGAATCAGATAGCTAACAATAGTTTATTAACATGGTCATTGAATATTTGATGGTGACTAACTAGACTCAAATATCTTATGGTTATATGAGCATTAAAGAATACATATAAACTAATCCCCATTCCTATGACCAATGAAGCAAGCCATAACTAGCATTTGCACCACAAGGTGTAAAGGGCATAGGGATAGTCTTCTAGGTTTTCTCTACCATTTGCATATATATATTATAATTATAATTATATATATAATATATATAATAAACATATGAAATATAATGGTTTCTAATGTCATGCTATAGGTTGGGGTTTGAGTGATTGAATGAGCTCAGAGATTGGTTGGTTAAACAAGCTCAGAGGTTGGGTATATCTTCAAAATTCTAATGTTCTAAGGGCCTTGATTATGCAATATGTCATTTCATAAAAAGGGTTGTTATCTGGAAGGATATTGTAGCTACACATAATACTATCTATTTCTCTTTTATTAACAACAGCTAAACATTATTTTTTTTGTGAAATTTTTTAATGAAATATATATGCATTACTACAGTTGATATTAGTTGGAGTCAAATCGCCATTGCCTTGGACAACTATATGTTCTATCAAATGCCAAACTTTTCAAAGGTGATAGTTTCTTGTCACAAATTCCATAAGTTTATGCAAGTATGTTCTAGCCATGATCTTTTCCAACTCAAAATAAAAATTTATGAATCTTAGTAGTTGGAGGGATGTAGTTGAAAATAGGATGATTAGTCACTATATCAATTGGTGTCTTAAAAATACAACACTTTGCACCAATAAATGCCATTCTAAATATTTGATATACTTAACTAAGTCCGTCAAGAGATATAAGTATTACCTTTAAAGAATACATAATCATATTCAATGGAACACAACTGATTGAAACTTTTCTTATAATATAGCTCTTGATTCTTCACTTAAAAGGAAAATTGGCATTTGCTTTGTGTTGATGGTGTTGGACCCACCAACATTCCACAGGGTCTCCCCGATATGTGGTCCCAATTAGAACTCACGTCCTTTGGGATAGAAACCCCATCTAGAATATGACCTGGTTATCAATTTCTTAAATATTTTCCTTGTATCTAACTGTTAGCAATAGAGGGGAATGCAGATATGCCTTCAAAAAGCAAGCAATTGTTCCTGTTGAGTGTTCAGGTGTAGGTGTGTCAAGGTTCTTCTACTGGGAAGGGAAAATAAAATGGGCCTCTAAGAGAGGGGTAATAGTACCACTCTGGTAGAAACACACACAAACAAGAGATATTCATCTAACAACCAACAGAATAGTCAACAAAGATGTGATGGCCATTGCAACCATTACAACACATTCTCAATATGACTAGCACTAAAATAGCCAAAATAGTTCAACTACTTTAGTAGAGGTGAAAAGAAACATGAATAATAAACAATTATAGAATAGTCTTACAAACATTCATAATCCATGCATGAAGAACATGTTTTCCATCAAGCTTCATGTATTAAGTAAAACTCCCAAGACACATGTATACATCAAACACCACTATCTCCAATAGTGGAGCATTGGAGCCACCACTTGCTCTTCAAAAGAACTAGATTATCTTTCTAATGGCTTGTGGGAGGAGCCAAGGTGAAAAGTACTTTTCTCATACAATGAGGGTGTATATATAACTAATGGGGTGATGTTTCACCTCCCTCTTGACTCTTTGACTACCCTCATAACTGCTTGATTTTCTATGACTTTTCAACTTTACATGACTCTTCATCATTTGCACATGTCCTTTCGACTTCCACTTTACCATACATCTTCGAATAATAAATTACATAATCCACAATAATGATGTGGCATATGAGGACTCATGCCATGAAATTACATGAAATCGCTGACATAGATTTATTGATGACATGGAAATTTCATGCAATTGTTGTTGCTCCTCCCTATGTGTCTTCTTGCAAATTCTCTTCTATCCACCTCCATATGGCTTAGAGGTAAGGAGTATTCAATGATAACAAGTCTTGAGTTGTGGTCACAAACTGGTGTCCCTTTCCTTTCTCTTGATTGACCAACTTGCGTAATCAACTACAAATATGTATTTTAGCATGTTTCCCTTCTCCATCTCCTTCTCTATCTCCTTTTTCATCATCCTGTCTATTGGCTTTATGACATAGGTGTTGTCCTTGATGGAAACTAACTCAGATGGTAGATCACAGTTTAGTAGGTTAACAGCATAGAGTTCAGATCAGACTCCATATGATGAAGAAAGAGAGGTATACACAAGTTCACCATTGGCCAAGCTAGGTATACACGTGGGTTCTATGTATACAAGTCGTGTATACGTACACACGCACTTTCACAGAATGTAAGGCATGTATATCCTGGAAAACTAAGTTTTGGTCCAAGGTATTTGGTCCATGGTATTTTGATCCATGGTATTGGTCCAAGGAATCTAGTCCTAGGTATTGACCCCAGGTATTGAGTCCAAAGTATTGGTCCTAAGTGGTTTTGGACCATGGTATTGAGTAAGGTCTAAGACTATAAAAGGAAGGGAAGATCATTAGGCAAAGGCACTCAAGTATTGAATATCTGATGAAGAGTAAGATCTAGTATATAGGTTATTAGGTTACAGTGCATAGCTAGATCTAAATCGAGGATGAACCTTAGCACTTAATGAAGGATGAGATCTAATGATGGGTCAAGATCTTAGGGCTTGAAGTGAATTATCTTTATGTGGTTTGATAATTTATCTAAATAACTAGTGCATGTTGTAGTATGTAAATATGATGATCTGGGTATAACTAAAGTCTGGAATTCTGGTAATGTATAAATCATCATTTATAGATCTGTACGCAAGTTCACTTTAGAAAAGGTGCATATACACGCTAGTTCTGGATATAAAAATAGTGTATACATCATAAATTTTATTTGCAGACCCATACACAGGTTTTCCTTGAGGAAAGCGTGTATGCACACATGTTCGACACATAGAAGTAGCATATACCTTATAAAATATGTTTTAGCTGCTTCTATTTGTTGTTGTAGTATTCTGGGTTCTAGTTACTGTATTTTGGTTACAACATTCTGAAAGATTAGATTGAAGGGTTGTCAAAGTGATCGATTGATTCAGTTGTGATTGGTGCAAAGGAGATTGGTTTATGTAGATATCTTTGATGATTGAATGATGTTATTGATGGATCCAGTCTGAAAATTTATGAAACGTGGTCCCTAGTGTTGTGTCTGGAGCATGATTGTTCAGAGGTCTTTGTTTCAAATGGATGTATACCACAGGAAGTTTTTACACTCCTCCATGTGGAGGGGACTTGTCCCCCCCATGGGGGTCTGGGGGCCAGCCGTCCCCCGGTAGGGGCTCGGGGGTAGCGCCCCCGAAGCTAAAAACATATGTAAATTTGCCTTGTAAAAGGATAGTAATTTCTAGTCAATCTAGGCCATTCATTAGGCGGATGATCTGACAGTAGAACTTATGTTTAGTTTAGGGTTTTTTTCCCTAGAAAGAAACCCCTCTCTTTGTATGAGGGCATTGTATTTGAGGTTGTGTAATAGATGTGTATTCTATGTGAGTGTGAGCTAGAAACGGAGAGGTGAGACTGTGAGAGAAAACAGAGGATATTACAGTGGATTTGCTATAGGTTGTGTCTCTTCATTTTGCTAGATAATAGAAAGGAAGGACTGGCTGTTCGGGGTGGACATAGCCCAAACTGGGTGAACCACGTAAATCTGTGTCTCTCTTGTTTTATGCGTTTTCTGTGTTTATATTTCTACAATATTTTATGTGTTCCATTGCTCCGTAATATATAATTTTCTAACAACTGGTATCAGAGCCGAAGGTCTATTTGGTTGATAAACTCGTAGAAAAGAAGGGTTCCTTGTTCGAGTGGGAGCAATGGCGGAAGATGCTAAGTTTAGGGTCGAGAAATTTAATGGCCATAACTTCTCATTGTGGAAGATGTAGATGGAAGATTATCTATATCAGAAAGATCTATACCTACCATTGGGAGGAAAAATAAAGATGCCGATGGGTATGAAAGATGAAGAATGGAACCTTCTCGATAGAAAGGCACTCGAAACAATACGGTTGTGCCTTACAGCGTTGGTCACCTTCAACATTTCAAAGGAAACAATGATAGAGGGTTTGATTAAGACGTTGGAGAAACTATATGAAAATCCCTCGGCCTCAAACAAGGTATTTCTTATGAAACGGTTATTTAATATGAAGATGTAAGAAGGTGGATCTATTGCAGATCATTAAAATGATTTTAATACTGTTACAAGTCAGTTATGTTCTGTAGGGGTAAACTTTGATGATGAAGTTAGAGCTCTATTATTCTTGTGCTCATTGCTAGAAAGTTGGAATGGTTTAGTAATGGCCATTAGTAACTCTGTGTCTGGATATAGTACTTTAAAGTTTGATGATGTTGTTGGTGCTATCCTTAGCAAGGAAATGCGATGGAAAACCTCCGGTGAGACATTGGGAAATGCTTTGAGTGCAGAGTCTAGGGGAAGAAAAATGGAAAGAGGAAAGAGCTCAGGATATCGCAGTAAATCAAGAAAAGGGAGATCCAAGTCTAGATCGGGGATAGTGTGCTCGAAATGCGGAAAGAAAGGACACCTAAAGAAAGACTATAGATCTCGGAAGGGAAAAAAGAAGGAGATGCATAGCAAGAAAACAATCATGAAGCAAATGTGACAGGTGAGGTGTTACAAGATGCTTTGATTCTTTCTTTCGAAAATATTACTGATTCCTGGGTGGTAGATTCAGGGCCTCATTCCATGCCACACCTGATAAGAAATACTTTCATGACTATGTTCAAGGAGATTTTGGACAAGTTCGTTTGGGTGATGATAAACCCTATAAAATTGTTGGGATGGGTAAGGTTCTTGTAAAACAACAGAATGGAAACCAATGGCTACTAAAGGAGGTAAGGCATGTCAGAATCTAAAGACAAATTGATTTCAAAGGGAAGTAGGCGCTGAGGTTGTGTGACAACTTTCACAGATAAGCTTGGAAGGTCACCAAAGGAGCCCTGGTAATAGCAAAAGGCGAAAAGGTTGGTACATTGTATTTATGCAATGGTATTTCTAACTCTGTTAATGCTTTAACTTCCAAAAGAGCAGATGCAACATTATGGCATCATATGCTTGGACACATGAGTGAAAAAAGGATGAAGATTCTTCACTCAAGGAATTTGTTGCCGGGTTTGAAGAATGTTGATTTGGACTTCTGTGAGAATTGCATTTATGGAAAACAGAAGAGAGTCAGATTTCTCAGAGTTGGGAAAGAAAAGAAGAATTAAAAATTACAGCTTGTGCATACAGATGTATGGGAACCTGCTCAGGTATCATCTCTCGGTGGCTCTCGTTATTATGTTACTTTTATTGATGATGCAACTAGAAAAACTTGGATTTATTGTATTAAGAATAAATCTAATGTATTTGATACTTTCAAGAAATGGAAAGCTTTGGTTGAGATTGAGACAGGAAAGAAATTGAAGTGTCCCAGATCAGACAATGGAGGTGAATATTGCAGCAAAGAGTTTGATAGGTACTGTTCAGAGCATGGAATTC
>APFE030356317.1:32712-59979 GCA_000404065.3 Pinus taeda | reverse complement strand
AGGTTGAAGAAGAGCTTGTATGGCTTAAAACAGGATCCAAGGCAGTGGTATCTAAAATTTGACAAGTTTATGTCTGAACAAGGTTATACTAGATGTCACTCTGATGATTGTGTTTATCTGAAAAAGCAAAATGATGGCAACTATATTATATTGTTATTGTATGTAGATGACATGCTTGTTGCAGGATCTAACATGCAGGAACTAAATTGCTCAAAAGAAAATTGGCAATTTCATTTGCAATGAAGGATTTGGGAGCTGCAAAACAAATCCTTGGTATGAGAATAACCAGAGATAGGAAAAATCGTAAATTAACATTGTCTCAAAATGAGTACATACAAAAGGTGTTGAAAAGATTTAACATGCACAATGCAAAACCAATTAGTACACCTTTTGCTAGCCATTTCAAACTTAGCAAGGAAATGTGCCCAAAGACCCAAGAAGACACGGATTATATGTCTAAAGTTCCATATGCATCAGCAGTTGGAAGCTTAATGTATGCAATGGTCTGCACAAGGCCTGATATTGCACATGTAGTGGGAGTTGTAAGCAGGTACATGAACAGTCCAGGAAAGGAACATTGGATGGCAGTGAAATGGATTCTCAGATATTTGAAAGGTACCACAAATCAAGCATTATGCTTTGGTGGTTCAAACATTTCCCTACAGGGATATGTTGATGCAGATATGGCAGGTGACAGAGATAACAGGAGGAGCACTACAGGATATGTATTTATTGTTGGAGGAACAGCTATCAGTTGGGTTTCAAAAATCCAAAGTGTTGTTGCACTTTCAACAACAGAAGCAGAGTATGTTGCTGCTACAGAGGCTAGTAAAGGAATTATTTGGTTACAAAGGTTTATGGGTGAATTGGGTAAGGAACATGATAAGGGCACGTTATACAGTGATAGCCAAAGTGCCATTCATCTTGCAAAGAACTCAACATTTAATTCCAAGACTAAACACATACAGCTCAAATACCATTTCATACAATCAGTGTTGGAAGATGGACAGTTGAAGCTGGAAAAGATACACACTAGCAAGAATCCTGCAGATATGCTAACAAAAGTTGTAACCAGGGAGAAACTAAGAACATGCTTAGTTTCAATTGGTCTTCAAGGATGATGATGAAAATGAGAAACAACCAGGTCCAAAAGAGGAGTCATTTTCCAACAGATGAAGCAGCGATGGAGTTGCTACAATCATTCTCCAAGTGGGAGATTGTTGTGTGTGGAGCATGATTGTTCAGAGGTCTTTGTTTCAGCTGGATGTATACCCCAGGAAGTTTGTACATGCCTCCACGTGGGGGGGACTTGTCCCCCCCACGGGGGTCTGTGGGGGCCGATCGCCCCCGGCTGGGGGGTCCAGGGGCTAGCGGTCCCCCGACGGGGGCTTGGGGGTAGCGCCCCCGAAGCTAAAAACAGATGTAAATGTTCCTTGTAAAAGTATAGTAATTTCTAGTCAATCTGAGCCGTTCATTAGGCGGATGATCTGACGGTAGAACTTATGTTTAGTTTAGGGTTTTTGGCCCTAGAAGGCAACCCCTCTCTTTGTATGAGGGTATTGTATTTGAGGCTGTGATAGATGATTATTCTGTGTGAAGCGAGAAACAGAGAGGTGAGACTGTGAGAGAAAACAGAGGATATTACAGCGGATTTGCTGTAGGTTGTGTCTCTTCATTTTGCTGGATAATAGAAAGGAAGGACTGGCTGTTTGAGGTGGACGTAGCCAAAATTGGGTGAACCACGTATATTTGTGTCTCTCTTGTTTTGTGCGTTTTCTGTGTTTATATTTCTGCAATATTTTATGTGTTCCATTGCTCCGTAATATATAATTTTCTAACAAGGTCTATAGTCTTTGCATCTATTGCATATGATATATTGTTATTATTATTCCCTTCCAACTCTCTTTTCTTCAACTTTTTCATATCCTTGCGGCTATTGTTATTTCACAAGATTTATATATCATTTTGTTCCTTAAGAATTTAGGGCTTCTCTCTATGTACTATTACTAATTATGTTCTCTTCCCTCATCCTTTGATTGAAAGAAGCAATTGGATTTGTGTTTATTGATTGAGAAAATATTCTCTTTGAGGAGTTTGAATTCAAAGAATGGTTTTATGTGTAAATTTCTATAATTGTACAAAGAATTTGTTGAAATTTGTTGGTTATTTGACTGGAATTGAAATAATTGTGAAAGTAGGGACTGCCACCTATGGACCCTATCCGCTATGCAGCTATCAGATCAGAGGTCCATTACCTCTCCCAAGTTTGCATTCCTACCGTCTCTTCTTGTTCACGAAGATGCCCCTTCTACTCATCCTCTACGAGATCTTTATCCACGAGTTCTTTTGTATGCTTTCTCTCTTGACATCAAATTTCCTTGTTCTCTCATCTGTCTAGACCATATTCCCTCACCTATTACTTTGATGCATTCCACTCTTGATACTCTAATTTAGTGTTCTTGTGCATGCAAAATAAATAGAGTCCTCTAGTTTTGATGTTGGGTGAGATTTATCTATTAAGGACCCACTTTGAGTTTGAAACAAGACACTCAAAGGCCATATCTATAATATCCATGCTCTCAAGTGGTAACTATAATCCATTTGGTACTTCTCCATGTCTATAAGTGCAC
The DNA here is from genome assembly GCA_000404065.3 of Pinus taeda. NCBI lineage: Eukaryota > Viridiplantae > Streptophyta > Pinopsida > Pinales > Pinaceae > Pinus > Pinus taeda. Next base: position 57,349 of record APFE030356317.1, on the reverse strand, counting down.
ATATTTCCATACAAACAACTGGTCAATTCATTGATACCTCCATAGTTGAGCTCAAGCATGGAGACATTTTGGGAGGGCTTCCCGAAAGCTATTCGCATGTACTTGGGCCAAGACAACAAGAGTTTTGTGGTTTTTCTCTAAGAAGGTATGGAATTTTAACTATGATATGATTCTATGTTTTGTCTCTTGGGTCACCTTAATAACACAATTGTGTGTGTGTGTGTGTATATATAATATATATATACACGATTTTTTCTCTCATAATCCACTAGTTTAGGGATAGGGACTGTGACACTGTTTATTTATGATTGTTACCAAAATAGAAATATGGCACTGTTAAAGTAACCACTTAACTAACTAATCAAAATTCAGCCTATATGATGGTTGAAATGGAAATATTTTGACAACAATAACAATCTCTTATTGGAATTTTCTCTCTTCCAACTAAAGTTTCTATTACTGGTGTACTCATCCAACTATTCCAAAACAACTATTGAATTTCTTGCTTGTCATTTCTCTGAAAATTTATCCATTCATTTCACAACCAATAAGATTTCATAAGTCACCAGCTTTCATATTAAGCGACAAGTTTCCCTAGAGATGAGTAGCATTTCAAAGGCCCTCCCTGAGTGTACATAATATTTTGTTACAAAAGTTGCACCTAGTAGCATGCAAAGTCACAATAGATATAAGATTTGTATTAATGAGTATATAAGGTCGCGTCGATAGAGTGAGGAGGTGAAATTTTCTAGCTATAACAAAACTAGATATTTAATTAGGTAAGTTTGTTATCTAGGGTATTGATAACATGGTACAATTAGCACACCAATAGTTGTAGAGTTGAGCGATATTACCAATAGTTTCGAGATATCTCCTAGATGGAAACAACATACTCCTTAGTAGAATTTTAAGGTAAAAAATGGGCCTCAAGAAAAAAAATGTGCTAACAAAATTAAATTTAAAAGAACCAATAATATTGAAGATGATGATGTCATCCGAGGGGTAATTATTTTGGAGGGAAAAGAATAAAACTAGCTTTTTGAATTGTATTTTTGGCTCATATCCTTGTAGCTTTACTCAAAAGTCAAGTGTAGACACTTGTTTGATGAAAAATTTAATTACACATACAAATAATACCCACTCAGCATACTTCTAAGTAGACCAACATCGAAAAAAAATGAAAATACATGAAAAAAGTATGTTCCAGCACACTTTTTTCATGTATTTTAATTTTTTTAGATTTTGGTCTACTTAGGAGTATGGAGAGTGAGTATTATTTGTATGTTAAATTTAATTTTTCATCCAACAAGTGTCTACACTTGACATTTGAGTAAACCTACAAAGAAATGAGCCAAAAATACAATAAAAAGGTAGTTTCCTTTATTTATCTTTCAAAATTCATAACCTTTATTTTATTATTTTAACTAATATTTTATAATTTTCCTTAGGAGGCCCATTTTAGAACTCATAGTTCCCCTAATATCGCCTCTATGCTAAATCCAATGGTTGAATGTATTATCCTCTTAATACATGTGAGGAACTTGTAATATGGCCAATCCATCAAAATATTTTGGTTTGCAAGCAAAATTTGTAGTTCTATATAACAACTTATCCACTTCTGAATATGATAGTACATCACATATTAGTACTATTATTTGACGAGATTCTTCTTATTCATCTTGATTATTACTTGGACTTATAATTTCTACTCCAAAATGCCACATTGATGACACATCAAAAATAGTGGTAATTATTTTTTCACGATTGGCAGAATTGGTAACGCGTCAACTTTCATACTCATGTGACATGGTGTTGATCCCTAATGACTACCAGTACAACCTCCATTTTCAACTGCACCACCCCCAAGCACAACACATGAGTAAGATGAGGTTTGAACCTGTGACCTACACAGTGGCACAAACACCTTAGCAGTGCGTTTGTCGGCCAACAAGTTACACCTATCGGGGCTTAAAAGTGGTTGTAATTTGCACATAATACTTTTAATAAATTTACATGTACTCTTTGAAATTACGATGAACTGTATTATAAATGGGTTCATCTTTAGTAGAAGTCAACATCGTTCATTTATCGATATTAAATTGTTGAAAAATGGCTTGAATTAATGAAGTATTAGATTTACTAATTACTATGATACTCTCTATTGTTGATAGTATAGTCAAAATGAACAAATCCATTCTCACATATGTTAAAACCTATTTACAAGATTCACATGACAAGATAAAATTTCTCCATCTCGAATCATATCTCCAATGAGCTGGTATTTGTTTAGAGAAATTGTCTGTTTGAGCTTGAGAAAGATTCCCATCAGCATCCAACACATGATCATCTCATTGACACCACTTTAGGAGCAAATTCAAATGAAGACGAAGATGTTTTTCTTGCACTTCTCAAGATCATCATCAAACATTAGGAATATTCCATTAACAAAAACCACACAAATTATCTTGGATACAAAATGAAAGTGGCATTTCACATTCCAGACTTCTCCAAACCAATCTAGTTTCAAAGTGTTGGACATTATGAGACTTGTGCCTTAAAAATGATAAGTAACCAATTGTTATAATCATATTTAAGGGGGAAACATCCTTTTATAATGAATACAATGTATAAGACAATATTTGATGATTCTAATTCTAGGCCCCCTTAATATATAGACAGTAGACAAGGGGTACAATTATAATAAAATGTGATCAAGAGGATTATAGTCTACACAACACTGTAATAATAACTCAATGTATAGGGCTTAATAAGGGGTTTTAGGGTTAACCAAGGCCTTATATAGGGCTTAAAATGCCCCTCCACTTCAAACATCTATTCTCCTTGACACTTGACTAATTTCTAGTGATTTTGTAAGAATAATTCATATTTCCATGTAATCTCTTCCATTGGTAGGTTCTTTCATTTGAACTTGTACTCCACAATTTCTAGGCTACTCAACTGCTTAATCATTGTTTCAAGGATTTTTTATACTTCTAATATGATTTCCCCTTCTTCATTTATCTTTTGTACACTTTCCAACCTACAAATGAATAACATGGTCATGATCTTGATTGGATGGAAGACCCTTAAGCATTAATCCAAATACCTTGGGATTATTATTGACAACTTTAGGAGATACCTTGACATAGATGATATTGATGTTCGAACATTTAATGAACATAATTGTGCCATTACACCATGGTGATCCCTTTTGAGTAATTTTTTCATTCCATTAGATCTTATCAAATTAGAGGATTTCCCTTGGATACCTCTAAGCTCAATTTATTTTCCTTATGAGGTAAATATTATGAAGAGATATTGAGAATTAAAGGTTATTGTTCCCAATGATTATAATCATTGGAACCCTAATACAAAATCATCATGACCCATTTTTATTACAATCATGGGACTATCTAACAAATACTGCCCCATATTGAGCTTAATATTATGACACTTCTTTGAACAATTTATGGTGCCTCCATCTACAATCATTACTTGCAACTATGGTGTTGGATATATGAAACAATTGAGAAGTTTTTCTAATTTGTAATTGATCAAGCTATGGGTAATTCCTTAATCAATCAACATTGTTACCTTCTTTTTGGTATATCCTTCTATCTTGAGGGTATTTGGAGTATTGATGTTAGCCAATGCATGACAAGCGATTGTTGGAGTAGTCTCTTTTATCTATATATGTGGTGAAGTTTCCCCTTCTTGATATTCTTCATCTTCAAAGTCTATGTACAATAATTTCTTCTCATTGCATTTATGCCCCTTACTATATTTGTTGTCACAATTGCAACATAGTCGCTTTTCTCTTCTTTCATCCATTTGTTGATGAGTCAACCCTTTTGGTTTAATACATGGAGCATGATTTTCTCTATAGTTATTGGTGACCAGTTTTATAGTGGCCATATTTTTACTTTCCACTTTTCTTGCCAGATTAAAATAATTTTCTAGAGATTTAGGCTCAAAGAGATGCATCTCATGTTGGATGCTTTCCTTTAAAGTTCCCATGAATAGGTCTAACAAATAATCCTCTGAAATATTCTTTACTTTCAAACTCAACTTTTGGATTTGTTAAATGTGCTCTATAATTGGAAATTTTGTCAAATATTTATCAATTGACTAAATAATGTATTTCTCTTAATACCCCCATAATGTTCTATCAATTCCTCTATAAAATGGACCAAGATGTAACATAATCATTTTTCCTTTCACAAAGCCATTGATACCGTACATGCTGGTCTTGTTCTAAGAATATGGATACAATATTTACCTTTTTTAAGGATTCTACTTGGTGTAGATCAAAGTATTTCTCCATTTAAATATTTATGTTACAAGAACATTACCATCAAACTTCATCATATCAGTTTTTGGAAATTAGTAGTTCGTTAGTGCTAACTTGAAGCCCTCATGGCAAGGACATGGAACTAAAAATTGATGATTATGGTTCAATGATTCAATATTTGTTCTCTCCAATTGTGATAACATACTCCCCATATGATATTGATTCTCAACATCATGCTTCTCCTTATGTCCATGATTTCCTTGTACCTCAATATCCCTCTTAGGTAGATATTTCAATAGAATGTTTTGTAATTATTTTATTTCATTCGAGATGGAATTTTTCATTTCTTCCTTATTTTCATTTATCTTATTTTCTATTTCTATTTTAAATTTTTCTTGAGAACCTGATAAATCCACCATTTTCAACATACTATCATTTATTTCATTAATTTTGTTCTCTAATTGAGATAAACTAAATTTTAAGTCTTCACTTTCTTAATGAGTTAAGAAGGAATAGATTTAATTAGTGTAGTAGACTTATTTTGAAACATGTTGGAAAATAATTATAATACGCCTCTTTATCACAATTTTCAATTATTAAAAAAAATGGGATCTTCTAATCAATAGTGAGGTCACTTGTAAGTTATGTACTTTAATTTGGAGAATTTCTAAATGGATGAAGAGTTTCATGATATATCTCTAATATTTGAGTGCTTCTAGATCTGAAAGTTTGGTTTGTAATAGTCTAATATGTCTTTTCTATAATTCCACATGTGTGAATGGAATTTGATGTGGCACGTGAAAGTTATGGTAACTTTCCCAAAACTTGTTGATTTTTGGCCTCTTACCATGAGAATAATTTGTATACCATGCCACGTATCTATTTCTTCAAATAAAATTATAAAAATTGTACCTACTTCTGTATGTCTCCTAAAATTCTTGAATACTTCACAATCTAAAACGTCCCAGAAAAGAAGATATAGCAAAAACAAAAAGCTGACATGTTTAAACTTTATTTTGGGATTGTTCAGAAACCATAACTTCCACAAGGTATAACTCTAACAATATAGCAAAAAAAATTATAAAAATTGAACCAGATGTTCCACAATATTTCTTCTTAATATGGTCCAAGTTTCACTATCTGAAACCTCATAGGAAAAGGTTATTATGAAAATGCCAAATTGGCTTGTTTGAAATCTATTTCAAGAGAATTCAAGAACACGTAATTCCTTAGAGCATATGTCCAAAATTATAGTGAACCAACATCTAGAATTTGAGCTATATTTTCAACAATAAGTTTCCTCAATGTGATCCAAGTTTCACCATCTAAAACCTCTTAGAAAAAAGTGTAACGCGAAAATGTCAAACTAGATTGATTTTAGGAGCATCTGGGAACACTGACATCCTTGGAGTAGATCTCTAAAAATATAGTGGACCAAAATATAAAAAAATGAAATAGATATTTCATTTTATTTCTCCTCAATATAATCCAAGTTTCAACATCTAAAAATTTCCAAAAAAAAATTATAGCAAAAATGTCGAACTCACATGTTAGAGACTGATTCCAGGGGTATTCAGAAACCTTAACTTCCTTGGAACATATATCAAAAAATATAGTGAAACAAGATATGAAATTTGAACCAAATATTTCTCAAGATATCTTCTAAATATTCTCTAAGTTTCACCATCTCAAACCTCCCAGAAGAAACATCATAGAAAAAATTCCATGATGGCCTATTTAAAGTAGAAAAACCCTAGATTCATGAGCTCTAATACCAAATGTTATGAACTTTGCACCTTAAAAGTGATAAGAAACCAATAATTACAGTCATATTTGTGGAAAAATGTCATTTTATAATGAATATAATGAAAAATGCATATTTTGATGATTCTATGACTAGGACTCCTTTTAATATATATATATTATAGTGACAAGGGGTACAATTATGATAAAATAGGGCCAATGAGAGGGGTTCTAGCCTACATAAAATATAACAATAACTCAATATATAGGGCTTAATAATGGGTATTATGGTTAACATGAGCATTGGGAGAGGGGGGTGGGGGGCAGCTAACCTAGTTGTTTCATTCCTCTTCTCCTTCTTCACTGTGATTTTCTTCCTCTACATGTGCCAGTGTTGGTTATTCTACTGTCGTGGTTCCTTTAGGTTTGGTTTGGTGGAGTTTATGATGGGATGGAGTTTCACAAGCTATATTATGTTTCTTTGCCTCCTTTTTCAATTTCCTACACATGGAATGGGCATATTATAGTGTTTTTTACCATCTCACTGCTTTTCCCACTACCATTCTATCTGCTCTGGGCATCTACTCTACTTCTACAAGGATTTATGGGAGTTTTGCTAGGCTTTATGACCCTTTCCTTTTCATTTTCCACTAGGGGGGTTAGCTTTGTAGGGATTTTTTCTTCGTGGGTCTTGCACATAACTAATGGGCCATGGTTTTCATCGTATTTTTTTGTGTTGTCCACCTTGGAAGCGTTGAAGGGATGGGTTTTTTTTTACCCATTTCCATGCATTATCACACCATTTCTGTGCATAGCCTCTACACAAGCTCCTTTTGGGTTCGTGGCTTGCTTCTTAAAGTAATCTTGGCCTCTTGGTGTTGGTTTCAGGACCTGTTTTTAATTTTCATTTGCAATCACGTTGTGTGTTGGTTGACTGCATTTTTTTTATTTTCGTTCCCTTCTAGGACTTTGGATGTCTATGCACCTTATCTTTTAGCTTGTTTTTAGCATCTTGTGGCTTTCATGCCATATTTTCTACTAGAAAAGCTTGTGTGCCTTGGTTTTTTGTTATTGCATAGGGACAGGGTATTTGATATTAAGGTTTCATACTTTTCTCCTCCCATGATAGATGATTTGTATCAAATAAGGAACAACCCATGCTGCATACACAATCAATTTGTTTACAAAAGGTAATTTTTATTCCCTATTTACATAATTAAAATTACATTTTTTTTCTTTGGAAAAAAACATGGACCTTTTCAAGCCATAACATTGGTTTTCTTTAAGAAAGGTCATATTCACTTGCTCCATATCCATATTAGATTCTCAAATTCCAACATTGTCATCAAGTTGGCCACATGTAAGATCAATTTTTTTATCTTCACCTTTGTGAGCATTATGGAAAACATTCTCATCATTTAAAAATATGCTCTAATCACAAGAATGCTACAAGATAAAACACTACATTTTGTTGGATCACTTCTTGGAAATGATATTCAACAACCAATAATATATATTAGTCATACCAAAGAATTCATTTTTTAGTGTTAACACATCTTATAATTGATATATTTTCATCTTCTCACCTTATATTTGATTTTTTTTTTTTTGGGGGGGGGGTCAAGGGGGGGATGGGGGTGAGGAATTGATAGTCAACTACTAGTTTCAAAATCATATAAAGAATTCTTAAACCACACCTGAAACTAGAGCCAACTACGAGAGCCTAGAGCTAGAGTCAGAGTTGTAGTTAAAGAGAAAGCCATGTTTCATTAGTGCCATTTGGTTTGTGGTTCTCCTCAAACCTCCACTTAGTACAAGACTTACTGCTTCTTCTAGACAATAGTTTGTGGTCATCTTCTAACCACATTTCCATATTTTTTGGTCATCCTTAAAACATCATTAGAGAGAAATTCCATTTTGCAGAAGACAATAGCTTCGATATGTTATCACCTGGATTGAACCTCAGGCTGAAGGAAGGCAATACTAGGGTAACCACAAACCACGCTTAGCCAAGTAGTTAGCCCTACTAGGCCAGGAGAGGATTCTCTCCGTAAGGATCTCAGCCAAGATGACTCGATCAGGAAAATGATATTAGGCTAGGTATAGTAGCACAAGATTTGATTTGATTTGAAGGGGTTTTTCTAGATCAAGAGGAGCCGGACAGTTAGGGCAAGGAAATTAGGTCAAAATTGCAGGGTGTTCAATGGGGCAAGGTAGGCACAAGGCTCAACACTCTTTGATGGGTGAGGTGATTCAAGACCAGTGATAAGCTAGGAAGAGCATGTGATCACCATGGATCCTTCCTAAACTGAAGAAAACATAAACTGTGAATATTTTCCCAAAACAGAGCATTAATGTTATGGGTTATGCCTATCAACATGAAAAAATCCACTTAGAAGAAATGAAATGATTAATGAAATAGACAAAACATTTAACATATTATCACAAGAGGGGAAACTAAACTAAACATCATACCACATGGATCCCAAAGAAATAACTGCAGTTTTTCATTAATCTCCTGCTAAACTGATACAAAATGATGTCCAATCAAAGCATAAGCATCCAACTGAGTCCAACCCATTACAATGAGAAAGAAGAAGAATATATAGACATTGTTTCAACCTCCTCCCATCCTCAGGGGTCGAATTTGTTGAAATGTGCAACAAGAAATGCTAAAAATAACATTGTTATAAATCGCTGGGCTATAAATAGCAGTTTAGCCATTGTGGATCTTAGCAACAATGGGTCAAAAGTGAAAGTGCTAAAAATAGATTTTATAAAAATAGCATTTCGAGATCCCTTCTTATTTTAGTCAGTCCCTGGACTAAACATAGGAAGTAAAATTCGAATTTGATGTTAACAACTATTTGTAAATTGATTAATTAATTCATCTTGAGTTAATTAGTTAAGGAATTATGAACATGAAGTCTATGTGAGGAAATGAAAAAGTTTCTCCTTTGATTGAGGGATTTATCCATTAGTTAAAGAGATAACAGTGAGTTGTAATATTGAGTTGTAATTAGTTGGCTCAGTTAACTGAGTCAAGTCCAGTTAGATTAATTTAATAGTTTGTTAAATTAATGAGAGTTCAGTTAGTTAATTCTTGCATGCATGTAACTACTATATTTCAGATAATTGAGTATTCATTCATGGATAAATCATGCATGTTAGTTCAGTGAGAGACCCAGTTGAGATCAGATGGAGGGACAGTGTACTATCAGTTGCAAGAATATTCCATTGTGAATATTCCTTGCATGTAGAAGGAATATTATTCCTTAAGGATTGCGCAGTTAGATCAGAGGTTACAGTGAGTGTGATGAGGCCAATTCACACATGTGATATCATTGGACCCCAATCAAAACTGCGGAAGGAAATAGGAGGTTTGGAGGGCTTGAGGAAGATATATTCTATGCCTATTTAGTCTGTGAGCTGTATTGTTTGATTACAGAGGGAGCAGGATAACTTGAGAGCTGATTCTTTTTGTAAATTGAACAAGATTTCCACTTGTATGATAATATAGAGTTGGGGTTTTAGGCTGGTGCTTTCCCTAGTGTTATATCTTCTGTGTTATGGTTGATTACTTCTCATTCTCAGTTATATTTGTTCTTGGTTGATGTTTCTCATGTTCGATTAAGCCTCTGCTAAATTGTTTGTAGAAGTAGATCAAGTGTTTTGCTTTAGTACATTGCATTACTAGGTGATCTACAGTGGGAATTTCTACATGGTATCAGAGAAAAGGTGATCAAGGAAGAACAGTATACAAGCAGGAGAAGTTCAAAGTTTGGTTTCTGAATATTGAATTGAGTTCTTATCACATCTATTTCACCGATGGCATTCAATGGTTTAAGACTTGAATATGCCCTTGATGGCAGTTCGAATTATATAGCCTGGAAGGATCGCATGGAGGCAGTATTAGAAGATAACAGTCTAAAGGACTTCATTCATCAAGAAGTCCAGAAGCCAACTGATGCTACTCAATTTGCGGAATGGAAAAAGTGTGTGGCTAGAGCAAGGAGAATCCTCCTGGAGGGAGTTCGAGATCACATTCTCTCGAGCCTCCATGGGAAGGAGACTCTGTTTTCGATGTGGAAAACATTAAAAGATCTTTATCAGAATAGCAGCGATCAGAGGAAGCTGGTGCTGAAAGATAAGCTTTGAAAGATCAAGTGTGAAAAGGGCGACATGATCTCTACATTCCTGAACAAAATCACCACCTGTAGGGATGAGCTTGGAAGCGTAGGGATCGTGATAGCTAATGATGACATGCTGAGTCTTGCACTCCTCGGTCTTCCTAAGAGCTAGCATAGCTACCAGAACTCGGTTAATGGAAGAGAGAAACTGCCAGATTTGGAATGACTTTGGTCGGATCTAATGCAGGAGGAGATAAGGCGAAGCACCAGGGATGGATCTTCATCAAAACAAGATGATGAAGAAAATCTAGTTTTAGCGAGCAAAGCTAATAAAGGGAAAGGCAAGGCATCCCAATCCAAATCTTCTCATGGTGGGAGAAGGTCGACAAGTCGAAAGTGCGATGCTTTCATTGTCATGAAGTGGGCCATTATGCAATGAATTTTCCATAAAATAAATCCAAGAAGGGTTCCTCCAAGGGATCTGATGGTGATGCATTAACCTCACAGTTTGAGCTGGATTTCTCTCTTATCGCATGCATAGTTTCATCCATGGTGGGATGTGTTTGGTACCTAGACAGTGGAGCTTCTTTCCACATGTTGGGTGACAAGAATATTTTCAGTACATTGGAGGAGAAGGATCTCCATTTGCGGATCGATATGGGCGATGATGGAAAGTATTGTGTCTCAGGTGAAGGTACAGTTGTGTTTCAAAGGGAGCATGGTGTTCCTCTCACCCTATCTACTGTTAAGTATGTACCAGGTCTGAAAAAGAATCTTGTGTCTGTTGCTATACTAGAAGATAAAGGCTATGATGTAGTCTTTAGTAAAGGAAAAGTTTTCCTGAGGCATATCAGCACCGGACAGACCAAGCGAATTGGGATTTGAGTAAAGAATCTCTACAAGCTGGAGGTAGATCACTATGTTGCACTGAGTTCCAAAGTAGAGGTGGTGCAAAGCCAATATGTTGGCAAGATGTGGCATAAAAGACTCGGCCACTTACATCATGGGGCCTTGAAGATCATGCAGCAAATTTCTACTGGCTTAACCAAGGGAAAACTGGAGCAAACAGATACATGCAAAGGATGCACCCTGGGTAAGTATGAAAAATATTCCTTTCATGATCGGGATAGTAGAGCTGGAGCAATCCTGGAGCTAGTTCACTCAGATGTATGTGGACCATTCTCTACAGCCTCCACCGCTAAGCAAAGGTACTATGTTATTTTTATTGATGATTTTTCTAGTAGATGTTGGATCTACTTTATGCAAAAGAAAGATCAGACCTTCTTGAGGTTTTGTGAGTTTAAAGCCTTAGCAGAGAAAGAATCTAGAAAGAAAGTAAAAGCCTTGCGTAGTGTCAATGGTGGAGAGTATGTTTCCCAATAGTTTAAAGACTTCTGTGCTACAGAAGGAATTAAACAGGAACAAACAACACCCTATAACCCACAACAAAATGGGGGTGGACGAAAGGAAGAATAGATCTATTGTGGGAGCAGCTCGAGCGATGTTACATGACCAAAGCCTACCACTTCATCTATGGGTTGAGGCATGCAATACAATAGTGTACCTTTAGAACAGAAGTCCTCATCATATCTTGGGGATGAAGACACCTATGGAGGCTTTTTCGAGGAAGCGACCAGATGCGAGTCACTTCCACATCTTTAGATCATCAGTTTACTGTCATGTGACCAAAGATGCTAGGAAGAAGCTAGACCCAATAGATGAGTTGGGGATACTTTTGGGGCACATAGATACACCCCACAACTATCGTGTGTTTCTGCCTGCTAGTCAAAGGACCGTAGTGAACAGGGATCTGAAGTACGACGATCAGAGAGCCATGCGAGTGTCACTTGAGAGGGAGCTCAAGTTGCATGGTGATGAGGAACTTTTAGTTCCAAACGAGGAGGAGCCTCCTGATGATGTGGATTAGCCACATGCAGAGGATCCAGTAGTGGAGACCACAACTCCTGGAGAGTCTTCTAAAGATGGGCGGAAACGCTCGCGGGAAGCTAACAGTTTGATGCTATATGCGAGAGAGAATGTGGGGCAACCATCCTCTCAGTGCAGATAGAGGAGATCTCCTAAGAGATACATTGGCTACATGACCCTGGTTGGGGAGTTTGTAGCGACCGAACCTTCTTCTTTTTAGGAGGCAGTGCAGCAACCAGTGTGGGTTGATGCAATGGTAGAAGAGTACGATTCTATCATATGGAACAGTGTGTGGGATGTTGTCCCTAAACCTGGGGACAAGTCATTGGTTAGTTCTCAATGGCTTTACAAGGTAAAGCAGGAAGTTGATGGCAGTGTTGAGAAACACAAGGAAAGGTTTGTTGCCCAAGGTTTCTCACAGGTTGAGGGGATTAACTATGATGAGACTTGCTCCCGTAGCAAGGTACTCATCTATCAAATCGATGATAGCTCTATCAGCTCAGATGGATTTGAAGACCCATCGGATGGATGCGAAGACGGTGTTCCTCAATGGGAAGATTGAGGAAGAGGTATACATTGAGCAGCCCGAAGGATTTGAGACCTTTGATCGCGAGTCGCATGTTTGCCGACTCAAGCGAGCACTGTATGGGCTGAAGCAAGCACCCCATTCTTGGTATACCAGGATCGACAGTTATTTCACCGGATTGGGCTTCACCAAGACTGAAGCAGATGCGAACCTTTACCACATCATGGTAGAAGGTAAGCCATTGATTATTGTACTTTATGTCGATGATCTGATTTTGACAAGTGATGATCAGCTTATCAAATCTTGCAAGGAGGACCTTGCAAGAGAGTTTGAGATGAAGGACATGGGAATCATGCACTACTTTCTAGGAATGGAAGTGTGGCAGAAAGATGGGGAAGTATTTGTGTCTCAAGGCAAGTATGCCAATGAGATACTCAGGCGCTTTCACATGGAGAAGTGAAAACCCATGCAGACTCCTCAAGCTGGGAACTGGAGGAAGGAGGATGTTACTTCAGGTGAGATAGTAGCTGCTACTCTTTATCGGCAGTTGGTGGGTTCACTTATGTATCTCGTGAACACACGACCCGACTTATGTTTTGCGGTGAACCAGCTGAGTCAAGCTATGGTTCAGCATACCAAGTTGTTTTGGAAGGTAGCGAAACATGTGTTGAGATATCTCAGAGGCACCACATAGTACGAATTGTGGTACAGACAAACAGAGGGAGAGAAACTGCAAGGCTTCACGGATGCGGATTGGGTTGGTAGTCCATCAGACCGAAAGAGCACTTCTGGAGGAATCTTCAACCTTGGTTCAGCTGCAATTTCTTGGTATAGCAGGAAACAGAGATTAGTTGCACTTAGCTCAGCAGACACTGAATACATGGCTGCCAGTCAGGCAACATGCGAGGCCATTTGGATGCGGAAGATTCTAGTGGGATTGTTTGGTCAGATGATGGATCCTACAGTGATATACTGTGATAATCAGAGTTGCATAAAACTCTGAGAATCCAGTGTTTCATGACAGGTCCAAGCATATAGATATCTATTACCATGATCTACGAGACTGTGTGGTCAAGAGGATCATGATGTTGCAGTATGTTTCGACCGAGGAGCAAGATGCAAATATTTTGATTAATGCATTGTCAAAATGCAAGTTCGAGTTCTGTAGAGACAAGATCGGGGTTACTGATAATCCTTTTCTTGTTGAGAGGGAGTGTTGAAATGTGCAACAAGAAATGCTAAAAATAGCACTATTATAAATAGCTGGGCTATAAATAGCAATTCAGCCATTATGGATCTTAGCAACAGTGGGTGAAAAGTGAAAGTGCTAAAAGTAGCTTTTCTAAAAATAGCATTTCAGGATCCCTTCTTATTTTAGTCAGTCCCTGGACTAAACATAGGAAGTAAAATTCGAATTTGATGTTAACAGCTATTTGTAAATTGATTAATTAATTCATCTTGAGTTAATTAGTTAAGGAATTATGAACATGAAGTCTATGTGAGGACATGCAACAATTTCTCCTTTGATTGAGGGATTTATCCATCAGTTAAAGAGATAAGAGTGAGTTGTAATATTGAGTTGTAATTAGTTGGATCAGTTAACTGAGTCAAGTCCAGTTAGATTAATTTAACGGTTTGTTAAATTAATGAGAGTTCAGTTAGTTAATTCTTGCATGCATGTAACTATTCTATTTTAGATAACTGAGTATTCACTCATGGATAACTCATGCATGTCAGTTCAGTCAGAGACCCAATTGAGGTCAGATGGAGGGACAATGTACTATAAGTTGCAAGAATATTCCATTGTGAATATTCCTTGCATGCAGAAGGAATATTATTCCTTAAGGATTGCGCAGTTGGATCAGAAGTTACAGTGAGTGTGATGAGGCCAATTCACACATGTGATATCATTGGACCCCAATCAAAACTGTGCAAAGAAATAGGAGGCTTGGAGGGCTTGAGGAAGATATATTCTATGCCAATTGAGTCTGTGAGTTGTATTGTTTGATTGCAAAGAAAGCAGGATAGCTTGAAAGATAATTCTTTTTGTAACTTGAACAAGATTTCCACTTGTATGATAATACAGAGTTGGAGGTTTTAGTCTGGTGCTTTCCCCAGTGTTATATCTTCTGTGTTATGGTTGATTACTTCTCATTCTCAATTATAACTGTTCTTGGTTGGTGTTGCTCATGTTCGATTAAGCTTCCGCTAAATTGTTTGTAGAAGTAGATCAAGTGTTTTCCTTTAGTACATTGCATTAGCAGGTGATCTACAGTGGGAATTTCTACATAACCCCTAAGATGAGGAGCTAATCTAACCAACACTGAATAAGAAACTGGAATCTAGGCATCCTAACAACTTGCCTCTAAAAGTGAGGAAACTTATTCATTTGTGCTCAAAATGACTTTTAATCTAATGAGTCTACCTTCTAATACTAGTTATCCATCATATTTACAATCAAAGTCATCACTTACATTGGTAAAACATCCTCCATGAGAGAAAATCCAAGATCACAGTCAAAACACAGTGAAATGGCAATCCTGTGCAAAATTTGTCATATGCGCAGCGCCACTGACCCTATGCGCAGTGCCTCTTTCAGGTCCCTTTTGGAGGCCTTCCTGGTATCCAAATGGATCTCCTGATAGCTCATTGGAAAGATCTTCAAGTCTACTTGCCAACACTTCTTGAATTTATTCCTTTAAAGCTCATTTGAGCCCTCAAAATTGGATTCTCCCCAGAAAGGTCATTTTTGGAGTGTTTTTTGACGTTTTGGTAGACGAGTTATGCTCCAAAATATTAGCAAATGCATAGGGTGCATGTACTCATCACTATGAATCCAAAAATGTAAGCCATTTGTCCATTGGGTTCCCCTAGGAAAATCGCAGCACGAGAGCCAAGTTTCCTCTGTTAAAATTTCCAAATTTTTCCAAAGGAAAAAATTCCTCCAAATTTGATAAAAATTGGTGAGCAATACCATCATCAAGCATCTTGACGAGCTAAGGAAGATCCAAAAAGCAACTTAAGCCTATTCTCCTCTTTTTTGCATTTGAGTGCCCGTTTCAACCCTGCTTTCATTTGTTTGACCCTTACATTGCAAATTTTGTTCTGGGTCCTGTTGTGGTAGGCCATGTGCCTAATGATTTGGTTGTCCCTGTTGGCCCTTTGTAGCAGCTCCTCTAAGTGAAAATTGACCCTTTCTAGCCAAGTTTCTCTATCTTCCTCAACTTCCTTCTCAATTGAAGTCAAGATGACCAGTATGTCTTCCTTTTGCATTGCTGATTTTCCCTTGTCAATTTGTCTCTTCGTCCTGAGAAGTTCTAGCTCCATGAGGACCTGTTTATCACTCAGTTGCTTATTCTCTTGTTTCAGATATGTGATGACATACTTGGCTCTCGCCAAGTTGTCCATCAATGCTTGGATTTGAGCCTCTTTCTCCGTTATGATGATGTTTTCTTTTGTTGCTTCATCCTAAGCCTCCAGGTCAATTATCTCTATGCCATGATGAATATGATGTTGTTATGGCTCATCATGCTCCATCAAATCAAAATCTCTCTCCTCCTCATCATCAAGAATTTCCTCCAGCACCTTTTCTTTCCCTTTATGCAGTTGCTACACCTGTACCTGTTGTGTTGATGAAGAAGGCAAAGCCCCTTCCACACCCTGTGGAGCAAGAATTTGCCTATGAGTTGATGAAGAAGGCAAGGTCCTTTCCACACCAAGTGGAGCAAACACTTGCCTATCAACTCCAAACAATTTTCTTGTCCCCCTCTGGTATGTCTTGTAGGATTCAAGCACCTCAATCGCTCTAGCCTCTTTGGCCTTCTCATCTTTCTTTACCTGAGCACTACTAGAAGGTACTCCTGATTCTTGAGACACTAGTGGAGGAATTTGAGGACCCCTGAAGATGTCATGGGCAATGAATGTCTCCCAGGAGATGTTGAGGAGGTTAAGATGATATATCACAATCATCTTGATCAAGGAATAGTGGTAGAGACTACTCATCTGTCGGGGATATGGCTTTTTATGTACAAAGTAGGCCATCTTCTCAATGTTCCTGAATAAGAAATAAGGGATGTTCAACATCCTCACCCTTGTAAAATGCATGAGAAGTTTGATGCGATAGGTGTACAATCTAGAAAATTTGCCCTCACAAGTGAAATATTTCATGATGATCTTCATCATGGGGGCATACTTGTCTTTAAGGAACCTGAAAGGAAAAATCCTCTTTGCTTCATTTATGCACCTAGAATTGATGAAGGGCTCATAATAGTGTTCATCTAGGTCCTATGCCTTATACCATTTCTCTCCCACATTTAGAATCCTGGTTGCATCCACAATGATGGAGGGTGAAACTGTGAATGTCACCCCAGCAAGAGTCAC
The DNA here is from genome assembly GCA_000404065.3 of Pinus taeda. Taxonomy (NCBI): domain Eukaryota; kingdom Viridiplantae; phylum Streptophyta; class Pinopsida; order Pinales; family Pinaceae; genus Pinus; species Pinus taeda. The sequence goes on along the minus strand of APFE030356317.1, from coordinate 40,353 downwards.
GATGTTATCACGGAGATTGGCTACAAAAATCTTGGTGAGCTCAAGATGGTGTTGAACTCTCTCCACCTGCTCACAGAACTCATAACACCCTAGATGCCTGAAATAAGTGACAGCTAAATGAGAGGCCTACAACTCTCTGAGGTTTGATGGTTCTTCATTGATAATCCTGCTCCCCTTATGTGGTTTTCTCTTATGTTGAGGTCTACCTGTTGAACTGTCACTGCCACTGTTTTCCTTCTCCTCATAATATTTTCCTCCTTTATCCATGTTTGCCAAGTTTTTTCTTTTTAGGCTGTGTACCCCTAGAAAAGGTATGGAGGGAGTGAGTATGGGTGATTAGGAATAAGGGAAGGGGAAATGATCTTTATGGGTATTTTGGTGGACTATATAAGCATGAACATGAGAGGGAGGGTATGGACCATGAAAATGAGGGAGAGGGACTAGGGTTTTAGGATATTGCTTTGGGAATGAAGGAATAAGGGATCTGGAGGGATATGTAGGAGGAGTTAGGGTTTTGAGAATAGGTGAAAGGAAACATGGGAGGGATTAGGGTTTGAAGGCATAAGTGGAGGAAATTCGAGTATGGACCATGAAAATGAGGGAGAGGGACTAGGGTTTTAGGATATTGCTTTGGGGATGAAGGAATAAGGGATATGGAGGGATATGTAGGAGAAGTTAGGGTTTTGAGAATAGGTGAAAGGAAATATGGGAGGGATTAGGGTTTGAAGGCATAAGTGGAGGAAATTACAGGGTTTCACATTTAGCATAGCAAATTAACCTCAAATGAATTAATTGAATGTCAAGGGTGAAGTACAGGGGCAACACTTACTTTCTTGAGGACCAAAGAAAGAAAATTTGGTGTTTTTGGGTGGCAAGAGGGCATTTTGACCCTTGCTATCCCTACACGCAGCACCACCTACAAGTGCGCAACACCTCTTTCTACATGCAATGTCGTTTAGTTTTGCACTAGGGGAAACTGCCCTACATGAAACGCTCCCTTCCTACATGTAGTGCTCTAGCCTCTGTGTGCAGCGCCACCTCCAACTACCCTGTGCGCAGCGCCAATCTCCCTAAGCACAGTGCCTCTTCTCCTTGGCCAAGAATTAGCTCCAATTCTCCTTTCTCCTTCAATGTTTATCTTCTTCTTTGTCAAATAAGAGTGATAGGCTTGAAAATGGAATGTGACATCTTATATAGGAGTAGATTTTGATTTTTCTTTAGAAAAACCCACCTTCTAATGTTTTGGACCTTTTCCCAAATCTCTGTTTTAAAGCCTTTTCTTCATTGTCCCTTTTTAGGTGGATGATGCTCAATTTGAACTAATTGTTTGCAGTGCTTTCATCGTCTTTTAGAAAGGATAAATTCTTGGTGCAGTCGTAATCATTTATTACATAAATTGACTTGAATTACATATATATATATATATATATATATCAACTAAAAATACTTTGTTTTCATCTCAAAAACATGTTTTTGAGATGAAAATTACATTTGTGAAAAGAGATAATTGTACAATAACCATGACTCACTAGCAATCACTTTTGGTTTGTTGATCATCCTCATACCCTTGTTTCCCTTTATTTATACTTTAAATCATGCTTTTGACCTTGGAAATGAACCCTAAGACCTAATGGAAACATGCCCTAAGACCTAATGGAAACATGACTGCTTTTGACTCTAAAACTATGACTGAATAAAACTTGGAGATGGGTCAGCAAATGTACCTTATGAGGGAAAACTTGATTTTCTAAGGAGAAGAAAACCATCATTGGATTAGCTTGACATGACCTAATGGAATGATGCAAACATTTCAGTGTGAGACCCCTAATATGAAAATGCAAAGAGAAGATTTGATCCTTGATGGAAGTATGCAAATACGGACACTAACATTGGCCTTATTGGGGATGGCAGCTCCTTGGAAGTGTTAAGAACACTATAGACCAAGTACCTAGCTGATTGGACCAATATAGTGAAACAAATAAAATACTGAAAACCCCTTTTTTTTTACAATTTTGAAGAATGATGACTCAATACAAATTGAAAACTGACTCACAACCAACTCTAAACTGACTCAAAAAACAACTAAACTCAACACAAATCATTTAAGCTTTATAGCCTTCTCTTCGAGCCCCAAGCTCAGATGACATTGTACTTGAAATCTTGCAAGGAAAAGCAAACTAGTATATACAATGACAGTGAAGCAAATTTAGGGAACAACATTAGAAGTAGTAGTGTTTCAGGAGCCTACCATTCACTGGTCCTCCTGAGCATTCTTGACCATCTATTTCCTTTAATAAAAATGCATTTTGTCCTTGATAGGTTGAGATTTTATATGGTCCTTTCCATAGATTTTCAAACTTACTGTGCTTTCCTTTTTCTTCATTTCATGCATCCCATCGCAGCACTACATTTTCCAGCTGAAACTTTTCTGCCTTGGTTTTGCGGTCAGAAATATTCTTTATCTTCTCTTGCAGTTGGAAGGTGTTTTGAGAAACCCCTTCCCTTGTTTGCTGAAGGTGAATCATTTGATTAATCTAGCGCTGAATATCATCCTCTTTATTGTCAGCTTCTTGCAACAATCTCATGACCGGGGCTGCAAGTGATGTGGGAAACACCATATCAGTACCATAAACCAACTCAAAAGGTGACATAACTATTGATTTCTTGTTGCTCACTCTGTCAACCCACAAGGCATTGAAAAGCTTTCGATGCCAATTCTTTTTGTTTGCCTTCAACATTTTCTTAATAATGTTCACCAAGGATTTGTTTGACAACTCAGCAAATCCATTGCCCTGCTGGTAGTATGCCATGGAATGACCCAATGTGATATTGTATTTGTTGCAAAACTCGACCATTCTCTTTGACTCAAATGTCGCTGCATTATCTGTAATAATCTTGTGAGGGAAACCAAAACGAGACAAGATATTAGACTCTACGAACTGAATAATTATCATTTCTGTAGCTTGCCTTGTCGGAATGGCTTCAATCCACTTGGTGAAGTAACCGATAGATGTCAAAATCCATTTGTGTTGTGTTGATGATGTAGGATGAATTTCTCCTATGAAATCAAGTCCCCACTACTGGAAAGGTGCATTTACTTCAACTGGCTTCAGAGGAAGAGGAAGCAGCTTCCTTTTTCCCTGTAAAACTTGACATTCATGTCAGCTCATGACTGTCTTATATAAATATGAAAACAAATATGGCCAATAATATCCTGCTCTCAACACTTTGTTAGCTGTGTTTTTCCAAAACAATTGACTGCCACAATCTCCTCTATGGAAATCATTCATTACCTATTGAGCTTCATCTTCAACCAAACGATTAAGAAGAATCCCTCCCAAATATTTCCAATAGAGAGAACTATTTAAAATGCATAATTTTGCAGACTTTAGTTTTAGTGATCTACCTTCACTTCTTGACATTCCAGGAGGCGGCGAGAGATGCTGAAGAACATATAATATATCAAAATACCAAGGTGATTTAAGAAACATCTCTGATACCTGAATGAGTGTGCCACCATCTTCATCATTTGACATTGTTGCAATGAGATTTATGTCTAGAGCATGCAGATTCGACTCAGCCATCAGTTTTTCCAAGCCTTGACCTTTGATCAGTTTGGTAGGCTTAATCTCAAGATCGTACTCTAACATTGCTTCTATCCACTTACCTCTTCTTCCCTCAAGATCAGTTTGCATGAGAACCTATTTGACAGCTACATTACGAACATATGTTATGGTATGTGAATGCAGAATGTAGACTCAGAAATACTTCAATGCCTTTATAAGAGTCAGAGCTTGTTTCTCAATGATATTGTAGTGAAAGTAGCATCTCTAATAGTCTAACTGAAAAAAGCAATGGGTTGTTCCACTTGATCCTTCTTTTGCATCAACACCGCAGCCAAAGTGTGCTCAAATGCAAATGAAAATAAAATAAAATCATCAGTATAATCAGGACTAATCAAAACTGGGGTTGTGGTCAAAGCAAGCTTTACCAAGTTGAAAAATTTCATGGCATCCTTGGTCCATTTCACAGTGTTGTCCTTCTTCAACATATTAGTTAACTCACATAAATGCTCAGCCAAATTTGGTATAAATTTGAGTAAGAAGTTCATGTTATCATTGAAAGCTTGAATCTCCTTTTTGTTGTGCAAAAAGTATATTTGTTGGATTGCCTCCACCCTTAAAGGATCAATGTGAATACCATCTTTGGAAATTATATGACCGAGGAGTTTACCTTCCTCCATGGCAAAAAGACTCTTCTTCGGATCTAAATAAATCCAAAACTTCCTGCATTTCTGAAAAACAATCCTTAGGTGGTGTAAATGCTTGCCATCAGAACCAGAAAATATTGTCAAGTCATCTAAATAGACTACCAAGAAAACATCCTTCTCATTATTGAAAGCTATGTTCATTGCCCGCTGAAAAGTGGCTCCAACATTCTTCAGCCCAAATGGTATCCTGGCATACTCAAAAGTTCCCCATGGTGTTGTGAAGGTAGTTTTGTCTTGGTCTTTTTCATGCACCAAGATCTGATTATAGCCCGAGTAGCCATCTAGTAGTGACATCTGTGATGCTCCAACTACTCTTTGCAGAATATAGTCCATCTTAGGAAGAGGGTAATTATCCTTTAAGGATACTTTATTGAGGTTCCGGAAATCAACACACAACCTTATCTCTCCGATCTTATTTCATACCGGGACCAAAGTTGAAATCCAATCAGAAAATCTAATTGGAACAATGATACCAGCTTTAAACAATCTATTTACCTCTTTCTCGATGGATGGCAGCAGCTTTGGATTGATTCTCCTCAACTTTTGTCTAAAAGGTTTTTGATCTGGCTTGATAGGAATAGTATGTTTAATGATGTTCTTGTCATACACTTTCAAGTCTGAATAATCCCACACAAAAACATCAGAAAATTCATAAAGCAACTTAACATACTTAGCCTTTGATTCAGGAGACAAAGTTTTCATAACTTTACAAGCTTGGGTTGGTCTGTTGTTCCAAGATTTACATCTTCAACTCCCTTGTCCATAGGAACCAAGGTTGGTTTTCTTGCCACATCATCTTGATCAAACAGCTCCTCTAAAGGTACGAGACCTCTAGGAATAACATTATCCTTCAGATGTAAAACATCCATCTGACTTACCTCAATGTCGTGTTCATCATAATCACAAACATCATCAATGAAAGCATTCTTAAACTTCCCTTCATTCTGCAAAAATGCATTAATTTCATTGTCATCCCAAAAAACTTGCCAATATCTCAAATTATCGGGAATAGTAGGCCTATGTTTGACATGAATTTCAAATTTATTGCTAGAATTCATTGGAATCTTCAAATTGCGTTTTGACTTCGTGGCACCGTTGTCAAGGTGTATTCTGGAAACATTTTCAATATGTCCAGGACTGCATTCCTATAATCTATCATCCGCGGATGCTTTGCTTGATATTCTCCTTTCACTTGTTTAATCACCAACTCTGAATCACCATAAACAGAAATCCTTTTCGCACCCAGTTTCTTCAAAAAATTTAGACCTATAATCAATGCCTCATACTCACTTCATTATTAGAGCAATCAAAAGCTAATTTGTAGGAACATACTCTAACATCACTTGGGACTTTGTCAGGCTGAACAACAGGACTTCGAATCCAAATTCCAATACCTGCACCATCTTTACCCAAAGCACCATCGAAGTCCATGCTCCAAAGGCCGGCTTAATCTTCAAAATGTTGGAATTCTGCTTTATTTTCAACCTTACCTTCGCTAATTACTTCAGTTTTCATCTCTTCATTGGCCTTCTACTATTGTGGATGCTGCTCAGAAGAAATTTCTATTTTTTCTTTTTGTTGATTAAGAACTGCTCTAAAATTCTCGGAAATTTCTGGTACATCATCTACTTCTACAAGCTGAATATCTAAATCGTTCAATCCACTATCAGAGTACAAAACAAAAGACTCTAAATCAGTATGTACATCATTTATCGAATGATTCACAGGCTTCTCTTTACTAGTGATCATATACTTCATTTCCTTTTCCCAATACAACTTTCTCAATTGACCGAAAACAAGAATTGTAGCATAAGAAAAGTCAAGTTGTAAACTGCCTTTGAGTTTGGCTCCCCACGATCTAGACAAGAGCATACTAAATCTTAGTGGTATATCAGCTACTACCACATCCATCAAGACATTTTTGGCTGGGATTTAATCTAAAGAAACCACCAAATATTTGATGAGACCAATGCAGCAAACTCTACCAAAATCAAATGAGTACAAATCATGATATTTCCAAGTGATATCTAGGCCCATCTTTTCCATGATGGCCTTGGGAATCAAATTGTGGGAAGCTCCAGAATCAAACATAGCATTATGGAGAATATACGCATGCAATCTAAGACTCGGATAAAAGGGTGGGACTTCGCTATCTTCAAGATGACCTTCTATGGTTGGACCAAAAATAAGTTCAGGATCATCATCTTCGACCTTCACCGTGTTAGACAAAGGATCGATTTGCAGTATTCTAAATACATGATGTTTATAGTTGCTATTCTTAACAAGCTCAGTCAAAGGAATGGACACTTTCAATTTAGCAATTTTACTTTCTAAATTAGAAGATGAAACTTTTTCTACCTCTTTGACACCGATGTCCCTCTTATATGTTTTCTCCTTTGTTGCACTATCCTTGTGCTGATTGTTTTTCTCGTTCGCAATTGTACTTGTTGATGGTACCTTGCTAGGATTCTGAGCAGCAAACTCCTTTCCCTTCTTCTGATTGTTTGAGGGGTCATTTTTTGACTGAACATCCTTTCTCCTCTGAATAGGACTGATTGGTACATCTCTGCTCCTTAAAGGATATTGTCTCTATTGTGCACTCAAAGCATTCATGTAATCATGCTTATAATCAAAAGACTCGGCCTCCAAAACAACATCATTTGCCAAGATGTAATCTTCATCCTTTTGAATGTCGGGACTCTCTGCATACTCTTCATCTTCGGTTAGAAATATGGGCATACCATCAGTAGTGAAAAAATTATTTGTTTCAATTACCGAATCTTCCTCATCTTCTTCTTCCATTCCTTAGACATAATTCTGTTGTAAGGGAGTTCTGATTTGATGTTGTTGTTGTGCTGGTTTCTCTGGTTCTTTTTGTTCTCTTTTCTTGATTCGAAATTGGGGCTACTGTTGGCCTCTAAAATTTGGACTCTGAATCCGAGGTTCAGGTCTATCTGTGATGGTTAACCGATCAACCATCCTTTCCATTGTTTGAATCAGTTTCCAACAAATTTGCTCAGGGTAATTTCCTCAGACAGAACACCAAAGGACACCGCTCACAAATAGATCACAGATCAATACACCAGTATTTTGACGTGGTTAAAACCCTCAAAGAGGGAAACAGTCCATGACCTGAGCCAACGCAGCCACTTCAGGCAATTTATTAATAAAATTATGAAAATTTACATAAGCTTCTTTCGTGAATGGTTAACCTACAAATGACCCTGCATGCGCTTTAAATAGAATTCATAGACCACTTGGGTGTTAAGCCACAGATCAAGTGTCTGTAATACCGAGAGAATGAACCGTCAGATTACTACATATTGTGACCGTCAGATTGTAAAAGTTACAAATGTACATAGTAAAGAAAC
>APFE030356317.1:545-17071 GCA_000404065.3 Pinus taeda | reverse complement strand
AATCTATGGTGATCCTTCAATGATTAATGTAAGGCCTATATAATAATTCTTTAATATATATAATTAATGTAAGACCTATATTTTAATGCTATGAAAAATATTTGATGTAAATGGAACCTAAATAGTGCAAAGATCCAACCTAGAGAAGTAAGGAAACAAAGATTGGAAAAAAAAATCAAGAGAAACCCTAAAGAAAATCATATCATAGAACTAAAAAAGAGATCCTAACAAGGACAAATTAAGAAGGGAGGAAGGAGTAAGTAAAGTAAAGTAACCCAATTGTAGGGGTTGAAGTAAGGAGTTCAAGAGTTTTAGGATATGGAGTAAGGAGTTTAAACCAAGAAGGAAGGGAAGGGGCTAAGGGGGGTATATATATATATATATATATATGGAAATTTCGATTACTTCTAATTGTTTTCATGAGCAATTGATCAATTTATCATTTGAATTGTCAATCCAAGGTTTTTTTAGAACCGGTGAACTATCATGCACAATTTATGTTAGTGCAATTTGTTATCTGTCAGGAGGTTGTAGTAATGTAATAGTTGTCATAGTTTAATATTTATATGTTTTCATAGGTCACTAATCTAGCACACCACACTTGTAGGAAATAAATCACAATTGCAGGAAATAAAGACCACACTTGGAGAAAAGGAAACACACCAATTACTAAGAGTAACCTATTCTAGTGTAATGATATTCTTGATTGGTTGTAAGAAGGATGTAATGACATGTGCCTGGAATGAAAATTATGATGGACAAATAAACAAAACATTATATATTTAATCACAACACAATTCTTTATCGTTGAAAATAGAGTAGAAGTGTGCTACATGCAAGTTGTAGCTATGGGAGTTGCAATAATAGTTAGTGATGGGTCTCCAAATTAGAAACAAATTAATTCCCATCTGACCTTTCCTAGGCGCATAAAGACTATATTAAATCTCTCCTTCTACACTTAATAATATTTTTTAACTTTAATATGTTCATTAGGAAAGTTTAGAGATAATTTCATATGTATTCCTAACATTATTTATTTTTGTAGAATATTGTGAGAATATTGGGTAGATTATGAAGATTTGGAAGAGGCAATAATCTAGGGACTTTCTCCCTGCTACAGGAAGATCAATATTGGATAATAAATGAACAAAATATCATGAAATCATTGACAAATTCTAGAGCTTCATTGACTGAGAAAATATATGAATGTGTTCCCTGATATTTAATGTGAGTTCCTAGTGTTGAGAACTGGATCCATTATTTGAGGGATTTTGGAGGGGAAGGCTTCCTCCTTTCAAGGAGAATGTTTCATCATAATTTTTTGTAAGTACCAATTCGAATTTTCCTCTAGGGGCAGGTATTTTGTAGTCTTCTTGTGGAGAAAACTTCTATTTTTGCAACTCCACTTTCATTTATTTCTGGGATGTACTTGGATTTATTCAAATAATGAAGTTTAGTGTCATTTTTATCTTCTAAATATTAGTCTCCTTCATAAAACTCTGAGTATCCTTGGACTTGGTTATCCTAGGAGCCTCATAGCCCTTTTGCATAATTTTATTTTCTTCTTTTCACTTCTTATTCACGTGCATCTCTTATTCTTGTTTTTCCTACTTCTGCATTTAGTATTGATGTTTCTTTTGTCGTAGGATTAGGTTAAAGGATTGAAGTGTGTTTTTTTGCAAGGTATTTAGAGAGTCAAAATCATGATTCATCCTTATAATATCTTTTAAAATTCATATTCATCATTAAAATACTTGGATTGGTTTACTAGTTCACAAATCTAGAATTTCTGGAAATCCCTTGTAGCAAAAAAGTAGTGATTTTCTGCTATTTTTTAGAACTTGTTAGTGAGATTCATTTGAGTTGATTTCACTTGTATTAGGTCATAAAAAAAATTCACGTTAATAACAATTCACCGCAATTCATTTTCAATTGATTAGGTTAGGAATTTGATAAGTTAGCTAGGTCACTAGTTCTTGAATTTCTAGTTTTTAGAGTAGTAATTTTCTGTTATCTTTTTAGAACGTGGTTTTTATTGTAAATAAGATATTATGTATTACTGAAAAAGTTGAAATTACATTGTTTGGGTTGTGCGGGGTAGAGAGCCCAAGACAAGGACCAACAGAAAAACCCTGATGTGGCCTTAGTATTATCTTTTTTACACAGCAGCCATGGCAAAAATGGGTTTTGTGTTCTTTGATGGAAACAAGGGAGAACCCTTTTTACAACATCCTCAAAAAGGAGAGTATTACTTATAACTGAAGCAGAGAAGACTAGACCTGAGTCTAATATTTCCGAGATTAAGAACTCCGCAACAGTCAGACCTCCGCAGAGGAGAAGAGACAGAAGAGAGTTGGCCGAAGTCATTCTTGGTTGGTGGCCACTATATCATCATCCAGGCTAATGGGGGTCTCCTGGGTGCTCCCCTCTTGCTGCGCAATAGAGTTCAAGTGACTAGTGGAGGCTCCTGTGGGCTCCTTATTGATGCTTGGGTGGCCTTCAACTACAGAATGGACCTTCATTGTCTCCTTCCTCTTGATGACCATATATTGCAGTGAATCTCGAGTTATCAACCAATAGTGGTGGATGACTTCAACATAGATGACAAACTTCTCAGTAATGTTGTTAATATTTGTTTCAAGTACCTTGGTATGCTCCTCCTGCTCCTGCATTGCAAGACCCATGATGGTTTTCATCTGCCACCATGTTTCTATGATTCATACATAGAGGTTCTTGTGCACTCTAGTGAGGGCAGGATCAGGGATCCAAGCGAAGCCGGTGTCAACTTCCTTAGTCGTGACCTCTCTGCGAAAAACATTTCTTGGGATTCCAAATTGTTTATGCGTTACTGACTTTCTGGATTAATATTCATTGTGTAGCGCAGAGTTGTGCACGTCACGGAGGTCTCTGCGTGTGTAGTAGGGGGCGAATCTAGAGAATGCCATTGGGAAGTTGTGCAACTGTGCCCTCCTCCCTGGCTGGAGCTAGGAATGGAGTTATTATTCAGAGCCATGAGAAAAATAGAGGGGTTAGGGAGTGAGAGGAACCAGAGAGAGAATGACGAGCGAGGAGGAAAGAGAATAGAGGAGAAGATGAGGGGGAGAAAGGGGAGGGGGACATATATAAAGGCCAAGGGATGAAGGGAGGCATGGGGCGGGGAAGAGGGGCAGGAAGGGGAAGCATGTGAAGAACGAATGCTAGGTGGTGGAGGAAGAGCCAAGAAGAAAGGATGTGACGGGGAGGCAGCATCCACACTAGGGAGAAGAGAGGTGCCAGTAAGGGCCATGACAACTAGCGAGCTGAGGATGGGTCAAGGCACGTGTGCCACTATGATCTCCTTCCTCATATACTTGGAATCAACCTTCAAATGATGAAGGGTACGCGAACAGTTATTGTTCAACAAATTGGATATCTTTGTCATTAATGGATGCACAGTGATGACAGAGGTCACCATCCTCCAGCTCCTTCTATGCTCTAGAGTTCAGTCGAAGGGTCCTAGATGTACCCTCATTTTCAAGTCTGTCTGCAAGCTTATTACCACTCCTTCTGATGACCTAAAAGTGGAGGCATGCCATTCTGTCTATTCTGTTTTTGATCCGTTGTATAATTTTGTTTAGTCACCAATTGTCAAATACTTTTTCGACGTCGATGCCCTGCTGTAACATTTTTCCTATCTGGGTGGCCAGCGTGGAATCTTCTTCCATGATCAGAGGACTGAGCTTTAAGTTGTGCATAATTGTGATACCATTTTCCAGAGCATGAAGATCAACAACATTGTTTATGGTTGAACCTATGTTTCCCTCATATACCCAAATTATTTCACCTTTTGAGTTCTTGAAGACCCCTCCAAAACCTGCTTGGCCCGTATTACCTTTTGCGGTGCCATCGTAGTTGAGCTTTAAGATGCCCAGCTCTGGAGGCCTCTAGATGTCTTTTGATTGGCATGCCTTGAGAAGGAGGTGACTTCGTTAACCTTGATTTGAAGAAGGCCCAGCATTGAGAGAATTATCGCTTCGGAGTTAGTTGGAGGGGCTTTGGAAGTCTCAGTGGGTAAAGAAGTCACAGTTTCCCAGATTTCTCCTTTGATCTTCGATAGTATAAGGTCCTCCTGAGTGGAGATGCCCCAGAATATTCTTGCATTATGCTCCTTCCAAAGTGCCCAACAGACCAGACCAGGAATTAGATTCCATGCATGATTAACCAGCGAATGTGAGGAGAAGGATGATCTCTAGTTCGTGATGGTGTTCTGTATGGAGGAGGGATCCCGATTTGAGTTGTTGAATATCAGTAATATCTAGTCCCAAAATTTGGACGCATATGGGCATTCATTCAGAAGGAGATTGGGGGTTTCCTCTTCTTGCTGACAGAGATGGCATATGGAGGGACCGATGAAGCCTTTTCTCCTTAAGTTTTCCCACGTTAAGACCTTCCTGTGCATCACTATCCATAGAAAGATAGATATTTTAGGGCAGTTATTCGTGTCCCATATGGAATTCCATTTCGAGTCTAGTTGCAGTTGATCCAGCATGGAAATGTATTTATAGGATTCTTTTAAATTGAAAAGACTTGCTGAATTTTTACCCCATCTGATTTTGTCCTCAGCTGAGTCAAGGAGGATTTGTATTTTTTGAAGTTCTGAAGAAAGATCAGACCAGGCTTGAGGATTGTTATGGGGAGCCCAGTCCTTTTGATCCAATCAGATTCTCCATCTGTCATGTTCCTCACTCAGTTTCCAATACTAGCTTACTTTAGTCTTCCTTTTGTTTTTCATGTTGGTCATGATTTGATGGTATTGACCTTGATCTAGTTCTGACCTTTGTTGCTAGGAGTCTTCACAGAAGAGAGCCTTGTTTCCATTGCCAATATCCCAGAAACCATGTTTTTGAATGATATCCTTGTTCTCCCATGCTTGATTCTAGATAATTGATCCTTTGATATTTCCATTTAGCCTGATGATTTTTTCCTGCAAAAGGGAAGGGGTGTACTTAGCTTTCCATAGGATTCCCCAAGGGGAGTTGGGATTTTCAATCCATCTCCATAAGGTTCTGGCACCTAGGGCCTTCCCTAGAAGGTATATGTCTCTCATACCAAGGGCTCCATCTTTTTTTGGTTGGAAATTTTTTTCCCATGCAACCAGAGCCCATTTCTTCTTAACCATTGTGCCTCTCCATAAGAAATTCCTCTGCAAGTTTCTAATTTTTTTTAGATTACTTTGGAGGCTGCCAAAGCCAAATACAAGTTTTCATGTTCCATAAGTTTAAAATATATGGTTTTTGAAGGAATTTTAATCCTAAGAGTAGTGCAGTAATTACAATGAGTGTAGACAACCTATTGATTGTAGGCAAACCATGTTAAAACGGAATAGAGAGATTCGTTGTTTGCATATCTTTGTTTAGTGTTGCAAGTTGATGGTTTGATGTTATGTTTCCATAATTTTCCTTTTGATTTTATTCATTTATTTTCATGTGTGAAACCATTATGGACTCTTTTATATGTATAGTGATTTTAAGAAAATATTTTTATTGTGGAATGAGTTGATATGCAAACACAGTGATAAGGGAATGTTGGGATAAGGTCCCTAGGGTCAAGTTTTGTTAGTTTAATCAATTTTTGAGTAGAAATTTGTAAAATAATGTAAGGACTCTTTGAAATGTGGAAGCGGAACACGTATTTAAGTATGAGTAAAAGGGGCTTTAGCCACTTGTATGGGTAAGTGATATGATGGTTTTGAGATTCACCCATAGGCCACGGGCCATGGTATTGTAAGAGAAAGGCTATAAATATTTGAGTCATAGCGAGTCTAGGGGGATAAATTTTGGTGAAAAAGAAGTGTAAGGGAAAATTCTAAGGTAGGAAAGCTTTGTTTTCCTGTACTTAGGTGAAAGGAGAAGGCTCCTGCAACTGAGTGCGCGGGCCCTGCAGCTAGGTGCGCAGGGTGGAAGAGTCTATAAATTGAATGTTGAATCTAATAAAGACTAGTTTTGGACCAAATCTATTACATATGTGCCTTTTTCTTAATTTTGTTTAAGCTTATGTATCATCGCTTAATGATCTATTTTCTATGAAATAAAGTGCATTCTCTACGCGAATATGTTAAACCTTTAATAATCATGCGTGAAAAATGTAATGAACTATTTCCGTTCATATGTAATGAACTTCAATAATAAGATCACGTGTGATGAAGAATGCACCTGTGATGGGTTTTTGTGATGAAGAAGGTACCTGTGATCTTATTATTATATGTTGTTGACTTGTTTCTGACAAGTTCCAAGCCTCTTATCATTTAGTGCAAAAAGTAGTTTCCTTCTAAGTTCGACATGAAAGATCATGGGTTGATGCACTATTACCTAGGATTAGAAGTATGGAAAAAACCTAGTGATGTCTTCCTTGGTCAACGAAAATATGTATTATAGATCCTTCAGAGATTCGGTATGATGGATTGCAAATCCTGTTAGAAATATGTTGTCATTGATGGAAAACGTGATGAGGATGAAGGCAAAGGAAAAGAAGATGTTGGGAGATTGTGAGAATATCTTCTCAAGGAGGTGCTCATGGATTTCAAGTATACATATGGGGTTATTACATAAGGAGTATGTTTTCACAAAGAGGATGTCACAAGTGTCAAGGGTGGTGCATCTAGATCAAAGGTAATGAAATGGAAAAAGTAGAGAAGACTAAGGAAGATCAACACATGTATGGCAAAGGTTTTACAAGGCTTAGATGTTTCCAAGCATATCAGTGAACAATATTGGTGGAGCCAATTAGTTAAGTAGCAGAAACGTTAGAGATATTTCTTTTGTATCTATCATCTCAAATGTAGTTGAGACCCACTTAAACTGATAAAGCTTTGAAAGAGATTTCTAGTGGTATGTGGAAGATCAAAAATTACCTCATGGATTGTAAGTTATGGCTAGTCAAAGGCAGGGACCCCAAAATTCAAAGGTTGCAGAGCTATCAGTCGTTAGAGGACCTTTAGCACATGTTTTAGTTTGGAATTTTTTCAAACATGGCAAAGTAAGTTGGTGGAGTCACTACCCAAAGGCCCGGGAAAACATTTCACAGAGAAGCAGGTAGCAATCAATTTTCTTGGCCCTGCAGTGGAGCCCGTTAACACATCATTCTGACATAGTCTCTTCCCGAAGGACTCAAAGAAGTGCACATTGGTGACCACTCAGGATGAGACAAGCACAAGCAAGGTGGATAACACACAATAGCAATAAGGCTTGGCATTGGTGAAGAGCAATACAGGAGAGGTCCCACATGACAACTCATCCTGGTGGAGTATTGCGAGGAAGGTTCAAGGTTGAGCGCATAATGGAGCGTGTGGGATGATGAAAACCCCGGAGGACTACCCTGAAAGTAACATAGTGTGCATAGAGGTGAGGCCCAGGATAATTAAGCATCAGGCTAGCATGGTGAAGAACAACAATAGAGAAGAACCAATAGATAGGGAGTTCAATAGTTTTGGTAGTCACAACAATATAAAGGGCTTGAGCCCAAAGGTTTTTTATTAAGAACTTTAATGAAGAAATTCAATGAAAAATACAAAATCCTGGGATCCTTTTTCTCTCCTCTTTGGGAGATGTGTGGCATCATTTTATTGGCCCATAATGATGTCAATATGATGTTAGTATGGAGGAAACGTGGCAAGAATACTCAACATTTTTGGGTGGGCTAGTGGGCCAAATCCAGGTAATATGTGTCACTACTCTAGTGGGCCACACGGAATTTATGAAGCAGGCATGACGTCATCCCAGATTCCTTATCTCGTAAGGCTTATGCGTTGCACAAATGAGAAGGATTTGGGTTGAACAGGTGTTAGGCAGACACAGCAAGAGTCAAAAGACAGATCATCCCAACAATATTGTGATTGGTCCACGAGCGGGGTTGTGGTACCCAAGAGGACATGTCATCCCAGAGGCTTGACCCCGGAAGGAAGGATTCTTAAGAGTGCAAAGGAGGAATCATCGAGTTGAAAACACTCTGAGACATGGAGGCACTACAGTTGGGTGGTTCAGAACCAACGAAATGAGCACAAGAAAGGTGCAGGGTGGCCCCACGCAACACATCATCCTAGAAGGAAAATATTGGAGGAAAACAAAGGTGAAAAAAGGAATGTAGTTGATATAATGGGCCCCAAAGAAGAAAGATTGCCAATAAGTGACATTTCTTCATGTAATGGAGAGTGTGTCACGACACAATTTTTTTGCGGTTCTTCGTGTATTATGACCGAGGGCCTTCTATGTAATTTCAATATAAAGAGAACTGTGCAAAATTACAAAGGCTTAGCGCCTTAAGCATAAACGAGTCAACAACATAAGTACTTTGGGGCTTGAATGAAGCAAAAAAGGGACACCGAAGATTACAACATATATTTGGCAGCAATTTATTTAAAAATCCTTTGGGCTTTAGGTATGGATGAGTCATTAGCTTAAAACTTGGCAGTTATGTCAAACATAATAAGAGTGCTATAAAATCTTGATAACCAAACATGAATTAGTTGGAAGCATTATAGAAATAACAAACAGTTAAGAAGTAAATTTGGAAGCTAAGCCAAACTTGGAGATTCGCCAGAATTATAACACCTCTAATAAAACCCTTAAAAATTCGACAATAGAAAA
This sequence comes from Pinus taeda, assembly GCA_000404065.3. Classification (NCBI taxonomy): domain Eukaryota; kingdom Viridiplantae; phylum Streptophyta; class Pinopsida; order Pinales; family Pinaceae; genus Pinus; species Pinus taeda. The sequence goes on along the minus strand of APFE030356317.1, from coordinate 8,450 downwards.
TTTAAGTAGTTAAGCTCAATTTTTTAAGCAAAAACAAGTAAGGAGAGTTTGATAACTTGAAGAGAAGATTTAGAAGACTCAGGTGAATAGGCCAAAGGAAAAAAATAGAAGATTCATGCAAGCATTCAAATGCAAGAAATCTAAAGTTTCAATTCCAAAAATATCGAGCTAAATTTCCTTAAAAGCATATTTAAAGTAACCAAGGTGAATGTGTGAAAGGTTATTAGTGCAACAAGATGCATAGTGATGATGTGCATCATAGGTGAATCAAAGACCAATTATGGTGTATGAAAGGTTTTGAGAAGACAAAGAATGAATTGGTGAATGGTGTTTGGTGTATTTAGCAAAGACTCTGTTATGGTGAAATTAGAAAATTGCTAAGGATTGATGTTGCTATTGTGTTTGGTGATATGTTTAGTAATTGAAGATTGTTGGAGGTGTTTTAATGGTCGTTTTGGTGTGTAGTTGAGGTGAGAAAGTTTATTTGTTTATGAAATAAATGGTCTATTGATTCTGCTTTGAAAATGGATGAAAGATGGATCAACAAGGCCGACAAGTGATAACTTGAATTCCAGGGGCAAGAGTCCCTTCCAGTGAAAATTGATAAACGAACAGGAATAGAAGTTTTTTTAGTGGAAATTGATAAACCTACAAGTAGTAGCTTGTGAGGCGATGATTAATCAAGTTGAAGATTGTATTTGAAAAATAAATAAATAAAATATTGACGTCTCATATATATGTTACATATAATGGTTATGATGTGTTTTACATGATTGAGTTGTGTTGCTAATTACATGAGTAGTTTCCAAAGTGATTGAAAAGTATAAATTGTCAGAAGTTATATAATTTGGTCACACTATTGTCTCACCCCCCCTCTCAATGGTGTCTTAGTTACCATTGTTTCTAACAATTGGTAGCATAGCAAGGTTCCTTCAGGACCAATATAACACCTAGAAGGAATATCAAGGATCATGGAGAAACATAATTTAATTACCACAAATAGAGTTCCATTTTTATATGCTTCAAATTACACAACTTGGAAAGTAAGAATGAGAATATACTTGTAACTTCTTGATTTGGATGTATGGCTATCTGTGGAGAATGGATTAATAGATGTTGATTTTGATGAACAAGCCAAGGAGCAAACCTTGAGAGGGTTTTTCAATTCATCTCCTCAAAAAGTAAACTATTGTGATACTTCCAAACAGATATGGAATGAGTTGCAGTCCATCTATGATACAGATGTATAAGTTGCATCCAATGTCAAGAGGCTTTCCCTGGAGAATGGACTAGACAATAACCATCCTAGTGATCAATAACCAAAGGTTTCATAGGAAATGTAATCTGCAAGTAAGTTGTTATTTTTTTGTTGTTGTAAAAAAATAGGCCATTTATCTTCAAATTGCTCAATTGTAAGTTTTGGTGAAAGGGAGAGTTGCTCATCTAGTTGTAGTGAAGAAGGAACTTCCTTGATAGTAATAGAAGATCTAGACATTGTTCAAGAAGTCAACGGGTCCACTTTTAGTGGAGAGGAATAAATAGCATCTCATGTGTCTATAGAAGATTCTCTATAGTAAAAAAGGGAACAAATTTTTGAACAAGTTGTGAGTGAAAAAAAAAAAAAAAAAAAAAAGTTATGAATCTAATAACTCCTCTATTGAGTTGGAGGATCTTGAAAAAAAGATCTATTTAAAAAAGAAACTCATAACAACCCTTGAGGATATCAAGAATCTCATAGCCATCAATTTAAAGTTGGAAGTGGAGAATAGAACATTAAAAGAGAAATTGACCAGGTTTTAGAATTGTGATGTGTTGGAATACATTCAAGCCGGCTAAATTCCCCCTCAAGTCGAGACAATATTCGAAGGTGAAAGTGACTTAACAGCAGCATCAAAAGGACCCACCAACCTTGCTAAAGAAATACCTAACAACACTACAGTAGCATAGAAGAGAATGCAACCCCTCATATGTTTTTATTATGGTAGCCTGGGAAACATTGCCTCTAAGTGTCTAGAGAGGAAAAAGAAGTTGCAAGAGTAGAAGTGAAACACTTCATTTCAGCAACAACCATGCATAGAGAGACTTTTCTCCTCACAGTAAATATTATCAATGATCCAATAGTACCACGAGAGTGAGTATCAAGAAATTGGATGAGTAGAAGATTTGAAAAGAATAATTTGTTTTCCCCTCTTCTAAATCACATTGAATGCTACACGTGTAAGAATTATAGGCACAAAGAAATTGTATGCAAACTTAGCAAGGAAGCCCCTTTCCAAAACATTTAAAATAGAAGCATGGATCATGTGGAGAGCCAGCAAGGACTGTTACATTTTTTAGATTGTTTTACGCTGTATTAGTTACTTTAGCCCAATTTACCTTTTCATTAACAGTGCATCCAATTTGTCAGTAGTATACTCAATCATAAATGTAATTGAAGAAAGAACAACACATGCAGTGATAGAGAAGACAACAACACAACCATAAGAGACAATAGATTGGTCCAAGACCAGGGAAAAACACTAGGGAGAAATCATTTCAAATCTTATTCTTTAGTAGATCATCATGAAAATTTAATAGTAGTACAATGAGCCCAATACATATAATTGGCAGTGGAAAACAAAAGATTAGATCTACATATTTACAAATTTGTAATAACTGCAGAGGAACTCATATCTACCATATCACTAAAGATGACTAATGCAATGATACCAAAAACTCATATCTGAACTGGTCACCCTCATCAACACTGCCTATGGGCGACTAAAACCTCAGGGTCACTCTCATGGCTTCCTGGTGCGAGCAACCACCTTCTGAACTCATAGTCTCTCCCTCTAAACTGTGTGAGTGACCAAAGAGCCAAATTTTCTCTCTTGACCTCTTTGCGCCTACGACCGTGGATAGAAAATTTCTGATCTATGACAACGACCGAGATCCAAAATACCCAAACCCATAGTGAACCTTACGCCTGTACTCTTGGACCCAATACAAACTTTTGTCTATGAAACTGTGAGAGAAAAAGAAAATAGAAGAATAAAACATGCCTAGATTGAGTGTGTCCAAAAGAGCTTGAGGTCTCTTCCTTTAATAGTTTTTCTTGAAGGTTTACTTGGGGTTAAGATTGACCCAAGCCGTTACTCATGTGGTTAGAGCTGACCCATCCATAATGTATGCATAAATAAAATAATTCAAAACTTAATTTCTGCTTAACCGAATTAAGTGATCTTTAGGTCGATTTTGGTCCTCTCGAAAAGAGGAATTTAATGCACATATTATCTTAATCATTCGATTCGTTCAATGTGGAATTTGACCCTAGTTGAAAAATTTACACTCCCTCTCAACTACGAAGAATTCCACCTTTCAATATTTGTCAGTCTCTACTCAACTCTATTTGCTAAAACTTTCTCGAATCTAGAAGAATCGGGGAGCAATCACTTCCAGCCTTATCTAGCAATTGGATAACTCATAATATAGGGTAGTAACGTTCTCAACCCTTGAATCATATTTGGTTCTCTCAACCCATCATATTGCCTACTGATCTTCCCAACAATGACCCTGAATAGTCATGTAGTAGAACACCTGCATCATAATCATTTTGGGTTGTACACCCCCAAGTATACTATCTCGTTGGCTAGACGAGGAGTATTTTTTCCAACAAGCCCAGCTTGTGGGTATGATGCCAAATGGGGTATATTCTGCAAATACCAATATAGGGTGAGCTACAACTCCAACCCTATGGCTAACAAATAGGAATAACACCCTATTGTCCAGAGTTCCCTACACCCCAGGAGCCCTCTATCTCGATTCCTCACCTTGGGAGCTCAAAAATGGTAGGAAGAGTTGGTTCAATGTTCTCAATCCACGTTGCCCCTCATCCGTAGGGGACACATCCAACAGTCCAAGTTGCTCTTTAAAGACCAAGAACATTTTCTTCGATAATGCCTTTGTGAGAATATATGCAATCTGTTCATCTATAGATATGTGATGGAGCTTGACAGCTCCTCTCTGCACCATGTCTCAAATGAAGTGATCTTGAATCTCAATATGCTTGGACTTGTCATGAAACAAAGGATTTTATGCCAAATGGATTCCACTATTGTTGTCGCAGTATATCACTGTCATATCCAAGATCTGCTCAAAAAGCTCTCCAAAGAGCTTTGTCAACCAAACTGCTTCATAGTTAGCCATGCTAGCGGCAATGTATTCTACTTCAGTTGTGCTCAATGCCAGAGACTTGTGTTTCCTACTCATCCAAGATATCATGGTAGATCAAAGACTAAAAAAACATCCAGATGTTCTTTTCCTGCCAATAACATTTCTGGCCCAATCTGCATCAGTGTATCCATGAAGTTGAACATTTCCTGTAGAATATCCCAAACCAAGTGTAATCAACCCATGCAAATATCTCAATATGTGTTTAGAAGCTATCAAATGTGAGTGGTGGGTTTCGGTCATGAATTGACTCAAAGTGTTTACTACATAGCATATGTCTTAGCGAGTGTTCACAAGGAACATTAGAGCCCCAATCAATTGTCTGTACTGAGATGGATTTTCTAAATCTGGTCCTACAGCATCTCCACATAGTTTCTTGAAGGTTATTTCCATTGGATTGACCATAGATTTACATTCGGTAATTCCAAATCTTTCCAGTAACTTTACAATGTATTTTCCTTGCGAGAGGAAAATCTTACCAGGATTTTGCCACACATTAAAATCCAAAAAACAGTGCATGAGACCAAGGTATTTCATTTCAAATTCAGAGGCTAGCTTCCTCTTACATTCAATCATCAGAGGCTCACTACCTGTCGAAAATAGATTGTCAACATATAAAACCAAAATAAATGGCATGCCTTTGACTACCTTAAAATAGAGGTTGGGATCAACATTACTTCTTGTGAATCTGAGATTCACTATTAATTGTCAATACTTGCATACCAAGCTCAGGCAGTTTTCTTAAAACCATACAATTCCTTCGTCAACCTGCAAACATGTGTTCTTCGATCTTCCATTTCGAATCCTTGAGGTTGTTCAACATCTACCTCTTTTTGTAACATGTCATGGACGAAATCAAACTTTACATCCATCTGATGAAGAGTCCATCCCTGACTTGCAGCAAGGGCAACTATAGAACGAATGGTTGTATATCGAGCTATCGGAGCAAATATGTCACCATAATCTTCTCCCTCTTTCTGAGAGAAACCTCTAGCCATGAATCTTGTTTTATATTTATTAATGTTGCCATCAATTCCATGTTTGATTTTAAATAACCATTTTGAAGTCACAAGAGACTTACCTTTTGGTCTAGGTACAACATCCCAAACATCACTTTACATAATTGATTCATATTCTTCAGCCATAGCAACCTTCCAAACTTGTTATTTTACTACTTCTTCAAATGTGGATGGTTCAGCGTGAATCATAGTACTCATAGCAACAACATATCCCTGATACCTACATGGTTGTTTCCTTTCTTGGTATGATCTATGAATGGGGACATTTCTTTCAATATCCTGTAATGTATCTCGAAGCCAAAGTGGTATCTTCTTGGAGGGAGGATCACTTGGAGGATCTAACAGATCCATAGGCTCAGTGGGGTCTTCAATCATATCAGACTCAGGTGCTGACGAAACATCCAGAATATCCTAGTCATCGTACCCTTCCTTAGGAGGAGGAGGTGGAGGAATATCTCTTGCTTTACCAAGAGTTGCATATTCATCAAATGTTACGTCCCTACAAATTTCGACTTTTCTTTGACCAAGAACATAAATTCTATATGCTTTCAAATTTTCACAATAACCCACAAACATACCTTTTCTGCCAGTGGCTTCCATCTTGTTCCTTTTGTCTTTCGGCACGTGAAAATATACTAGACATCCAAATACATGAAGATCGTTGATATCAGGCTTAGTTCTTGTGAATATTTCTTAAGGAATTTTGTTTTCTAATGCTTGATGAGGGACTCTGTTTTGAACATATACAGCGGTAGATGTCGCTTCAACCCAAAGGAATTTTGGAACCTTTTGATCATGTAGTATAGGATGGGCAACTTCTAGTATAGACCTATTCTTTCTTTCAGCTAGCCCATTATGTTCAAGGGTATATGGTACAATTGTTTCCTTCTTGATTCTGTCTTTCTTGAAAAACGCTATGAATTATTTTGACATGTATTCTCCTCCATTGTCTAACCTGAAGACTTTGATTCTCTTTCCCAATTCATTTTTTATCAAGGCTTTGAATTCCTTGAATGTTTCAAAGGCTTCATCCTTATTCTTAAGATAATATACCCATGTCTTTCTTAAAAAGTCATCGATAAAAGTAATGAAGTAGAGATCACTGCCAACTGAATGTATAGGCATCGAACCACATATATCAGAATGAATGAGATGAAGAATGTCATGAGTTTTGTTCTTACTTAAGGGAAATGGTCCCCTTGTTTTCTTTCCACTTGCACAACCTAAGCAGACTCCATCATTATGAGCTTGAACATCGAGAATACCATAGACCAATTTATTCAATTCGGGAAGTGCATCATAGTGAAGATGAGCTAGTTTCTGGTGTCATAGTTCGCTCAAGTGATTGATATTATGAACCAATGAAAAGGCGAGGTCTTCTAGAGATTTTATAGAGTCCTTCAACTCTCGATCCTAAAGTGAAGGCATCATTCATAGGTGAATAGACATGCCAAGTTAGAACTTTACCTTTGATGAAGGCAACCCTCATCCCATTATCTTCAAATGTGGATACAGATAACAGGGTCTTCATTAAACTCTGTACATACATAACATCATGCAACAAAACTGATTCCCTAGAATTTCACTGAAATCTAACGAACCCAAAGTGTTGGGTCCCTATAATATTAGTGATTACCCCATTACTATTGTAGTTGTACCCCTTATTAATATTGTTGTGCCCCTATTGCACCCATATTGTTATTGTTGTGTCCCATAGAATCCCTCTATTGTTATTTTTGTGGCTTTATATTATTATTGTTAGGTCGGCTGGGTTATATTGTGACTCCTTTAGACTCCTATACATAGAAAGGAGGTTTTGTCATTTGTATCATCCAAGAATTGTTCATTTATGTAATGTAAAGGAGGTTGCCCCCTCGAAGAGGCTGAATTATAAAGCGTTGATCTATATTTTCTTGAGTTGGTTTCATAACATTTGGTATTAGAGCTTTGGATTCTAGGGTTTCGCTACTCCAAACAGGTCATCGTGGCATTTTCGCAATAAATTTTTTCTGCGATGTTTCAGAAGCTACAAAAAAAATCCATTTGAGAAAACAGCGCGTTGAATCTCAAGTCTGAATTTCAGAGCATTTTGCGCTCTATTTGCGGAGATATGATCTGATGAAGTTGGTCTTTTTGCATACCCCTGAATTACATTCCAAATAGGTGACCTGGGGAAATCATCATAACTTTTTCTCTGAGCATTGGATTGAAATTTCGTAAGAAGGTACAGAAAGAGGATGGACTGTAATTTCTTGTATATATTTTTTAGAGCCAAAAGATGAAACAGGGACTCGTGGCACATCATACAAGTTTGCCTTACTAAACTAGTCCATAATCAGGTCACTGTGGGAGATTTCGCATAACTCTTCCTTGGAGAATCCAATTTGGATTCGACTGGTGGCATTGGAAAGAGAACACACAGGGATACTGCAGGTCACAATTTCAGAACTGGATGATTTGAATGTACAGAGATGCATCAGAGGCAATATCGAGCTCCTACAAAGTGAAAAAATGTGTGTAGATTCTTTTAAATTTTTGCTTAAGATTAGTTTGAAATTTATTTTGAAGGAATTCAAAGGGCATAGTAGAGCATTATTATCGGCAACTAATGCCCCGAGGAAAGAAAATGCAAACACCTAGTAAGGAACCTGAAATCTCTAGCATGACTCATGAAGAA
>APFE030356313.1:16745-37404 GCA_000404065.3 Pinus taeda | reverse complement strand
AAGTGGATAGAGATTGGACAAGTGAGACAATTGTATCCTCACTTAGTCGATGCTTGAAAACCAAATTTTGGTGGTCGAAAAGATTTTTCAGTGGGAAGGCCGTGATCCGAATTGGATGCATGAAAATTATTAAAGTACCATGAATGTATGAAATTAGGACAGACTTCGAATTTATGAACAAAGAGTTATCAGGGATATCTCTAGACAGTGGCAGTTTGCAGCCAGCAAGGAATGACGGGGACCTCAATCAAAACGCACTAACCGAACCCCATGGAGACCACACAGGAGGAAAACTGGAAATTGGGAAGTCCATATCGAGAAACAGAGGCCATCGCTGGGCAAAACCCCTCAAGAAGGAAAATCCCCGAGTGTTGGGCTGCATGGGAAGCCAGGAAACCGTAGGGAAGGTGCTAAGGCGAAAGGCAGGTCTCGCGCTCCAAAATCAGCAGTATATTGGAGGCATATTGGGCGGTAAGTGGATTTCAGCAGAGAACGAGCGATTCCATACACCACAATGCGTGTTCGACGGATGAGAGAGAAAACCACCTCTCATCACGAGCTAACAATCGAGCAAGTCAACCACGTGAAATGAGTGGACACCGTAGGATCTGGGGACTCCAGATCTGACAACGGAGATTGTGCCCAATGGAAAAATGGATTTGACGAGGGAATTAAGCTACGACATATAAAAGCCTGAAGTCTGATTTGACCGTTGAGTTGGCAGATGAGTCATTCCACAGTGTAGTTGAAATACCAAACAGTTGAGTAAGAGCTGGCACAGTTTGTGAGAGGACAAGTGGCCACCTCCCTGTGAGACGTTGGTGATGACGCAAAGGCAGGGAACTCCAAATGAACAGTAGCAGGCGATCTGAAGGGGCATAAGAGGAAGCAAACAGTTATGAGATAAATTGGTTTTAAGCCATGAACAGACAGAGAACAGAACAGGAGAAGAAGAGGAAGAACCAGAGAAGAAAAATAGTGATAGAAAAGGCAAAAGAGACAGAGAAGCAAGAAGCAGAAAACAGAGAGCCAAGCTGACCAGCAAAGTTAAGACAGCATCAAGCAGACAGAACCAGGCTTGAGAGGTTCAAGCCATCCTGGTGAGGATATCTGTCGGGAATTGAGCACCATTGGACTCATCTCATTAAAGACCAGAGAGATCAAGAATTGGTAAGGAAAGAGTCTGTGCACTCTAGTGGCTTAGGAATCTAAGAACCACCCTACTAAGCATCCTCTGTTTCAGGAGACTCGAGTGAGCTCCTCATTGTAAATCTCTACTTTAAAGACAAAATAAAAGAAGGCCACCACTGAGAGCTAGATTGGAGACGTAGCCCTGGAGAATAGGGTGAACTCCTTAGTAATTTGTTATGTTCTTGTATTTGCTTACTATGTTTCCCTTACTGTTTTCCATTTTCCAATGTCTGTGTATTTTGCAATCTGATTGATCCATTGCCTAAAATAACATAGACATACACTAGAACATGAGTATGTCATACCTTCATTCATTAACTGTTTAACTGAGATCACTCATGAGTGATTTTCAGATCATATTTTTAAGTATAGTAGATGCATTTATGATTGTTCTTGATAACATGTTTGCAACCTTATTGTGTATGCACTTCTTATATCTAATGACAAGATGAAATTGTTGTAGAAACCCCATCCACCTATAATGTCTTGATTGCTGCAATTTAGTCTCTGATTGCAAATATTGAAGTGTTTGATGATCTATATGTATGATTGTTTCCTTACCCATTATGTAATGTTTCCACTTATTCACACTTTGTGCTTATGCATACAATTCTTTATCATATGTGGGATAATTAACTACTATAGAAGAAAATGTCTCAGAATGATAACATATAGGTTTTCCGTGTTGCATGAACACTACTCCCATGGCATAGTCACTGGCATTTGTCTCAATCTCAAATGGATGTTGAACATCTAGCAGTGCTAGTACTGGTGTTGTACTGATTTTCTCTTTTAAGGTGTCAAAGGATTTCTGCTTTTTTCCTACCTACTTAAACACCTATTTCAATCCCGTTAAAGCATGTAATGGAGCTGCAATCAAAGAAAAGTTAGCAATAAACTATCTCCAGTATTGTGCTTCCCCTAAGAAACTCCTAACCTCTGTATTAGATTTGGGTTTAGGCCAGTTCACAATGACTTCAACCTTAGAGGGATATATCTTCAATTCACCACACCCTACAATATAACCCAAATAATTTAAAGATGTTCTGCCAAATTCACATTTTGATAGTTTTACATAGACATTTTTTCTTTTTAAAACATCTAAAGTCTGTTTTACATGCTTTACATGGTCTTCCCATGTCTTACTAAAAACAAGAATGCCATCTAAATAAACAATTACAAAGTCATCAATAAATGGTCTGAGTACATCATTCACGACTCTCATAAACATAGCAGGAGCATTAGTTAAGCCAAAAGGCATAACCAACCATTCATAAAGTCCTTCCTTTGTCTTGAAAGTAGTCTTCCATGCATATTGTTCTGCAACTCTGACCTGATAATAACCACTTCACAAGTCTAACTTAGAAAAGTAAACTGCTTCTTTCAATTGATCTAATAAATCATCAATACGAAGAAGAGAATAAAGATTCTTGATCATTGTTTTATTTAGTACTCTATAATCAATGCACATTCTCCACGAACCATCTTTCTTCTCACTAGCACAATTGGAGATCCACATGGTGATGTGCTTATTCGTATAAACCCTTTATCGAGCAATTCCTGTACCTACTTCTTTATCTCTGCATTCTCTAAAGCTGACAACCTCTACATTCCAATGTTAGGTAATGGAGCATCTTGTTGCAAATAAATATCATGCACTATTTCTCACTTCAGTGATAGACCTTTTGGTTTTTGAAATAGAATATCATACTCTAAAACAACTTTAACTAAATCAACTTTCTGTTTAGAATCACACCTTAAAATTCTTTGGATTTTTCAGGATCCTTTTCCTTTACAACCATTAGTAAAAATTGCTTACTTGAATTCACAATTCTTTTCATCTACCCTGAGTTTATGAGAGAATAGTTACCTTTGAGTTTATGAGCTCTTACAATGTATCCTATTCCATTTTTAGTGAGTTGATACTTATTCTTAGCTCTATAGAAAATAGCTTTCCTATCATACTAGTATGGACTTCCCAAAACAATACCACATATATCCAATGGAACTATATCTAATTCAACCTCATCTACAAATTTGATCCAATAGCAAACCTAAGTTTACATTGTCTCATTACTTGTAGCTTTATTTTATCACACACCCAACCTAATGGATATGGCTTCTCATGAGGTTTTGTTTGTAATCCTAACTTCTTTACAATTGTTTCAGAAATCAAATTTACTTGTGATCCACTACCAAACAAAGTATCAATCTTATTGTGCTTGGAAATTACTCTAATACGAAAAAGCTCATTTCTTTCCCTCTCATTATTTTCATTATGAACAGATTGTGCAGAATTACTTGTGGATGCTTCAGAATCTTTACCTTTAATACCTGTGGTTGTAACTATTGTTTCATCACCTGAATCTGATCCCAAGTCCTGCTGAATATCAACAACATTCTTTTTCCTCTTACCACCGAACTTCTTAGGTTTCCGTTCTGGATGCAAAGACCAACAATGTGCCTCATCGTGCCCTTCTTTCTTGCAATGAGTGCATGAAGGTTTATCCTTCTTTACAGTGTTTTCTTTCCTCTCCTTCCATTTCAGTTTCTTCTTTTCCTTGCTCTTGCTTATAGAATATTTAGATGATTCCCCTACCTCTGGGTTTACATTCTTACCTCTAGCTTCTAGATGTGTGGCTTGAACTGATACATCATCGAAGCTAGTGGGATTAAATATGAGAATAGTATGTTTTAAATAGCTATGAAGACCACCTATATACTTCAATAAAGTCTCGGATGAGTCTAATGATATACCTAGAGTTGAATCTCTGTTTCCAAATACCCGAGTATAACTTTATATACTTTGACCCTTCAACTGATGAAGAGTTTTCCAACTCATCATTACCTGTTGCATGTAAGCTAAAGGATAGAATTTCTTTTTGATGGCAAAAACAAATTCATTCCAGGTAGAAATGATTTTACCATGTTTTTGCAAATCAGATTGTGTCTTTCCTTCCCACCATACTATTGCAGTTCCTCCAAGTCGAAGGCTAGCCAACTGAATCTTCTTACCCTCTGAATCAATGTTTTGTACCCTGCAATATACATCAATTTGTGTTATCCAATTATCTAGCTTTTTTGCATTGAGTTCTCCATCATAAATTGGCAAATCAAACTTCACATCTAATTTGATTAAGGAAGTCTTCTTCTTCTTCTTAGAAGAGCTAGAAGATGATGATGATGAGGATGATGATGGCGGAGATGGTGGAGGAGATGATGGAGGATTCATTCCTCCTTTTCCTTTACCTTTTGGAGGGGCAACTAGAAAAGGTTCCTCCCTTCCATTTTCTGGTTTTGGAGTTGCAATGCTTTCTCTTCGACCCTTGTTAAACTCCAGATACATCTCTTCCACCATGGCTTGGAGTGTCTTAAAACTTTCTATAAATTGGGATTATGATCCGAATGGAGCTTCTTCTGCCATTCTCCTCTAAGAATAGACTCTTCCAATCTCAGATTAACCTCAACAAGTTCTCCTTCTAGTTTGAGCTTTAATCTAGTTAGCATTCAAAATAAACACAAGCTTGTCTAACCTTAACAAAACCAAATTCTCTTGTACCACTTGATCCAAAATGGATACAAAATCAAGAAGAAGATCTATTACAGACTCATGTGCAGGAATGCCTATATTATTAAGTGCAATGGATCAAAAAGATTTTGAATAATACAAACATTAAACAATTGGAAAACATAACAATTCAACACATTAACACAGTAAATAATCAAGGAGTTCACCAAACTTCCTAGCTACATCTCCTGGTCCAGATTTTAATGCCAACCTCTATATTATGTCTTCAAGAGCATATTATTACAAGTGTGAGCTCAAACTGAGTCTCAACACAATAGTGACAAAAGCAACAGGGATTTACTCAAAATCCTCAAGTCTACAAGAGTACACAACCTCTTCCTCTTGCTCTCTGTCTTCTACATTCTCTTCCACTCCCTTCTTCCCCTCTTTGTCTGCCATAGAGTGGTTTTTAAGCCTCTCGGCCCTGTCCGTTTACCTTCCCTCTTTGGGCTCTCTCTCTTCATCGTTTTTCCGTTCACCTTCCTTTCAGCATTGGACACATCTTGTTAAGACAAAACGCTTAAGGCACAAGAACTCCTTTCAAAAACAAAAGGATTGGTCGGCACGGTGAAACCGACCATTCGGTCTTCCTCCACACAAATCCCTGATATAACACATATTTGGTCTATATACGATATTATCAGAATACAAATAAATAAATAGAAATACATAGAAATCCCGACAACAAAATTGATTATCAGAACTCAAAATATATAAAGATGCATCTATAAACCATTTTGGGTTCGGCTTTATCGCATGTCACATTCGCCCTTTGTATTTTGATTTTATAACGGAAATACACCAAAACACAGAAAAACCTGACAAAACGCCGCATATCGACTTTCAAATTTTATAGTGCCGCATCTATAATCTTGTCGGGTCCATCTGTATCGCTATTGCAAGTTGCAGAGGGTATGGGTATTCACCCTTTTGTACGTGGTCCCAATCCCACTTCACTGATTGCATTCGCGAATCACTGATCAGCGTCATCGGCATATCACACTTCGCATGACCCACGGTCCATTTGGCATCACCCCATTGATATATTGTGATGCGATAGTCACAGTCACATATTGCTATGTCTCCGGGCTTGTACTAAGTCCTTCCCTTTTAAACCTATGATACGATATACATGGTCTTCATTGTTGATCCACAGACCAATCTAACGGTCCACGTTATATCACTGGATCACAGTCGCAACTCACTCAAGGTTAGCACCAATATGCCCCACTGATCTCCGTCGATGTGATATCACCGACCTCCTTTGATGTGATCTACCAATTTTATCTGGATCGTTGATCGGCCTAATCCGATACCTTCTGTGTAGTAATACTTTACTCTATGCTTCACTATGTTTTCCGATACTTGAAGACTTACATTTTTAGAGGGTTTAAGATACATTTGGATCACTCTCGAGAGACGAACCCAAAAAAATATTCTTAACAATACAAGAATTCTTAGCAAATAGACACCATTTAAATGTGATACTATGAATTGAGAATCTAACCTAATGATCAATTGACAAATGCAAAATGAAATGGCTTCAGATAATAATTCAATCACTACACTATACTCTGTGATATTATTCATTGGTCGACCAAGGCATATCCCATGAATAGAAACTAACTCATCTGTGGGTGAATAAATGAAACAGGTTGTGGAAGAAAAAATATGAGTAATACGACAAGCGCCATAATCAAAGCCAATGTAAGTTTGAGGGAACATGAACATCTACAAATCAAGTGTAACACAAGATAACCAAGAGAAGTATAAAAAAATTGTAAAAAGCTGCTAAAAGATTTCACACAAAAAATATGATATAGCAATATACAATTTCTTCATTGAGCAATTTAAGCATAATATTTCTTCAAGTAAAACCATTTGTGGGCTTTCCTAAAGAAATGTTGTCATAATCAACTAGTTCAGAAGCCCCTTTTGCTAGTACATGTTCTACAATATAAGGGCCATGCAACATGGGCTTGAAGTTACCATCACCTAATTTATCGTGTTCTTAATCATAGAGCAAGACTAGACCCCCTTCTGAATATGAACTAGATTTTACATTTTGACGAAAATGTGCCTTAACTCATTTCTTATGAGTCTCACTAGCTAATGCAACATCATAATAAGTCTCATCTAGTCATTCTAAGTACAAAAAACATTCCTCCTCTACAGAAGTGGTTGGTAATAATTCAATTGTCAGTTTCAAAGATGGTATTTCACATTCAACAATAAAAATTGCTTCAAGACCATAAACCTGCTGGAAGGGAGTAAAACACATCTAAGTTTTTGTTGAGGTATGATAATGCCCACAAAAATGGAAAAAGCATTAGATGTCAATTTCGTTTATGAATTCCGTCAATCCGTTTAATCATGGTGGTCAAAACTTTGTTAACAACTTCTACTTGGTCATTTGTCCGCGGGTAAAATTGAGTAGAACTATCATGACGCAAGCCTAGCTTCAGAGTAAGTTCGATCATCATAAAATTTCAAAAATGGCTACCATGGTCCATGACGATAGCTTGTGGAACCCAGAACCTAGCAATCACATGATTTAATATGAAAATATTTTTCATTTCATCATCGTACTTATATGCATGCATCGCCTCAACCCATTTCATGAAATAATCCATTGCTAGGATAATGTACCCATGCCCCCCGACCAGGTGAGAGTTACATGTATGGAAATTGATGCCCCATTTAGAAAAAGGATTGAAAATAATGATTTTGTGAAGAGGAGCTGGTGGTGCATGCATTTGTGATCATAGATTTGGTAATGTGGCATTTCAAGACTGCAGTTATACAATCTTTGAACATCGAAGGCCAAAAATACCTAGCGCACAAGATCTTTTGGCCAGTGGAAAAGCCTAACATATCACTGTCACAAGCTCTAGAATGATAGTCATTCAATGCATTCTCGGCTTCCTTGCGAGTCAAACATCGTGTGAAAATGGAATCCGCAACATGAAGATAAAGTGTATTCCCAACAATAATGTATTGTTGGGATTGGTACCAAACATCATGATGTTTGGTTCGAGTCAATTATGGCCTAAACATTTGGGTTTGAAGATACACGATGATATCTCCATACTAGGGGTCTAAAATACTGATAAGAAAGAGGGATTTGTCTAGCAGAGAATCCTTTGACACAGTTTCCTTTTCAGTATAGGGAAAGTCACATAACGATTCAGTAAACACCAGTGATTTCTTAGGCGTGGATTTTATAAAATTCTTGTAGGATAAGTATCAGTTTGAAATATTTTCTCCCTAGCAATTGTCTTGTAAGAATGTAAACCATAGGTTTGTAATCAGAAGTCATTGTTTTTTCATGTAAAATAATGTAGTAATAAAATATTTGGAAAACTTGAATGGTTGCAAAGGCTAATTTCTCTATATGTGCATATTTCACTTTAGTTTTCGCAAGATTTTTGCTCAAATAATATATCACATGCTCATCGTTCAATTGATCTTCATGAACTAAAACCATGCCAATGGTAACATCGAATGTAGCTAAATACAAAAGGTAGTCTCAATGACAATAAGGAGGATGCAACAATGGTGTATGCGTCAATGCATGTTTGACCGCATCAAAATCTTCTTGAGAAACTTCATTAAATGTAAGTGAGATGCCCTTTTTCAATAATCGAGCAGAACCTTTAATTATCTCAACATAGTTCTAGATGAATCAATGTAGAAAGTTTTCTTTCCCTTGTAAACTTTGGAGTTGGTGGAGGTTTAAAGGAGGAGGAAAATTCAAAATAACCTCTATGTTCAGTAGATCGACACGAATACCTTCCTTTGATATGAAAAATCCTAGTAATCGATGGGATTACACAAAAAAGATACATTTGAGAGGATTCAAGCATATATTGTAGGGTCAGCACCTGATAAAGATAACTCTAAAATAGTTTGGATGATCTTCTCGTTTTAGTGAATGAGATGGTAAGTCATCCAAATAAGGTTGTACAATATACTTGATATCGTGAAATGTGTAAGGCATGGCCTGTTGGAAGGCTGCACTGACATTCTTTAATCTAAATGGGAGCTTTTGATAAGCAAAAGCCACCCATGGACAAATGAATGCAGTTTTATGTCAATCAACTAGGAGTATGTTGCTTTGGTTGTAACTGGAAAATCCATCCATGAATGAAAATATTTCATTACTGGTATAATCATCAATGATTTGATTGATATATGAGATAGGATAGTTTTATTTGGGATGAGCCTTGTTAATATCCCTATAATCTACACACTCTGATGGTCACCTAATTTTTATGAATATGAAAATTATTGGAAACCTAGTCAGTTAAGGGAACAAGGTAAATGAAACATTCTTTAAACAATTTTTCAACTTCATCCTTAATAGCATTAGCCTTTCATGGATGCACTAGATGTAATCATTATCTAATAGGTTGCACATCCAGGGAAGTCTTAATCTCATGAAAAACAATACTCGGGTCAATTCCTGGCATTTCCTCATAGGACCAAGAAAAATTATCACATAATTTTTGAAATAGGTCTTTGTACGTTTGAATTTCTTCAAGTGAGCATAAAGCACCTATGTGAATGTTTTCAATGATTCTTTTTTTGATCAATATATCAATGGAAATTTTTGTATATATGTTTCCCAAATTCTTTTCAAATTCAACTTAAAGAACTGACATGGGCCATTCTAGACTATCTACGATCTCAATAAAAAATATTTTTGAAAAATCATTCTCAGTTTTATCAAAGTTAAGGAGAAAAGATGAACAATGATGATAATCGTCTCGTGGAGTTTCATCCAAAGTAATTATCTCCATAATACTTTCATTAGTTAGAAATGTATTATGCAAAGGATTGAGAAGTGAAATTGGTTCCAACCAAGGTAATCGAGAATAATCATTATTGATCGCATTCATTTGATCAATCTCAAAAGATGATAGATCGGAAAATTATTGTATTGCCTCATAAGCCAATTCAAGTGGGATCAAAGGCATCTCATTGCAAAAAGAGGTCAATTCATATTCTAAAGGCACTATCCATGGATTAGAAGATTCCATAGTTCTTAACGTGATCATGTTAACCTGGGAAACATTAGTAGTAAAATTTGGTGGAGGGAGTGCAAAAGTTCCCATGAATGATGAATCCTTAAGCAAACCAACACCAATATCCTAATAAGGAGTGATCATTTTTCCTAATCAAAAGATCTACTAAAAGTTCATCCTAAGAGTTTTCAATGTGCAATGTCATATGTGGGCACCATGATCTTTTATTCTACCTCCTTTGCATGTTTGACATAGGCAACCATATTCAAAATACTAGAAAAAACTCTAAGGACCGGCCTCAACTTGAGTGAGGGGTCAATAAACATTTTCGATATTTCATTTGATGTCACCTCGTATCTGAATATACAAGTTCAATTCTTCTCGCCACTTGGGAAAAAGTATTTTCAGTGATCGAAATAGTAATCCTTAGTTTCGCTTGAAGCACTCATGTGTACCAACCTCTGAAGGAATTTGGACCCTACTATTTTATACCCACTGCGCCTTAGATATTTTCCTTAGGTCAGACAATTAACTTCAATCTATGTCCTAGTTTTCCATATTTTTGTGGGTCATGCTTGGATTTTCAAAGGCAGACTTCACACTAGACCATTTTGATAAGTGGACATTTAGAACTTATAACGAGATTCAATATTTTTTTTTTTGGGCAATCAATATATATGGAGTTATTAGAGTTATTTTTCTATTAATGGGTGGGGCAATACTTGTCTTATAATATATTTGATTAACTCAGACAAACAACATATACCGCTCCATGTATTATAGAACTTTTATTAATAAGCAGGGAAATATATACCACTTGTCTCATAATATATTTGGTTAAATCAGACAAATAGCATATACTACCCCACTCATTATGAAATTATTAATAAACAAAATAATATATGTCACTTATCTAATAATATATTTGGTTAAGATAAATAGCATATATTGCCTCACCCATTATAGAACCATGATAGAACCATGGCTATATTAATAAGCAAGGCAATATGTACCACTTGTCTCTTGGCTGATACTATATTTGATTAAGTTAGACAGATAGCATATACTGCCCCACTCATTAGTTAACCAATAGCTTCACCCACTATTGTCTACTATGAAATCTACACAAATTCCATGCATTGCCATCTATTGTCTACTATGAAATCTACTTCACACAATCCAAGCATCATGAACTGTGTGTACTATGCGTTGAACTGGAAATAAGGTTTCTGGTTGTTTGATTTGAGATAAATCTAAGGGTTTATGTTCAAGGTCAATAATTGGACCTGCCATTGGTGTAGCAGCCTCGTTCCTAGGCATTGTTGCCCTACTATTTTACGTGTTACGGAATAGAAGGAATGCAGTGAAGGATTGTGAAACAACAAATCCATTTCGTAAGAATGTTGAGATTTTCATTTTTAACAAATTGGGCAAAATATCATGTAGGTGACAACAATAGGCTTTGTTGCCATATTAGCTCTATTTTGTTGGGAAAGAGTTAATGCATCCTATATTTGTTGTGAGAGGATTTATGAGTCAGTTTTATTCTCTTAGCTATAAAAATATGCCCGTACAGGATATTGTATGAAGGTAGAGAGTGTGAGGAAATAAATTATTTGTAATCTCCTGATTAATAATAAGATTGTTGATGCCTCTATTTGGTGTACGTAGCCTAGATTGGTTGGGTGAACCACGTTAAATCATTGTGTCATTTGTGTATGATTTTATATACTGTGTTTGTCTTTTATTTTCCGTTGCGCACTGGTTTGCTCTAACAATTGGTATCAGAGCATGTTGAGGAGTGGGTGCGTGTGACAGAGTCATTACAGGTGGAGTATTTCTGAGATTTGGTGATTAGCGCGGTTTCGGGCGAAACAGTCATGCGAATATTATACAGTGAGCAGATTGGCGTGGTTTATCATGGAATAGGCATGCCAATTGGCGCGGATCCGACCTTAATAGTCGCACCAGAGCGCCAATATCCTAATTGGCACGGATCCGACGGGAATAGTCGCGCCAATTTTGGTACTCTAACCAATTTTGCCTCTGGCGCGGATTGTCTACTATTCAGATAGCACCAAGTCCCTTTTGGCATGCCAACCGAGGACCGAGTTGGTAAAATTGCAATTTTTTGTTATTTAGTTTTTGTGTAATCTGTAGTTTTGTACAACGGAGAGATTTTTTGATAAGATAAAGGTAGTATAGTAGAAGGCAAAGGCATTTTTTGTTAGATATTAATTTAATTGATTAACAAGTTGGAATTGGAGATTATTTTCGTTGATACAATATGGCAAAAACTCAGAGTGCTCGTTTTGAGATCGAGAAGTTCAATGGTAAAAACAACTTCGAGATCTAGAAAGTTAAGATGTACGATCTGCTTGTGCAACAAGGAATGGCGAAGGCATTTATGGGAAAATCCAAATAGCAGTACAACATGACAGATGGTGAGTGGACCGAGATGGATGAAAGAGCATTGAGCACTATTCGACTATGTTTGGCGGATGATGTTTTGCTTAACATCGTGTCAGAGAAAACGACTGCTGGTTTGTGGACGAAGCTTGAGAATCTATACATGACAAAATCTTTAACCAATAGGATTCTCCTGAAGCGACAATTGTACAGTTTGCAAATGAAAGAAGGTACAACGATTACTGATCATTTGAATGCTTTTAATACTCTCCTGGTGAAATTAGAAAGTATAGAAGTAAAATTTGAATCAAAGGATAAAGCTATTACTTTATCGTGCTCGTTGCCCGAGTCATGGGATCATATTGTTACTTCTATAAGTTTTAATTCATCAGAAACCCTTGAGTTTGATGATGTAATTGCATATTTATTATCTGAAGAAACAAGGAGAAGGTCGAATTTAGAAACCTCTATATCAGAAGCAATGATGGTCAGAGGTCGTTCTAAAGAAAGATGCTTCAGTAGGCAGAGCGACTCACATTCAAAGTCGAAAGGGAAGAAGAGTAAGATAAAGTGTTGGTTTTGTGGCAAATCGAGACATTTGAAGAAGGACTGTTGGAAGTGACAGCAAACTTCTAAAGAAGATTCTTTGACAGAGAAGAAAGAAGCAAACATGACAGATACAGGTTCGGCATTTGGTTCAGGTATGAGTGATGAAGTGTTATCAGTTAATTTGTCAATTCATGATCAACATTGGCTATTAGATTCTGGTGCATCAAACCACATGTGCATTCATAGAGAATGGTTTAAGATGTATAAATCAATTAATGGTGGAGTCATGTACATGGGTAATGATGTCACATGTAATACTGTGGGAATTGGAAGTATTCAGCTGCAAATGTTTGATGGCACAACAAAAATTTTAACTGATGTAAGACATGTACCAGAATTAAGGAAAAATCTAATTTCACTAGGAGCACTTGACACAAATGGATATAAAACTGTAATTCAAGGTGGAGTAATGAAAATTTACAAAGGTATTTTACTAGTAATGAAAGCTAAGAAGGTAGGAAATCTATTTCAGTTAGAAGGAAGAACAGGGTCAGATCATGTGTCTACGGTGTCTAACAATGACAATAGTTCTATGCGCTTATGGAATCAAAGGTTGGGCCATATGAGCGAAAGAGGATTAAAGATTTTGGTTGATCGTAAGTTACTTCCTAATCTAATGTCTGGAAAGTTAGATTTCTGTAAACATTGTCTGTTTGGGAAACAAAGTAAGCAAAAGTTTAAAACAGACAAACATACTAGTAAAGGAATCCTTGATTATATCCATTCATATGTTCGAGGTCCATCCCCTACAACCTCATATGGTGGCTCGTCATATTTTGTATCATTTATTGATGATTTTTCTAGGAAAGTGTGGGTCTACATGTTGAAAAGGAAATCTGATGTTTTTACAGTTTTCAAACAGTTTAGAGCATTGGTAGAAAACATCACTGGTAGAACTATAAAATGTTTAAGAACTGACAATGGTGGTGAGTTTACTTCCAAGGAGTTTGAAAATTATTGCAAGGACGCTAGGATCGAGAGACATAAGACCACTGTTTATACTCCTCAGCAAAATGGAGTTGCTGAATGCATGAATAGGACTCTTTTAGAGAGAGCAAGGAGTATGCTGAGTAACATCGGTTTGCAGAAGGAATTGTGGACAGAAACGGTGGCTACAGCTTGTTATGTGATAAATCGATCACCATCAACGGCGATAGGATGCAAGATTCTTCAAGAGGTATGGAAAGGTCACCCTTGTGATTATTCTAAACTCAGAGTGTTTGGTTGTGATGCATATGCTCTAGTGCCTAAACATCAGTGAACTAAATTAGATCCAAAGTCAGAAAGGTATATCTTTGTTGGATATGGTGATGGAACAAAGGGATATAGATTGTGGGATCCTACTACCCATAAGATCATCATCAACAGAGATGTAAAGTTTAATGAATCCTCTCTTGTACAGTTAGATGTAGATAATATATTGAAACAGGATGATGTATCTGACTTTCAACACATTCAGTTTGAAACCACTTCTAATGATAGTCTAGATGAACATAGTTCAGATGCAAGTCATGAACAGGTTTCAAATTCGGATCATAAACAAGGTTCAGATGTAGATCATGAACATGTCTTAGATGCTGATCATGAAGAAGTTCCTACAGATGGTAATCAGCGAATTGTGGAAGCACCAGAAACATCTTTAAGGAGGTCTACAAGAATGAAACGCCCTCCTAAAAGGTATGATGATTATGTTACTTCAGTTGCATTTACCGCTAATGACAATGAACCTCTATGCTATCAGGAGCTGTAAAAGGTTTGAAAAGTGAACAGTGGAAAGAAACTATGAAGGACGAAATGATGGCCTTAGGTAAGAATGGCACATGGGATCTAGTTGAACTTCCGAAAGACAGGAAAACTGTGGTATGTAAATGGGTCTTCAAATTGAAACGGGGTGTGAATGATACAGAGGACAGGTACAAAGCGAAGTTGGTCGCAAAAGGGTTTTCTCATAAAGCAGGCATTGACTTTCATGAAAAATTTTCACCAGTTGTTAAAATAGTTTCAATTAGAATTGTGTTAGCATTAGTCGCTTTGCTTGATTTAGAATTGCAGCAACTAGATGTTAAAACTGCATTTTTACATGGAGATTTAGATGATGAAATTTATATGGAACAACCGGAAGGGTTTGTTCAACATCGCAATAAGAAATTTGTCTGCAGGCTCAAGAAATCATTGTATGGTCTGAAGCAGTCGCCTCGACAATGGTACAAGAAGTTTGATTCTTTCATGTTGAGTCAAAAATATATAAGAAGTGAATATGATCATTGTGTTTATCTTAAGCAATTAAGTGATGGCATGTTCATTATCTTAGTGTTATATGTTGACGATATGCTTTTAGCAAGCAAAAGCATAGTGGAGATCAACAGGCTAAAGGCTCAGATGGCAAGGACATTTGATATGAAAGATCTAGGAGCAGCAAGACAAATTTTGGGCATAGAGATTTTCAGAGACAAGAACAATAGTAAGCTGTGGCTATCACAACAGAGGTATATTGAGAAGATACTCTTGAGGTTTGGTATGAACAATGTGAAGCCTGCGTCAGTCCCTTTAGCTTCCCATTTTAAGCTTTCTTCTATTTTATGTCCTAGTACAGATGAAGAAAAGGAATGTATGTCTTGAATTCCATATGCCAATGTAGTAGGTTGTTTGATGTATGCGATGGTTTGTACTCGACCAGATATTTCACATGCAGTTGGGGTTGTTAGTAGGTATATGGCAAATCCAGGTAAAGAACACTGGTCAGTAGTGAAATGGGTGCTTCAGTATTTGAGAGGCACAAGTGATTACGTATCACTTTAATAAGAGTAGTGATTTGTTTGCGATATGTGATCCCGATTTTGCATGTAATTTCGATAGAGAAGGTCAACTCAGGGTATGTCTTTATCTGCAGGGGGAGCTTTAGCTGGATGTCAAGCTATAAAACATGCTTGCTTTATCACCTACTGAAGCAGAATACATAGTGCCTCTCTGCTTGCAAAGAAGCGATTGGTTGAAAGGTTTGTTTGGTGGAGTTTGGTAGGTTGCAGGAACAACATCAAGTTATTTTGTGATAGCAAATGGAATAATTTGGCAAGATCCGCTATCATAGTAAATCAAAAGCATATACCATCAAGTACCATTTTGTAAAGATAGGTATATCACTAAAAGGAGTCTCTCTTGAAAAGGTGCAATACAAAAGAAACTGTGCAGACATGTTCACGAAACCAGTTTTGTTAGAGAAGCTACGTTGGTGTTTGGCTTCTCTTGGCTTGCAGAAAAGATAAAAATAATAAAGAAACAGGGTATCAGGCTAATTATTGTCAAGGTGGAGATTGTTGAGATTTTCAGTTTTAACAAATTGGGCAAAATCTCATGTAGGTGACAGCAATAGGATTTGTTGCTATATTAGCTCTATTTTGTTGGGAAAGAGTTAATGCATCCGATATTTGTTGTGAGAGAATTTATGAGTCAATTTTATTCTCTTAGCTATAAAAATATGCTCGTACAAGATATTGTATGAAGGTAGAGAGTGTGAAGAAATAAATTATTTGTAATCTCCTGATTAATAATAAGATTGCCGATGCCTCTGTTTGGTGGACGTAGCCTAGATTCGTTAGGTGAACCACATTAAATCACTGTGTCATTTGTGTATGATTTTCTATACTGTGTTTGTCTTTTATTTTCCGCTGCGCACTGGTTTGCTCTAACAAAGAAATCTTCATACAATTTTTTTTTTTCATTTTTTTATACAAATTTAGTGTTAGATATTCTTATTTGACTTCTTTATTTTATCATGTTCCACATAAATTCCGTGTTAGAGGAGGAAACTAATTCATGTTGGCTTTTCATTAGCTTCTTGGGGTTTAGCATACGGTGGAGATGGTCGAGATGCTCCCAAACTAAAAAAGTGCCAGATTGTTCTCATTTGAAGAACTGAAACTTGCTACTAATAATTTCTAGCCGGATAACGAGATTGGTGGAGGAGGTTACGGCAAGGTACGCAACTCGCTATGTTGTATGGGAATATTTAAATAAAAATGTTTGGATTATTAAGATTGTTCAACACTTCATGTATGATTTATTGATCCTACCGTCAAAATGATAGAAATAAAAGATGATAATAATAAATCTGTCAGGGAAAAAATATCATTAGAAAAGCATAAATATTTTTTAAGATTTTAATTTGAAAATTTTATATTAAAATTGTGGTTAAAAATTATTTAAATTAATAATTTATAAATTAATGGTTGGTATAATTTAAGAGTGTAATATAAACAATTGGAAAACACTTGTATATTATTATTTTAAAATATAATTATTTTAATTTATTATTATTAGTCAATGTTAATCATCATTTCATCAACATAATAAATTAAATTTAAGAAAAATCTTGATGAATAAAAAACCTATCAATAAAATAAAAAATTGAAATTATTAAAATATATAAAATGAATATCACATTTTCAAATTTAAAATTATTTATATATAACATAATGTAATTTAAAAAATAATTATGAAATCTTAAAACAATTCCAAATTCTTAAAGAGGACTTCTTAAAATTTTGTCACTCGTAAGTTTCTAAGAGATGTGATTTTGATATATTGTTGTTTTGGAATGGGAAGCCAAAATAATTGTGGTTTTCCCACTGATCCCATAACTCATAATCATGTTTTCATTTAAAAATTAAATACAAAAGGAGCGGATATTGTTATTGGGCATATATGATATTAAAATTCATCTCAGATTTATGGCAGGTTTACAAGGGTATTCTCCCCGTTAGTGAAGAGATGGTGGCCGTGAAAAGGGCAAAGAACGAAACAGCGGAGGCTGATTCAGAATTTAAGGCCAAATTAGAACTGCTGTCTCTGGTCCATCATAAGAATCTGGTGGCACTCATTGGCTTTTGTTTTAAGGAAGGAGAGCACATGCTAGTTTACGAGTACGTCTCAAATGGATCTCTTTCAGACAGTCTCCATGGTAGTTTTCTTGTTCACATGAATCATTTTCTTTATTTTCTGCCTATCTCATTAATCCTTGGCCACGATCTGATAAATTTTCTCTATCTCCAATTAACCGGTAAAAGAGGAATTCATCTCGATTGGCAGAAAGGATGTCGTATAGCTCTCGGGGCAGCGAGGGGATTGGCGTATCTTCACGATCATGCCGAACCGACGATAATACACAGAGACGTGAAGTCCAGCAGCATCTTACTGGACAAGAATATGAATGCCAAGCTATTCGACTTCGGTCTTTTTAAACACGTTCCAGAATCAGCGAATGGAGCTCCAGTTGAAACGGAAGTCAACGGAACCCTGGTCGGTATATTTTTGCCATTAATTTTTATGTTATCAAGTTAAGTTAGTTCCAGATAAGTTTTATTTTAGTTAAAGTCTATATTGGTGTGTGATTGTATATCAAAATTGTTAAATACCTCTCATCAGATTGATTGTAATCATCATATGTTTATATGATAAATAAAGGAGAACCGCTGCTAATATTATGGTTGAATATGTAGTTTCAACGCAGCCGTACTAACGCTTAAAACCACCGCAGTAAAATCACAAATCCATTGTGAACTTTTTGGACTGTTTTTGTGTGAAAGCAGTTTTCGTACATAAGCGATCCGAGAAAATATAGTGTTGACGCTTGGCTCTCCCCATACGTCACAATCTCTGACAATCTCGGGTGGTAAAGTTCGGTTAAAAAAGCTCACCCGATATCGCTGTGGACCGTTCGATTTCTTGATGGCAAATCAATGTGTGGACCGTTCGATTTCTTGAGGGCAAATCAACGGTTGACAGACTTCACAAACCTGCAGCAAATAAATTTTGACATTGCGTAAAGTTTTTGGGTTGACCGCCAATGAAACATAAATGCAATTTAAATGGGTTCGTAGAGTTTTGGTAAAAGCTTTTAATTTTAATATTAGGCAATTTAAATGGATTCGTAGAGTTTTGGTAAAAGCTTTTAATTTTAATATTTTTATTTCTTACGGAGGTATGGCGAATTTATAATAGGTATGGACAATGTCATATAGTTTTTAATTTTATTGTTTTTAATTATTCACGGGTGTAAGTTTTGTTTTACTGAACAAGTAAAACACATATTATAATTCTTTTTTGGAAAATTGTATTTTTGAGAATGAAACGCACCGCAGTGCGAAGTGGTGAATATAGAAAAACACATGGGGAGCATGTAATGAAAAGTGCGAAGTGGTGAATATAGAAAAACACATGGGGAGCATGTAATGAAAAAGATGGAAGCATGTATCAGTGAAAACCATGAAATCTTTCACACAGCAGTGAAAAGGGTAATGTAAGTTTTTGGTGAATGCGTAATTTCCACACAACAGTGTGTTGATCATTTTTTTTCTACATCGGTAAATGTAAAAGTTTTTTTACATAGCAGAATGAAGATTTTACATAGCGGTGTAAAATTATTTGTAAAAGGAGACAGAGTAATTTCTTTTGAAATGTTTTTTGGTGAATCCCTCTCAGCATAGAGGATGAATATGTATCAGTGATTTTGTTTTAAAGAATAGAAATCTTTTATGGTGGTGCAATACTCTGTTCTCCGTAATTTTTTTTTTTTTTTTAAACTTCCCTGTGCAAAAAGATCCTGGAGTAAAGGAAACAGAGCATTGCCTCTGTGTGTTTGAATTGTTTGTTTTTGGGATTTCTCTAGAAAAATCTCCAACAGTGTTATCAGAGCAGGCTTAGGCTCTTTGAAGGTGACAAAGAAACTGAAGGGAGAAGTCTTTTGTTGCAGCAGTAGATCTTCTCCAGCAGAGTGAAGGCTCAGTCAAGAAAATACTCAGGTATTTTACAAAGCTTTTTTATGTGTTGCTGAAGAAGCAGTCAGTTGTTTTAAAATACACAGTCAAGAAATTGAAGCATAACTAAGGATGCAAGGAATGGCCAGCACAAGCACTGGTATGGGTATGTTTAACACCCATCTCCCACAGTTTAATGGGAAAAACTATGACTATTGGGCAATAACCATGACAACCCTGTTTGCCTCTCAAGATTTATGGGAAATAGTTGAAGATGGTTTTGAAGAACCAGCATATGAAAATGAGTTTAATAGATTAACTCCAGCAGAGAAGGATCTGCTGAAGAGCAATAGGAAGAAGGATTCAAAAGCTCGTGTGTTGTTGCATCTAGCAGTAGACTAGAGTGTGTTTCCAAGGTTAGCAGCAGCTAAGACATCCAATGAAGCATAGCAGACCCTCAAGACAGCGTATCAAGGCATGGAGAAAGTGAAGACAGCAAAACTACAGTTGCTGAGGAGAGATTTTGAGAATCTGTGCATGAAGGAGTCAGACAACATTGACTCATTCTTCACACACGTAATTGGTCTGATCACACAGATGAGGACTCATGGAGAAACCATTGAAGAAAGGAGGATTGTGGAGAAAATATTGAGGGTCTTACCCTCAAAGTTTGATGTTATTGTCACCACCATTGAAGAGACAAAGGATCTCTCAAACTTTTCAATTGATGAGCTACATGCATCACTGATAACACATGAGCAGAGATTGAGTAGGAATGAAAACTCATCTCTAGAGCAAGCCTTTAAGACTCAGATGTCATTTGGAAGAGGAAGATGTCAAGGCAGAGGAAACAAGAGAGGAAGAGGCAAAAGCCAGAACAGAGGTGGAAGGAACAGTCCAGCAAATGCTCTAGGAAGAGGCAGCAATTCAAATCAGAACCAAGGCCAAGGCAGCAGCCAACAAAAAGGACAACATCATGCTCAAGGACAAAGGTATGAAAAATCCAATGTCTAATGCTATTATTGTAAAAAATATGGGCATTATGCCAGTGAATGTAGGAAGAAGCAGCATGATATGAGTAATAGACAAAATGCAAATGTTAC
>APFE030356313.1:0-11974 GCA_000404065.3 Pinus taeda | reverse complement strand
CTTATCTTTGAGAAGAGATGTGTGGCTACATGTCTCTGAACTGTTCCGAACTTGTGTTACAATGAGGCTCGAAGGCCTATTTATTATTGAGAAACAATGGAAAACCCTTCACATTTTAAAACCGACCCTTAGAAGATGAAACGCCAAATTTTGGGCCCCGTTTTGGGTAAATTGGTACATCAATTTCCCGGGGTCGTAACTTTGGCATACGATCTCCGTTTGACACGTATGATAGCTCGTTAGAAAGATCTATCCGAGAACTACCATTGTTGGAACAAGCAAAATGGGGCCATTGCATGGACCCATGTTGCCCCTGGATTCCCCAAAAAATTTCGTTTAGGGCCTCAAAACGGCTCCGGAAGTTTAGGACCCGAAAAACTGCTAAAAATAGTAAGTTGTGCTACAATTAAGGAAACTAAAAATGCTGAAAGAGACAATGATGGGGGTCCAGATGGACTTGGCAGGTGGCCACCAATATCCACTTGGATCATTTTCATACATAAGCGACCCGAGAAAATATAGTGTTGACGCGTGGCTCTCCCCATACGTCACCGTCTTTGACAATCTCGGGTGGTAAAGTTCGGTTAAAAAAGCTCACCCGATATCGCTGTGGACCGTTCGATTTCTTGAGGGAAAATTAACGATTGACGGACATCACAAACCTGCAGCAAATAAATTTTGACATTGCGTAAAGTTTTTGGGTTGACCGCCAGTGAAACATAAAGGAAATTTAAATGTGTTCGTAGAGTTTTGGTAAAAACTTTTAATTTTAATATTTTTATTTCTTACGGAGGTGTGGAGAATTTATAATAGGTATGGGCAATGTCATATAGTTTTTAATTTTATTGTTTTTAATTATTCACGGGTGTAAGTTTTGTTTTACTGAACAAGTAAAACACATATTGTAATTCTTTTTTGGAAAATTGTATTTTTAGGAATGAAACGCACCGTAGTGCGAAGTGGTGAATATAGAAAAACACATGGGGAGCATGTAATGAAAAAGATGGAAGCATGTATTAGTGAAAACCATGAAATCTTTCACACAACAGTGAAAAGGGTAATGTAAGTTTTTGGTGAATGTGTAATTTCCACACAGCAGTGTGTTGATCATTTTTTTTCTACAGCTGTAAATGTAAGTTTTTTTACATAGCAGTGAATGAAGATTTTACACAGCAGTGTAAAATTATTTGTAAAATGAGACAGTAATTTCTTTTGAAATGTTTTTTGGTGAAACCCGAATATGTATCAGTGATTTTATTTTAAAGAATAGAAATCTTTTATGGTGGTGCAATATTCTGTTCTCTGTAATTTTTTTTTTTTTTTAAAGCTTCCAGATCCTGAAGTAAAGGAAACAGAGCATTGCCTCTATGTTTTTGAATTATTTGTTTTTGGGATTTTGCCAGAAAAATCCCCAACAATTATTATATGCTTGGCAAGGCTACGTTGACCCTGGATATTTCCTCACACAGAAGCTGACACAGAAGAGCGAGTGTCAGAAGAGCGATGTATACGGGTTCGGTGTTGTATTACTGGAAATCCTAACATCTCGGCAGCCCGTAGTGGAAGACGCAATATATCTGGTTGATGAGGCGAAGAGAACAATGGAGATCGGTGGAATAAGTGCGTTTCAATGCCACATACTTGACTCCTTCATTCGAGATTCTCTGAGAGTTGAAATACTCCTACGATTCGTAGATTAGCGCTTCGCTCCGTTTCCGAGTCGGCTACCAATCGTTCCAACATGAGATCTATTGTGAAGAAGCTGGAGGCGATCTTAGAAGGGCCATGTGACGCAGCGATAACTATAGTGACAGGCCATGATGATGAGTCTGAAACAGCTGCTTTTTCATGTGGAGCTGATGATCCTAACTATCTTTATGGGGCTGTAATTTCTCCCACTTCCTTTGATTACAGTGGTAGATACAGTGTGACCGACACGGTAGAGCCCGAGTGACGTTAGCTTTCTCCATATAAATTTTACTGTTTTTTCAAAGACCACACAACCGCATGGCGAGGAAAATATTAACAACAGGGCAAGTAGGTGTAATGCTGTATAAAAAGTGATGATAGCGTCGAGTGTATGTTCTAACTGGTTTGTTCCTTTGGTCGAAGATTCGGCGTATAGAACAGCTTTGGAAATCCTTGATATCACTGAGGAGCATACAGTCTAGATCCCGCACCATTTTAAGATCTATATTGTTATTGCTTTAATCCTTGTTAATTGTAAACATTTAATGATGGAAGAGTAACACACGAAAGTAAAGTTGGTCAATTATAAAACTATTTTATTATTAGATTAAATTGTTTAAAAAATTATAATTTATGTTATTTTAGTGGTGTCTAAACATTCATTTAATTACATTACAATGATTAAAAAATTATTATTTAGTGTGTTAATTTTAATAAATATTATTTTTTTGTTCTGGATAATTTAATTGGAGATAGTTATAAAAATGAAATGTAATATCTAAGGAGGTTTGAAGTTAAAATTTTCTGTATTCACATGTGTTTGGGAAAGAGAGATATATAAGTATTTTATCAATTGAAATTATGTTTAGAGAATAATTTCGGCAAAATCACATAAAAAAATCACTTGTCTACGCATTTCGAACCAACCAGTGTAGTTCATTCTCAGGACAAGTTGAAGATCCAATCTGAGCAATGGAATAAATAGGGACAACAGGGCATTCCAACAGCTAAACCGAACCTCTAACAGCTAGGTTTGACCAAACCCCACGGGGAGGGACCTAAATTTATTTAATTATTATATTTATCTATTTATTCATTATTATAATTATGTCTATGTTTATTACTATAAATATAATTATTACTAATAGTAATATATTTATTTTTCATTATCCTTATATAATGTAATAAAATTAATTAATTTATTTAAATATTTAGGATGGTAAATATCATATTATTATTTCTAAATCAAGAACCTAATTAATTACTATTTATTAATATATTTATTAATTTAATATTATTTACACTCGTGGGTTCGAAACGCGTCGACAAATGATTTTTTATGTGATTTTGCCGAAATTATTCTCTAAACAAGATTATGGATGACAAAATTATGGATCACAGAAGTCTAAATTCCTTAACAATTGAAATTAATTTGAATTAATATGAAACTAGTTCATTTCTTTTCTTGAACTTAAAATTATTTAATCACTTCATGCATTTTTTAATTAAAAAAAAAAAACATGGTATATGGAAGAGGATGAGGTGTTAAATTTCTTAAAGTATTGATGTTATATTTAATAAAAAACAAATTTTATTAGTAATTATTTATCTAATAAAAAATAATAAATTAGAAATTTATTTGTAACATATATATAATTTATTTTCATCGTTGTGTAGTACAGTAATCATTTTTGTACGTTGTCAATTTACATGGTTATGTTTTATATTATAGGATTTTAATACCAATTTTCGTCAATTCTGGTTAATCATGATCAACTATGGCCTATCATCGCATTGTGACAAAGATTGCCTCAATATGAAAATCAACTATGGTCAACCATGGTCTATCATTGCATTGTGGCAAATATTGTCTCAATATGAAAATCAACCATGACCAACCAAGTTTATTTTAGGGTTTATATTATTTATCTTAGAGTTTATATACTTAGGGTTTATAATATTAAACCTTTGGGTTTAATATTATTCTCTTAGGTCTTTAGTATTAATCCCTGAGTTTATTATTTCATCGGGTTTATAATATCATTATGTTGGGTTTATTAATCTAAGGTTCATATTCCTAGGGTGTAATATTATTCATAGAGTTAATAATATTAATCCTTGGGTTTAATATAAATCCCCTGGGTTTATAATCATGGTCCAAAGCCCCATTGTGGCAAAGATTTTCTCAATATGAAAACCAATCATGATCCAATGTCTTATTGTGACAAAGATTATTTTGATATGAAAATTAGTCATGCTCAACCATGGTCAACCATGGCCAACCATGTTTATTTTAAGGTTTATAATATTTATCTTAGGATTTATATCCCTTGGGTTTAATATCATTCCCTTGGGTTTATAATATCTTGGGGTTTTAGAATTTAATCCCTTGGGTCTATAATATCAATCCCTTGGATGTATTGATCAAAGGTTTCATATTCCTAGAGTATAATATAATTCATAAGGCTTATAATATAAATCATTGGGTTAAATATAAATCCCTTGGGTTTATAATCATGGTCAACCATCGTCGAATGTCACATTATGATAAAGATTGTCTCAATATGAAAATCAATGATGGTCAACCATGGTCCAATGTTGCATTGTTACAAAGATTGTCTCAATATGAAAATCAACCATGCTAAACCATAGTTATTTTATGGTTTATAGTATTCATCTTAGGGTTTATATATCCATGATTTATAATATTAATCCCTTGGATTTAATATTATTCCCTTGGGTTTAAAATATCAATCCATTGGGTTTATTAATCTAAGGGTTCATATTCCTAGGGTGTAATATTATTCATAGAGTTTATAACATAATCATTAGGTTTAATATAAACCCCTTGCATTTATAATCATGGTCAACCATGGTCCAACATTACATTGCGATAAAGATTTTCTCAGTATGAAAATAAACCATGGTCTAATGTTGCATTGTGACAAAGATTGTCTTGATATGGAAATTAACCATGGTCCAATGTCGCATTGTGACAAAGATTGTCTTGATAAGAAAATCAATCATTCTCAACCATGTTCAACCATCATCCAATGTCACATTATGAGAAAGATTGTATCAATATGAAAATGAACCATGGTCAACCACTACCGACCTCTTTATAATACTTATCTTAGCGTTTATATACCTTGGATTTATAATATTAAGTCCTTGGGTTTAATATTATTCCCTTGCATTTATAATCTGACACAGTTTTAGAATTAATCTTTCGGTTTTATTATTCCTTTGGGTTTATAATATCAATCCCTTAGGTTTATTCATCTAAGGGTTGATATTCCTAGTGTATACTATTATTTATAGGGTTTATAATATTAATCCCAAGGTTTAATATAAATCCATAGGGCTTATAATCATGGCCAATCATGGTCAACCATGGTCCAATGTCACATTATGAAAAAGATTATCTCAATATGAAAATCAATCATGGTCAATCATGGTCCAACGTCACATTGTGACAAAGATTGTCTCAATATGAAAATGAAGCATAGTAAACCATGGTTAACAACATTTATTTTAAGGTTTGTAATAGTTATATTATGGTTTATATACCTTGAGTTTATAATATTTATCTTAGGGTTTATATACCTTGAATTTATAATATTTGTCCCTTAGATTTAATATTATTCCCTTGGGTTTTTAATATTAATCCCTTGTGTTTATTATTCCCTTGGGTTAATAACATCAATCCCTAAGGTTTATTAATTTAAGGGTTCATATTCATAGGGTATAATATTATTCATAGGGTTTAAAATATTAAGCCTCGGGTTTAATATAGATCCCTAGTGTTTATAATTATGAACAACCATAGTACATGGTAAATCATGGTCCAACATCACATTGTGACAATTATTGCATCACTATGAAAGTCGACCATAGTAAACCATGGTCAACCACATTTATTTTAGGGTTTATAATATTTATATTAGGGTTTATATATTGTGGGTTTATATTATTTATCCATTGGGTTTCATATTATTCTCTTGTGTTTATAATCCATTGGATTTTTATTATTAATCCCTTGGGTTTATTTTTCCAATAGGCTTATAATATCAATCCCTGGGGTTTATTAATTTAAGGATCATATTCCTAGAGTATAATATTATTCATAGGGTTTATAATATTAATCCTTGGTGTTACACAGTAATTTGTCACCACCTTCACTCCCGGTCTTTCCACTGTATCATGTGTCCAAGTCAAACATGCTTATGACAGACAAATGCTCTCCTATGTTACCGATTGATTCACTTTTCCTAAGTTATCTGTCTCATCGCGGATATTAGCTTAATACGCGCGTTGAAAGGCGCTCATGAACAGACCGACCATGCTGCCAGCGCAGAAGTACACATGATTCCCTCGATGGCTCAATTCTAGGCACCAGCGCGGGTCTATGTGGTCTCTTCGGCGATGATCTGACTATCTGCACTGATCACTTGCGATGTCAGCGCTTAATCTCAGTTCTGTGCTCGTGATGATCCAGATTGGGCGAATTTTTCCAATAGTCGGCCTTCCAGATGACTCCAAACCTAGTTGTTAGCCTTGTTTATGTTACCCTTCCTTCCCTGGTATGGCAGTTCCATCAATTGTACTACCTTCCTTGATGATAAGCTCTCATTTCCCCCTTTCATGGAGACTCCTTCTCCTATTTAAACTCTCACCATTGATATGCATTGCTAGTTTCAGAGTTCCTGATAGTTGGCTAGTTGAGCAGTGCTATTAGTGTTTTGTGAGTTTGCTAGATAGCTGGTGTGAGTGTGACATGTGTGGGATTGTTGAAAGCTTGTGGAAGGTTGTGAAGTGCCTTTAATCTTGTGTAAAACTTGTGAGTGAGAGAGACCTTTGTGTGTGTTGGGAGATCCATCATCAAAGAGTGAATGCTTGAAGAACATGTTGGCTAGATCCTTTCTGAGAATGCTTGTGACGTCAATACTTTGGTTGTAAGCTGACTCTTATTTTATCATTAATGAAATCAATGATGTTTTCCAATGTCTTGTATGAAATGTACTTGATAGCTCATGAATTCTTGAATTTGTGAGTAAATAGTTCATTGTTGTATCCGGTTATGTGCTTTGTTGTATTTCCTTTGCTTGTTTCAGGTTGATTACTCTTTGAGGAGAAGGAAGTGAAAGCTGGAGCAGTGCAACGGAACTCCATCGACCACCGGCTGAGGTAGGCCTCCAACTTTCACTGTTTAAGGAAAGCTATTATTGCCTTGTCTGTTTTTTTGATAGACCCACTCTAGGGCTAGAGGGGTTGCCTCTATCTGCAAAGGGAACACTTTCCTGCATCACAAATTGGTGACTCTGCTGGGGAGCTTGGCCTTTGTTTTTCTTCTTGTTTGCTCTTGTCTTGAATTTTTGATTTGGTCTCTTTTGAAGTTTTGGGGATTAGTTATCAGTCCTCTGAGTTTCCTAGGTTGATCTGGGAAATACCCCTGTTTGATTGAAGGATTGACTGTTTTTGATTTGGGAGTTTTTTCTTCGCCTGTCATTGTTTTGAACATCATCATGGATTTAATTTTAACAGTCATGCTGTCATCACGCTCACTCTTTTATAATATCCTTCTCATCGCATAATTACGCCTAACAGTCGCGACGGTCCTGGAAATCAAATCATCACGGGAAAGTCATGTACTTCCGTGTTGACATTTCTTTGTTGTTGCGGCTAGTGCCTTATCAGTGCTTGTTGCTTGTGTATTACCCGTGTTGATTGCTGTAGAATTTATTTTCTCAATTCTGCCTCCTGAGTCCATCAGTCCTACTGGTCCCTTGCTTTTCTCGCTTGCTTAACGACTTGTTTTTCATTGTTCATGGTTAAGGCACTTTCTTGTGAGATTTGTTGAATGAATCTTTTTTTTTGCTTATGTGACCTAGATCAGTGTTTCGAGTTCCTTGAATCTGTTGGCTTGGTTGCTTGTTTGCTCAAGCTTCCTTTGCGGCTTCTTGTTGGTTTTGATTGAGCCTTCCCCGTAGCTTGTTTTTGGTTCATTGTTTAGTGAATGTTATTGAACCAATCTTTGACATTGATTCGATTTACTTTCGCTACCGAACATAGATTACAATTGTTTGGATCAACCGGGTTTTTCCAAACTTGCTTGTTGCTTATTTGTTTCTTCTAGATTTAAAGACATCAAAATCAAAAAGGTTGCATTCGTTTAGTACGAAAGTGAAAGTGAATTTGCATTTCAAGTTTGCATATTAGAAAGCGAATGATAAGATCTATCATTAGTAGTTTTCGTGCACTGTAGGAATTGGTGTCTGTATGCATTGAGTGACTGCCTTTGTTGTCTTGGTTTTCTTGGTTTGGAAATGATCTCTCTACCCTCCGTAGGTAGGTGTTCATTGAGGAAAAGGATTTTTCATGCATTCTAGCTGTATCCTAGGATTTATTATATACATACGGTAAGGCCTGAAAACTGAAACATAATCCAAGATCAACTCTAAAATGAACTGCATGAATCTAACAACACATTGGAACATAACGCACACTATTTAGAGGTCTAGGCTAGAGACGTGCTCCGACGTCATTAAACCTAGTCACTTTTGTTTCCACTCAAGATTGGGTGATTCCTCCTTCTGTGACTCAATAGTGGTCTAGTACGGAATTATGCTCCCACGTACCGTCGAGTATATGTGGAGACCCCACTAGGTTTATCATCCTTTATCCATAGGAAGCCGTGTCTGCCGCCTTACAAACTGTAACGCACCGAACACAACATTCGGGAAGATTGACTGTTGTACAGAAATTCCTTGGTTTTCGTATGACTGCCAAGGTGTATATGCAGTTTTACGGATTTTCTAGTAAACCTTTTGCTTAGTTCTCCAGAGTAGTCACTTTCGCTCCTTTTCGGACTCCCTAAAAGAAAAGGTTCATCTGAGCACTTGTCACTTCAGGCTCATTAAACATTCGAAGGTGACTAGAGTCATGTTTTGGCTCGACTCTTTAAAGATGAAAAGGTCAAGTTGTGTTCTCATGTCTTAAAATTTATTCACCCACGTTCACATTTACCCTGTTAGATCTTGTTTGCGTTAGCTTGAGTAGGATTCTTTCCCGTTAGTTTTCCTAGGATTTTTTTAATCGAATCATCCTGGCAGAATCACCGATCCCATCTCCCATTCCAAGTGACCAAGGGTCTCCTTCTTCTGTTGCTCCTGAGGTACTGGTTGGTAGTGATACTCTCCCTGTCATTCCGAGTATCCAACCGATTAACTCTCGTTCTCCAGAGGACGATTTTTACGATATTCATTGGAACCCCATTTGGGAGCCTTCCGAAGAAGATATTCTCAGTACTCCTCCTATTGTTTCGGTCTCGATGTCTTCTTCTGACAAGAATGACACATCCCCCATCACAAGTGAAGGATCTGTTGTGATGTGCAGTGAAATTCCTATCACAGTGGAAACTCCACCCTTCAGTGTCACCCCTCTTGGTGTCACATTGCCCTTACGCTATAGGGCTTTGAGGGATGCTATGGGTTCTAGGACCTCCCTTTCGAGTTCTATCTGGTCTCAGACCATCACTCTGACTTCGGAGTCTTTTATTCCTCAAATTCACAATGCGTCTGTCACTTCAGTCCTGACTATTCCAACTGCCTATGTGGCTTCTTCAGCCCCTGTTGTTGGTGCCATCACTGCATCCTCAGTTATGACCACTATTGATAGACTTTCCCACGGATTGGCGAATAGTGGCCCATCGGCACCTACATCCGGAGTTGTTGATCCTACGCTTAATGCCCCACCTTCTTCTGGTTCCATTCCAGCAGGGGGGGCATACAATCAATATTTGAATGCTATCCAGAATCCGAGCATGCAAGGTACGTTTCATTATTACGATTCTCAAGTAGCTCACCTTTATCGCCACGGGCCTTTGCCGTCTCAGCCTGCGGTTGAGGTCACAGTCCCGTTAGCTATTGCTTGGGGTACCACTGGTTATGGTGGTGGCCAAGTACCCCCTGCGAATTTTCAGGGACCACCTTATCAAGGTTAGCCGTCTTACACGTAGCCCTGTTATGGGCAGCAATATTACAGACAACCTTATCCAAGGCAGCCTGGAGGCCCATGAGGACAAACCTTCCAAGGACAACCTTCGGCTTCTGGTGGTTCATCTTTTACTTATCTTGGGCAACCCTCTGGTAATACAGGACAACCTTATATGCAACAAAGTCAACCTGGTGTCTAGTAGGGATACCCCTCTGCGCAACCCTTTGGTAATCTAGGACAACCTTATATGCAATAAGGTCAACCTGGTGTCCAGCAGGGATACCCTTCTGGGTAGGTCAGCCAGCCTTACATACAGCAAGGCCAACCCACCGTCCAGTCTGATAAACCTTCTGGACAAGTTGGTCAACTTCAAATCTAATCAAGTCAACCAACCGTCCAGTCTGCTCAACCATCCGGTCCATCAGGACAGCCCTCAGTTGTGCAAGGACAACCCAATACCCAACAAGTTCAACCTTCTGGGAAAATGGGCCAATCTCAATCTCAACTAGGTCAACCTTCTCGCCAGGTAACTCAGCCTCAATTCTCTCAAGGACATCCTTCTAGGCCTGCTCAACTGGGCACTCAAATGATTTTTGCTTCTCAAGCTCCACCTGGTTTTCAGCCCTAGTCCGGGCCCCAGACCCAATCCAGTCTTCAAATGTAGGCTGGATATCAACTTAAACTTGATTATCAAGCGCAACCTGGCCCCCAGGCTCAATTTGGAGCCCAGCCATCTTATGGTTTCCAGCAATCCCAATGGCAAACTCAATTTGCCCTGTATCAAAATTATCAACAACTGCAGGTGAGTCCTTATCAGAATTACCAGTAACTGTATGTTGCTCCTGCAGGCCAAGTTGGTAATAAATGGAATGCTGGGGGGGAAATCCATGGTCAGCCATCCAGTTATACCTACAACACCTATGGACAAAATCCCTACGGGCAGAACCCTTATGGGCCAAATCCGTCCAGACAAAATCCATGGGGACAATAAGCATCTGGCTAGAACTCTGCTGCTACCTCCTACCCATGGCCTTAGATGTCCTTTAACCCTCAATTACCCTTTTTAGCAATGTTGGAGTTACCGAATGTGTCCAAACTGACCAATGATCCTATCCTCCATAATCCGTATTGGTCGCCGGTTCCAACTAAGATTCCCGGTGATTGTACCAAATTCGATGGTAAAGCTGGAGAAGATCCCCAAGCACACGTTATGACTTATCATCTATGGTGTTCGTCAAATTCGTGGCTTGATGATTCAATCTGGCTCTACATTTTTCAAAGGACCCTCACTGGCTCTGCTGCTAAATGGTATATTGAGTTAGCTCACGGACCTTCTTAGGATTTTAACTCGTTGGCTACAGAATTTCTAACTCATTTTCAGTTGTTGATTCGATATGAAATGGGCACACATCTCCTCATGTCCCTTAAATAAACAACGGATACACATATCTCCAATCATATCCATGAATGGAGACGGCATCACCGTTTGATTAAATTTTGGATTCCTAATCAGCTCCTGACCGACTGGTTCACGACCCCATTCATCGGTCTGATAGCACGGGACATTGCTAGGTGGGCATGTGTAACTGAAGAGTAGTCTATTGTGCGTGCTCAGTACCTTGACTTGGTTTATTCCCAGTACGGTACACTATATGATTATATGCTCCGAGGCTCAAAACTTCCAAAGCTCCACCAAAACCATCTGTTGATGGTGTCATTGGTTCTGTCAATCCATCCTCTAAGAAATCTTCCATGAACCCTGGGAAGCAAAAGTCAAATGCTTCGAATGAAAATACTTCTCAGGCTATATCCAATTCTGGTAATACTTCCGAGGTTAACGTCGTCCAGTACACCACGAAGGACAAAGCCTCGAAAGGGAAAAAGAAGAGAAAAGGAAAGAATAAAGCTAATCAACCAAAGCAGGATTTCACTAAACCTCCACCCAAGGAGGGAACCAAACGCAAGCCCAAGTATCCTTGCCTTATCCGTGACAAGGATCATTATACCAAAGACTGCCCGAGGTGGTCTGAAGTTAGTCATTTGTTGAAAGGTGCTCCTGGGACTCCTGCGGTGCTAAAAGAACCTTTTCCCTCGCAGCAAATGCAAATGGTGGCTGATCCATCCCAATCCTCTTCTCCCTTTGGTTCTCAAGTATTTATGGCTGGAACGATTCCCGTTCACATTAGTACTTGAGCAAAAGAATATCCATCACCTGCCGGCAAAGAGCCTGAGGTCCCCTCTAGCGCTCCTCCGTCCAGTTCTGGTCCACTGCATATCGAGAGACCTAGCA
>APFE030356309.1:152226-175557 GCA_000404065.3 Pinus taeda | reverse complement strand
AGATGCTAGTTTATTAGTGTAGTCATACACATGTGTCAGATAGTCATGAATAATAGTAACATGTTGCGGTATGCATTGTTATTGTTGTTTTAGGTTAGATAACTTGATGATAATGTTATATGTTGTTGATGAGTATGTTATAGGTTAACTTCCTATTGTTATATGATAGTTAGCTTGATGATTATGTTATATGTTGTTGATGAGCATGTTATAGGTTAACTTGTTGTTGTTATATGATAGTTAGCTTGTTGATTAGGTTATATGTTGTTGGTATATGATAGTTAGTGTGTGTACATGTTGTTTATGCAATGTTATGTACAAGGTGGTACAAATAATGTTGTGTGAATATTGCATATGCAATGTTGGGTATAGATGAAGATATGTACATGTTGTTTATGCAATGTTATGTACAGGGTGGTACATATAATGTTGTGTGAATGTTGCATATGTAGTGTTGGGTATAGATGATGCTATGTACATGCTGGATATGTGGTCTTGTGTACATATTGTATTGTGTGCATGATGGATATGCGGTGTTGTGTGCATATGGTGTTGTGCACATGTTGGATATGTAGTGTTGTGTACATAGGGTCTTATGTACATGTTGTATATGTAGTTATATGTACATATGGTGTTGTGTGCATCTTGTACATGTGGTGCTATGTACATATGGTGTTGTGTGCATGATTGTACAAGTGGTGTTGTGAGCATGTGGTGCCATGTACATGTTGTACATGTAGTGTTGTATGCAGGTGATGTTGTGTACATATGGCATCGTGTACATCCATGTGGTGTTGTGTATGCTTAGCATTGTGTAGACATTGTACAGGTGGTACAATGTACATGTGGTGTTGTGTACATGTTGTGCAGGTGGTGTCGTGTACATGTTGTGCAGGTGATGTTGTGTATAGGTGGTACTGTGTACATGAGGTACTAGTGTACGTGTGGTATTATGTGCATGTCATACATGTGTTGTGTACATGCGGTACTATGTATGTGGATCGTGTAGTTATGGTATCATGACATGTGTACTCATTGTGTTGTACTTTGTGTAGTACATGTATTGTGTTGTTTTGTACATTTGGTATAGATGAATGTGTTGTATGTCAGGGTAGGTGCATGTATTGCATGGTGTTGTATGTTATTTTTGGTTGTATGTATGTGATGCACACTATGTGTATGTGCATATGGTTGAGGAGAAGGCACTAAGTGTTTGTTGGGTGGGGAAACTGATCCAGAGTGCATACGAAATAAAGACAAAGGTAGAAGCTAAGGATTGATTAAAGGATAAGTATCAAAATTTTATTTCAGTTTTCTTATGCGTGTGAAGTATGATTCTGGTTTATGATGGTTACATGTGATTTATGATTTCGATCTATGATGATTGTGTTTTAAGCTAACCTAATGTGATATGTTTATACATGATGATTTGGTCAAAGATGCTAGCTTTGACTTGTCATGACACGAAGCGAACAAAATCGTAAGTGTACCTTATTAATGAGCTACCAATTTATTTTAATTTATTTTAAATCTAATGGAATTTATGTGCTTGGTACAAGAAGCATGGAAATGCATGGTTGGGTGGACAAAACTGGCTACAAGAATTAGTAGCGGGATCAAAATTAATTGGAATAGGTAGTAGTACGCTGGTAAAGTATTCAGGAGAAAGGCCATTGTCGAAAATTAGTAGTCAATAGTGTCCATTGATTTCCATGAGCATGCTATGACAAGTATGATGGTTTTAAGGTAGGGATATGCCTTGGATTTTGTATCTTCCGATGTGAGGAAGCCTTGCTAAGGGATGGACTGCCCGAGATGGGGGTGCCAAAAGAACTTTGAAGTTGTGTGACTGCATGGAAGGGGGTGAAGGGATTTGGGAAGGTCGGGGATATATTTGTTTTGGTCATTAACATTGCCAAATGGAATCAAATGCACATTGGGAGTGTGCCCTATAATAATGAGTTGGTAATTGTTCACTGAGAGGACAAGTGGTGCAGGATTATAGCGCTAGACATTGAATGCAACTTTGAATTTGCATTGGATTTTGGACTTCCTGGGAAGGAGGTTAATCCTGGTATTACTTTCAGGGTGGAGGTGTGAGCCTCTAGGTTCCCTTGTTGCGGATGCATACATCATATCCTTTTATTTGCTTGTTGAGAAAATATGCATATGTGTGTGTATTATTGTAAATACTGTATCGAGCTGGATTTATAAAGCTGCATAGCTAATATGACTATTTGTTGGGTGAAGAAAATGTGCATGAGTCTATGTTGTTGTTATCGTAAATATTGTAATTAGTTGTGTTATAAAGCTCCAGTAAACAATATGTTTGTCATGTTATAGCATATGGTCATTGTAAACACTGCAACGGGATGTGTTATAAAGCTCCATTGGTAGTGTGTTTTGTTTTCAGCAGTCTTGTTGGTTATAGGTGTCATTGAACACCAAGGACGGTGTTCCCCCAAGGGGGGGTTTCTGTAATAGCCATGGTTAAAAATTCCATGTAAAAATATATAAGACCACGGTCATGGGACAAGTATTCCAAGCTAAATGGTGGGAAAAACATCCTAGTGGGTGTTCATTTCAGTTATTATGGCTAAAGGAAATTGCAAAGGTAATGGCAAAGCCTTTGGAAAGGAAAAATGGCATTTTGGCACATTTATTTATGAAAATAAAGGAAATTAGGAGAAAAGGAAGGTGAAATGTCACAAGTTTCATGTGAGAAGGAAATTGAAGGAAAATAATGGAAAATGAAGAAAGTAGAGGCCTCCTTGATAAAAAGGCTTCTAAGAATCAGTGGACAAGCTTGGTCAATGTAACCTTTTGTCTGTTCAGTTTTGGAGCTCTCTCATTTCCTCTCTCTCTCTCTCTTTCTCATTCTTGGAAACTTAGAGTTTTCTTAGATCATTCTTGGAGAGTATGGCATACTTGAGTTTTGGAGAAATAAGACAAAGGAAGAGCAAGAAAGCGCAAGAGGATATTGAGATCAACAACTACAACGGGTTTTTCTTGCAGGTACTGAGTTGCATGTATGTTTTCCTCACTATTTTTGGCGTGCGTGGCATATGCATGTGGTTTATTGGTCATGATTTGTCACTAACATGGAGGATTGTCTGGATTGACAGTGGATTTTCTTAGCCTTTCAATTTCCTGGATAAATATGGTGTTGTGGGTTCATTTTCTTTGTTTTCTAGTTCACTCTCATATCTCCTTAGCTTGGGTTGAGTTACTAGTTCTTGGAGCCTTGGTTGGACAAATGCTCAAGAGCCTTGCAACATCTTGGGTTGAGTTATTACTCTTGCAACCTTCGTTGTAAAAATGCTTTGGAGCCCTTGGCGGGTTGTGTTACTAGTCCTGGGGTAGTAGTTGGAAAAATGCTTTGGAGCCCGGTAACAGTTGTGGGTTGAGTTACTAGTCTTGGAGCTTTGGTTGGAACAAATGCTCTGGAGCCTTGGAAGGAATGGATAGAGACCAATCTGGTGATGGTTTGGTGATGTCTAACCATGAGGTGGAATCATTGTAAGATGGGTTTAGGTGGTTGGCCTCTAGAAGCGTTAGATGACTTTGGATTGACGTTTTTTATGATATCCCACATTCATGCTTGTTATATGGCATGGGGATGAATGGATGAAGAGAGATTTGGCTTAGCCACTCTATGGTTGAGTGGAACATGGAAGTCCATCCCAGGTTTGGATTTTTCATCATCAATATGAGGTTATTTCTTCTTGTATTTCTATGAGTATTATATTGGTTTATGTGTGGATTATATGGTTGTGATTTCCTTGGTATTTATGTTGCTATTATGTTGGTTATGTATATGTTTTATGATAGTAGCTATGTATGGCTCTCGTCATGTTTTTACTTGTAAATGAATGA
Organism: Pinus taeda; assembly: GCA_000404065.3. Lineage (NCBI taxonomy): Eukaryota > Viridiplantae > Streptophyta > Pinopsida > Pinales > Pinaceae > Pinus > Pinus taeda. The sequence continues at coordinate 171,681 of APFE030356309.1, read as the reverse complement.
ACAATGTATCTATGACCTAATGGATGAAATGATAGCCAATGTGTTGAGGCATCAATGCTTCTTAGTGATTCTTAGATGAGTATGAGACCCCTATGCTTATATATGTTATTTACACATGTAGATTGCATATTCGTGATATGTTTGAATACATGTCTCTCATGGCTAGTAGGGGAATAGTCAAGGTCTTATTCAAGTAACTAAATTTGTATTGTCATCTCCTGGTTTTCTTGTTGTTCCGAGAGTTTCATTCAATTATGGGCAGTGACCCGGGCTTTGAGCCTGAAAAAGTGGCTCAAATCCCAGGGACACTCACACAACACTATGCAATTTAGTCCCTAGATGTTGTCATGCCTTGTCATGAGAGCTACCAGAGCCTCCTGGATGTTGTCATGCCCATATCATGGGAGCGTTCGGGGGTCAAGTGATCTAAAATCTCAGTGGGACCTAGGGGCTAGTTGGCAGAAAGGTTGGGATGGTTCCTGAAAGTCCTAATGTTGATGTTGCAGGTCTGTATGGTGTGTTTCCGTCGACTCTACTTCCTTAGCGTGACTTGAGAGTTCAAACCATGTCATAGTGGCCTCTCATTGCATTTTTACCCCGATTGGATAGTTACTTGGGTAGATGTGGGAGGAGAGTGTTACATTAACCAAACGACCTGGGAATATAAGAGCACACAGGAATTCACATCACTCGAAAAGCCAAAAAATAGCCAAAGGAATTCATGCACCAAACTATTTAACCAAATAAGCATCGGGGCCATTGAACCTCGAGACAATACAAATCTGATACGCACAAACAAAGGGGGATGGTTTACACAGACGAGCTCAGAGCTATTAACTACCACATGGTGGAGGAGTTGTAGGTTTTCCCTCCCCCTGCTTAAACCAAGAGCAAACTTTCATTCTTCACATGACAAGTGGTTTTCGTGGTCTGACACCCCCATCGGGAAAAGGCTATAGGATTTTATTTACCTATTGATTATCATTAATTTAACATGGACCAATATAGGGTTATAATTTTTTATGCAATTTTTCGCAAACATAATTTTTGCCCTGCAACACTTGTTTAATATGGACATTGAAATATTTTACTTATGGATGACAATAAAATATCTTTTGTTTTTTAATATATTTTTGTTTTAATTATTACATATAAATTGAACATAGAAGGAATTGCATATCATGTAATATCAATAATATTATTTTTTTTCAACTTCATATTAAGTAGTGGAGAAATAAGATATGCCTCGTAAATTATTCCTTTTGCTTTTAATCGCTTTCTCTCTTGATAAAATTGATGTAAAATAAAGGTGAAATTGAAGAGTTTCATTTATGGCCCATATTATCTTTTTCTTGCGATTACTATTTTTAAATTTGTTAATGTAAGCATTATTTTATTATTTTTTAATGTAAGGTTACATGACAACACCTCCCCCATATTGGGTTGTAGAGTGTCTCAACAAATATTGGGTTGCAAAGCCCCTCTTGGTCCAAAAATAAAGAGTATGAGGGAGATATTGTCATGTAATGTTGTGTTAAAAAAAATTGAAATATATGTAGGTGAAATAATGAAAAATAAAGAATATAAGAGAGATGTTGTGATAAAGCTATGTTAAAAGAAAAATTGAAAATATATGTTGGCTAATTAATGAAAAATAAAGAATATGAGGGACATATTGTCACGCAACATTATGTTTAAAAAAAAAAAAAAAAATTTAAAACATGTTAGCTAATTAATACAAAGTAAAGAATAATAATGAATATGTTTCGAAATTAAACTATTTAACAAATCACAAAAGGGTGTGGACACAATTCAAGAAAACAAAAAGTGTATAAGGTTAGTTGCCTAAAACTTGAGTTAAGGCACGTTTCATCTTCTAAAATCCTTAATTTATATAATTTGTAACCTATAGTAATGAAATGATATTATTTGTCTATAAATTTTGCCTTGCTTCACATTGGGACAACAACCTCACCAGGTTGTAAATCTTACCAACACCTCATTCCTCATTCACAAGCCAACTCTTATTGCATGTAAAAAATTATTGTTATGTGATATTGAAATACTTGAAAAACTAAAATGCCAGCTCCTATTATGTGTAAAATGTTGAATGTGATTGGAATACTAATAGAAATAAAATGTTGTGTTACATATAAAATGTTATATGAAATTGGAATGGGAATAGTTATAAAAATAAAATGTTGTGTGAAATATCATAGTTAAAAAAAAAATTGTGTGGCTTAAATTTTCTCAAAGTAAAAAATAATAAGTATTTTTGATATATAAACCAACATAAATCCATTTTAAATTTGTATCTACCAAGCACTGAGAGGGATCAAATCTCTTAATATGCAAACCTCTTTTTGAATCCAAAACTTGAGGAAATATTTACATGTCAAAGGATTTGATCCCTCTCATAACTTGGTAGATCAGAAGTTTTTATCCATCTCAAAACTTGGTAGATCAAGAGTGATGAGCCTCATTATTGAGTAATTATATGGGCTTTAATTGGCCTTAATTCACCTACTAGCTTAGTCAAACCAACTATTCTCACAACTTATTGCATACTTTTGATTATATTTTGTTTATGAAATGAGTTAGAGTTGGATATTTGGCTTTATGGTCTAATGTGCATGTAATGCAGGAATAAAGGATAAAAGCAAGGAAAATGTAGGTATAAAGGATAAAAGAAAGGAACTATGGAAAATACCTTGGTAAAACTAGAATGGGACAAGGGAGAGTAATTATAGGAGGTAAATCCTCCTCATTTACTACCCCTCCATTCGAATATTCCTTTACTAGCTCAGAGTGCAAACAACCATCACTTTGAAGACTAGAAGACAACTGAGCAAGTGAAAAAGAAAGAAACCAATGTTTCTTGAATTAGAGGCCAAGCCTCCCTAGTGGGAAAAATGTCGTTAGAGACTTCACTTGTATAAATAGAGAGGTTTGGGACCTCAGTAGGATTCAGACTTCTATTGTAAAACTATGTTTTATTTTTGAGTTGCAAAGACTTGTGACAGTTTTCTCTGTAATCCATGGTTTTTCTAATAAGAATGAGTTCTGTTTAAGCCATCTCTGAGTTAACTCTGAGGGCTGAAGCTCTTGGGTTAGGGCCTGACCCAAGCAGCCAAAGCTCCTCTTCATTGTACATATCTGCTAGCATAAGAGTTATGTTCTTTTTATTTGCTTAAGTAGTTTCATGGTTTGTTGATTCATTTGCTTAAGTAGTTTTCTAGTTCTGATTCATTTGTTTAAGTAGCTTTCTGGTTCTGTTCATTTGTTTGAATAACTTCTTGTTTCTGATCATTTGCTTCAGTAGCTGCATTGGCTTTAAGTTTACTTCCATTTGTGTTTTTTAATTCACAGGTTAGTTAGAGGAAAAGATTACTATCAGGTTGTGCGCAGGTGTCTTGGCCTCATCTCCTCCCTCTGGGACCATGACTTGAGGCAGAGACCCTTCAACAGCCCCAAAAACACAGGTCTCTGGTTCTCGCATGGGCTATGGAGTTCATTTTTTAAAGCAGTTGTTTGTTCACCCACACTGGATCTCTCTGTCATTTTCATTTGAAACCGCCTCCAGCACGTTCCTCATGCATCATTTTATCATCGTTCGACCACCAACCAACCTTTACAATCACCGCCCGATTCACTATTTTCTCCAGCTGCTACCTCACGTGGAGTCCACCACTCACTTTATGAACTTTAAGCCCCCACAATCGATCTACCTTGGCTGATCCGATGGATGTCACTTCACCTGATCACCAACTAGCTTGGCCGATCTACACCGTTGATCAGCCCCACCTAATCCAACGGCTATCATGCAATCTCACACGGATTAGTGCATGAATTTTATCCGCCTGAGAGCACGTGAGAAAAGTGGTTTTATCATGCTACATGTCACGAAGTAAGGCTAATCACGTGAAATTTCCAAAAACTGCTTACAGCCTGAAGGGTGCACGAGAAACTAGTTACCACTTTAGAAACATGCTCCCTCATTTCCGCATGTTTCTTTTCCCCGCGATATGCTCTTTGTCATCCATCTCTTGACTTCACCTGCGCGATTAGATCTCTTCCATTCATCTCCTTTGTTAGCCTTCTCCGTCCACCCATCTCTTGACTTACCCCGTGCAATATGATCTCCACCGTTCATCGTGTGCGTTCATCTTGTTCATCCATCTAGTTGCTTAAGCCTTCACCATAAGACCTCAGTCATTCATCCTATTCATTAACCATGTTCTCCCATCTATCTACGTAACCTCCTGCGATCCAATCTCCACCGTTCATTTGCCTTTCACCCGACTGATCCAACGGTTCTTATGTAATGTTTCTCCCTCATGTCCTCCTTTCACTAATTTCGACCTCTAATTGCTTTTTCCACTTGAAACCCGATTTAGCCTAAGTTTATTTGTTACACCTTATTCTAGTTTTGATTCTCTTTATTTCTGCAACTTAGATAATTAGCATTAGGTTAGTGTTAATTTAGAAATTCTGCTTAGCATAGTTGTTTAATTGGTTAGTTAAGTTAGGTCATGATGTGATTTACATTCATGTTGTTTTCTTCATTACTGCAATCGAGTAGCTCTCTATTAGAATAGGTTTTCTCTCCTTCCATCAAAGAATTAAGCTTCTTCTAACCCTATAGAAGTTTGGCTTGGAACCCGTGGGGTCTCTTTCCAGACAAATAGTGACAACAAGCAGGACCTTCACTTCTACTTGTGCATATATCACTGTCACCTCCAAGTTTGTATGAACCCCGCGTTGATAAGTAAAGCTAGTAGCCCTGGGAGTTGCAGCATTACTGTTGCAATGCCTAAGCTCATCACTTTTTGGTGTCGTTTCCAGGAAGGTTTCTAAGTAGAATTAATTACTTCTTTCTTCTATTTCTATTCTCTTAACTTTCTTTTCTTCTACTTCTAGTCTTCAACTTTTTTCCATTAGTTTATTTATGCAAAAGTAGTCTAGTTTCTTTCTTTCTTTCAGTTGTCATTATCTGTTTTCCTTTCCATTTTTCAAATAATTTCTAGAATTAACAAAATCTTACAAAAACCAACCCAAAAACATTTCCTTTCATGCCTCGAAGGATTAGGGAAACTTCAGGTAAATTCTTGTCAAATACCCCCACTGCATCCAACAGGCAACCTTCTCTCTTCTTCAGTGACGATTAATTGGAAGACCCTTTAGGTGAGAAACCTTACCTATTTGAGGAACCTACAGAATAAGAAGAAGAGGAAGAACCCATTCCTACTCAACCAATTGCTGGAAACCAAAATGACAGGAGAGATAGAGAGATAATTGAGAGTTCCTTCCCCATCAGGGAAACCAATGGGGACACCAAGATGAAAAATATAAGCCCCTCTGCTCTACCTCATTTCCATGGCCTGACCACAGAGGACCCTGACACTTTCCTATTTGAATTGTTGTTATATGCCAAACCTATGACTATACAGATGATGAGAAAAAGCTAAAACTATTCCCATCTACCCTCAAGGATGCAACATTGCGCTGGCTCATGGGTTTACCTAGAGATAGCATCACAACTTGGGCTCAAATGCAACAGACTTTTAACAACAAATGTAGGGACTATTGTAGGTCAAAGGACACTAAAGAAGAGATTTTTAGGATGACCATAGGCCAGGATGAATCCTTAGAAGACTATGAAGAAATATTCCAGGTTAGTTACAAAAGGGTCAGGTGCACACTTAACCCTGAGCCACTAAAGCTGGTCTAGCTTAGAGGAGTAAGGGAAGATATTTTGGATACCTTTAATATGATAGTAGGAGGCAATGTCTACCAATTACCCTATCAGGATATTAATACTGTCTTTAGAAACCATTCTAAGGCAGCCAGGAAAAAGGGTAGGGGTAGTCAACCTATGGCCAGTACATCATCCTCTAACTTATCCATCAAGGGTGAAATTGGAAATATGCTGGAAGATTTCAAAAGTGACATGATGCAAACCATTGCCTTGCAATTGGACACCATGAACATCAAAAGGAAGAAAGAGGAAGTAGAGAGAGCCTTGGCCATATTTTGTCTTGGATGCACCAGGAGGCATCCTAGAATGTGCATTGAATTGTATTAAGATTTGCTCAGTCTGTGAAGAAACCCACTCCACATACAAGTTCCCATCTTTACCTGGACTCAAATTTGTATATCAAGGAGCTAAAGGGGTCACTAAGTAACTTTGCTACATTAACCAAAAGGAGACCTCCTGGGCCTAGACCATACCAGCAGGGTATGCAAGGGCCATCCCATGTATATTACAACCCCAACCAAACCACAGCTATACCGTCTTAGGGACCCCCTGCTCATCCTTCCTCGTTTACACCCCCTACTTGGTCCTATGCATCTCAATATCAATCCCAGCCAGCCATCCAGTCATTTCAACTTTATGTTCAGCCACAACATCAGTGGAATACCCCACCTCAGGGGTGGAGGCCCCAGTTCAACAATGTTCCAGCCCTATTGCCTCCACCACCTACCCAACCACAACTCCTGCACACTGATCCACCTAAGCAACCATAGATGCCTGCTCAGCCAAATCCGAACCCAAACAATAGGCAAGCTCAACAAGCATACAATGGAGAGACATCATACCCAACTTATGTTGTAGAAATCCAGGAGATCAACCTAAGATCAGGGAGAATTCTCCCTGATAACCAACCTCCCTCTCCACATAGGGAGGTTGAGGAAGAAAAAGAGGAAAGCAACCTTAAATTCAATCCACCCTTTCCTGAGAGATTAACCCAACCACTCCAGCCTACCCCAGAAGGAACTGAACTTCTGAGAGAATTGAAGAATCTATGTGTAAATATCCACCTTATCCAAGCAATCAAAGATGTTCCCATTTATAATAAGTTGATAAAGGAGAAGTGCTTCAAGCATCCAGGAAGAAGAAAAAGGGATGCCCCTACCATCAATGTCATTGGGCAGTTGTCTGACTTAATGTTGGGGCAGTTAATATGTCCAAAATATTTATACCCTGGAAGCCCTGTGGTAGATGTGCCAACCAATGGCACCATTGTCCTACACACTCTGATTGATCTTGGGGCTGCCATTAATGTGATGACCAAGGACACCATGCTCAAGCTCAACCTCCAAGGGTCATTAAGGAAAACCACAACAGTTCTGCAACTTGCAAACCGTTCCGCCGTCACCCCTGAGGGAATTGTGGAGGATATGATGGTCTCCATTGACTCCTAGGAGTACCCTGCAGATTCCCTAGTTCTACAGCCTAAGGCTAATATTACGGGTTACCTCTCATCCTTGGGAGGGCATGGTTGGCCATAGTTGATGCTTACATTAGCTGCAGAGATGGGAATATGACCATCAAGAATGGGCAAATGTCCAAACAATTAGCCCTATACCCTCTTGCTCAACCTACCCTAGAGCATGATTTACCTTTATGGTTGAATCAGGAGGAAGAGGATGAGGTTTATTTTGCCCAACTTTATACTTTGGAAGAAATTATAGGAGGAGGACAACAAGATGAGGATGATTTAATTGAGCACCTGCTCCAAAGTCCAACTCCTAGTTCATTTCCATTAGAAGAAGAATTAAGGGAAATCCAAAACAATCATCCAATTGACTTATGCTTGACCAATTCCAACCCACTCCATGTCAAAACCATAGAATTTGGCCCAGAGAAGACTTTGAACATTAACCCATCTCTTTCTATTGTAGAAGAGGAAAAGCCATGCCACATGTTGAGAGAGAACCTAGAAGCCTTCGCTTGGAGTTATAAAGAAATGAAGGGATTACACCCCTCAGTGTGTACTCACCACATATACATCAAAGAAGGTTGTAGGCCAGTCAGGAAACCAAAAAGAAGGATGAATCCAGCTCTCAATGACATAGTCAAAGAAGAAATGCAAAAATTGTTAGATGCAGGATTCATTTACCCTATCTCAGACAGTGAGTGGATCTCTCCTTTAGTGTTAGCTCCCAAGAAAAATTGGAAGTGGAGGATTTGTGTTGATTATAGGGAGTTGAACAAAGCCACAAAGAATGATCATTTTCCCCTACCCTTCATTGACTAAGTGCTAGATGGCCTGGCAGGGAAGAAGTTCTTTTCTTTCTTAGATGGATTCAGTGGGTACAACCAAATCCAAATCTACCTAGAAGACCAGGATAAGACCACCTTCACCTGTCCTTGGGGTACTTTTTCCTATAGGATCCTCCCTTTTGGCCTATGCAATGCTCATTCCACTTTCTAGAGAGAAGTGTTAAGTACCTTTGTTGAATTAGTACATGATGTTGTGGAAATCTATATGGATGATTTTACACCTTATGGTTGTGATTTCCAAGAAGCCCTGACTAACCTAGGCAAAGTATTACGCAAATTCATTGAAATGAATTTGTCTCTCAGTCCAGAAAAGTGTGAATTCTTAATGACTGAAGGGACTGTGCTAGGTCATTCAATATCTCAACAAGGACTGCAGGTGGACCCAAACAAAATAGCAATCATCTAAAGGGTCCCACCTCCAAAAAAGCAGAGAGATGTTAGAAGTTTCTTAGGATTGGATAGATACTATCGAAGATTCATAAAGGACTTCGAAAAGTTGGCCTCTCCTTTGTTTGGATTGTTGGCCAAATTTTCTGAGTTTATATGGTCAAAGAGTTGTCAAGAGGCCTTAGACATTCTAAAGGGTAAGTTAACCACTGCACCAATCCTTGGAGGCCCAAACTGGGCCCTCCCTTTTCATATTCATACTAATGCCTAACACAAAGCCATAGGAGCAGCCTTAGGTCAGGAAGAGGAGAAATTGCCCTATGCCATCTATTTTATCAGTAAGAACCTATCAAAGGCTGAGTTAAACCATATTGTGACCAAAAAGGAACTCTTGGCTGTTGTGCATTCATTGAACAAATTTAGGCATTACATTACAGGATATCAAACATTTGTGCATATTGATCATGCTGCAATCAAATATTTAATGAACAAACCATATGTGAATGCTAGAATCAAAAGATGGTTGCTTCTATTACAACAGTTTGATCTAACTATTGTTGATAAGCCTGGCAAGGAAAGTGTTGCTACTGACTTTCTATCTAGAATGAATCTGCCTGTAGGTGAAGAAGGAATGGTGGATGACTAGTTACTAGATGAGCATTTGTTTGCTATTTCATATCTCTCCCCATGGTTTATTGATATAGAAAACTATCTAGTATCAGCATAGTTCCCACCAAACTTGCCCTCCAAAGAAAAGAGCAAGATAGTCAGAAAGAGTAACCCCTTCACCTGGATTAGGGGCAATCTATTCAAACTTGGCCCAGATCAAATCTTAAGAAGGTGTGTAAGGGAAGAGGAAGTCTTTGACATCCTTCTGACCTGTCATGATGGGCCTTGTGGAGGTCACTTTGCAGCAAAAAGGACAACATTCAAAGTGTTGCAAGCAGGCCATTATTGGCCTACTTTTCATCAGGATGTGAAAAAGTATATTAGTCAGTGTGATTGGTGCCAGAGGATGGGAAATCCTACTCCAAGAGATGAAATTCCCCTACAACCTCAAGTGACTTTTGAGCCATTTGACAAGTAGGGCATGGACATCATTGGGCCTATCAACCCTCCTTCAAAGCAAAAACAACACATCATTGTGTGCACTAATTATTTAACTAAGTGGGTTGAAACCAAGGCAATTAAGGCAGCAACAAAAGAGAAGGTGGCTGAGTTCCTAAGGGAGAATATATTCTACAAATTTGGGTACCTTAGAGAGCTAGTCACAGACCAAGGCAACCAGTTTACCTCCAGCATGATTGAAGAACTTCTCAGCCATCACAAAATCAAGCATAGGACCTCCACTCCTTATCATCCACAAGTTAATGGGCAAGTGGAGGTGACCAATAGGGCATTGGAGAACATCTTAACCAAGGTAGTGAGCAGCAGTAGGAAGGATTAGGCAGAGAGACTAGTTGAGGCCGCCTGGGCCTATAATATAAGATGGAATACCACCACTGGATTTACACCCTATGGGCTAGTTTATGGTAAAAAGGTTGTGTTGTCCATTGAATTTGAATATAACACATTGAGGATGGCAACCCAACTAGATTTAGATCTTAGTCATGCACAAAAAAAAGGTTATTACATTTGAATGGCTTGGATGAATTCAGAATGCAAGCCCTCCTACATACAAAGATAGTTCAGCTTCAGAGGAAGATCTGGCATGACAAGCACATCAAGGAGAAGTAATTTCAAGAAGGAGACTACGCATTGTTATATGATTCCAAGTTTAAAGACTCCAAGGGTAAGCTAAGGACAAGATGGCTCGGACCTTATGTGGTGGAAAGATGCCATGACAATGGTTCAGTGCAAATCAAAACTATTGATGAAGAAGTCATTCCATTGCTAGTTAATGGACACAGATTGAAAGTATACAAGAGGCCTTTATAAAAACAAGAGTTCATTAACAGTATCAATAAGACAATGATGATGGTAGAGAAAGTTCTAGCTCCTCCCTCATCAGGTCACTGAAAAATTAAAAAATAAAAGAATTAAGGGTTCAGGTGAAAACCTCCATGAGGCACCTGAGTCCCATATTTGGGTTGAAAACCTCATAAGGTGGCCCAAGGATGAGAAAAATGAAAAATAGTAAGAATATTCCTGGGTGAAAACCTTCCTTGAGGCAACCAGGGCAGATATCTAGGGTGAAAACCTCTCTGAGGAATCCTAGGTGTTTCTTTAAAAATATATATATGATAATAAAAGAAAACGAAAAAACATAATTTTTATTTGCAGGTGGGTGAAAAAGACAAGCAAGGAGCACAAAGAAGATCCAGAGGGAACACTGCCTCACATATATTCATCTCCTCCACCCTTTACCATGCATCCCTCCATTAATTCTACTGTTTTTCACTTCATTGCTTCAATTCAGGTGAAGATTATGTTTTCTAACATAATCACCTCAACCATTACCATCATCCCTGCATTGACATACACTCCTACTCCCTATGTCCATTCATTACAACATCTTGACAGTAGAAACATCAAATCCAAGATCTCCATAGTAGCAACAACATCAGATCCAACAACTCCATAGCAGCAACAACAACATCAAATCTTTAGTCACAGACACCTGCAAAAGCTAATAAACCATCAACATGCAGCAAAGGAGGAAGAAGAATAACCATCAGCAGCACCTCTGATCTTTCATAATTGCAGCATGGGATCAAGACCACAGATAAGTATCCCACTCACTCACCCATATGCATCATTTGATCAAAAGTTTTAAAGGTTAAGAGGTAGTTGGTTTATAAGCAAAGAGGTGGCACAAAGGAAATTCTTTAATAAGGCAAAAGAGAATGCAAGAGTCCATAGATATAGTATTGTTATGGCAACCATTTGAGAATGCTTGAAGAACTAAGATTTGGGGTAGAAACACCAGCGCGACAAAGACTCAAGATACCCAATTTCTTGATGCAATCACTCATAGACTCCAGCAACAAAGTAAACGAAGGAAATTCCTAGCAGTTAGTTCACCATGCGCTGATCAGGATCCTCATTGAGGATTACCTCCAAAACCTTAGGATCCCTATAAAATGGCCAGTCTTCAGAGACTTACCAGCAGAGGATGACATCAAAACCCTCATCTATGATGTTAGTCCTTTTGTCAGTGAGGAGGAGGCAAAACAAGAAGAAGATACAGAGCTAGATGGGATGAGATGAATAAAGAAGAAACTAATACAGAGGAACATGCTAAAACACAAGGAGGATGATGCTGAAACAGAAGAAGAAACTAATGGAGATGAGAAAGAATAACAAAAGGAAGAAGATAAGAAAAACAGAGAGGACAGCTGCAGGAAAAGGAAAACCAACTAGCATGTATGGCCAACCTCTCATTGGAGGCCATCCAGTGTAGGATACCATCTAAATCCTATATTCCTTACCTCAGAGAACAATGGTTGCAATTTCGTATTAAAACACTAGCACAAAGGAGCACCATGCCATTTCAGGACTGCAGGCAGTTTATTGATCTTTGTGATCAAAGTGCACTAGAAGATAGGGCCAAAATGGTTGAGTTTTACTTGCACAACATGGACCTCACAAGCATGAATATTTGGGATTTTAATGCAAATCTAGGAGATCTACAATTAATAGCTATGGCACCATGGAGGAGCCATGAGGAGTCAAGGGTTGCAGAGATGAAAAGAATATTGGCCTGAGAGAAGAATGAACCTCTTTTCATCAAAGCTAAACAATAAAATTCCATGGCCCTAATAATCACCCATAATCTAATTGCAAATAATCCCCAGCTAGAACTTAGATAGCTTGCTGCACAAGAGCAAGCAATTTCACATTTTGAGGATATGTTTAGCCTATTAAGAGATGATAATATACATGCCTGCTAAAGGAGATGAAACACTACCACACAACTTGAAGATCAGAGAATATCACTTCCCTCAAAGGTTGAGAGAGGCACTCAATAGGACACCTATGTATAAGCAATCAATGCAAAGGTTGAAGGTCAATTGGATAGGCCTAAAAATCAGTCCACCACTACTCCTAGGGATGCTAGAAGGGAGAAAAGAAGAAGAGGAACAGAGGCAGTGGGAAGAAGTAGAAAGGAAAGCAGGCTTCTATAAACAAGAATAAGGGACCACAACAGAAGAATGGGATGTCAGAGAGGCTACCAGAGCCATGAAGGACATGGACATTGACTAAGTTGCCCAGAGGATGAGTAACACTTTCAGTAGGAGGGTGATGATGAACCTCATTATTGAGCAATTATATGGGCCTTAATTGGCCTTAATTCATCTCCTAGCTTAGTCAAATCAACTATTCTCACAATTTGTTGCATACTTTTGATTATATTTTGTTTATGAAATGAGTTAGAGTTGGATATTTGGCTTTGTGGTCTAATGTGCATGTAATGTAGCAATAAAGGATAAAAGAAAGGAAAATGCAGGTATAAAGGATAAAAGCAAGGAACTATGGCAAAGACCTTGGTAAAACTAGAATGGGACAAGGGAGAGTAATTATAGGAGGTAAATCCTCCTCATTTACTACCCCTCCATTTGTATATTCCTTCACCAGCTCAGAATACAAACAACCATCACTTTGAAGACTCGAAGACAGTCAAACAAGTGAAAAGGATAGAAACCAATTTTTATTGAATTAGAGGCCAAGCCTCCCTAATGGGAAAAAAGTCGTTAGAGACTTCAAATTTATAAATAGAGAGGTTTGGGACCTCAGTAGGATTCGGACTTCTATTGTAAAACTCTATTTTATTTCTGAGTTGCAAATACTTGTGACATTTTTCTCTGTAATCCATGGTTTTTCTAATAAGAATGACTTCTGCTTAAGCCAACTCTAAGTTGACTCTAAGGGTTGAAGCTCTTGGGTTAGGGCCCAACCCAAGTAGCCAAAGCTCCTCTTCATTGTACATATCTGCTAGCATAAAAGTTATGTTCTGTTTACTTGCTTAAGTAGTTTCATGGTTTGTTGATTCATTTGCTCAAGTAGTTTCTTGGTTCTAATTCATTTGTTTAAGTAGCTTTCTGGTTTTGTTCATTTGTTTGAATAGCTTCTTGTTTCTACTCATTTACTTCAGTATCTTCATTAGCTTTAAGTTTACTTCCATTTGTGTTTTTTAATTCCCAGGTTAGTTAGAGGAAAAGATTATTATCAAGTTGTGTTCAGGTGTCTCGGCCTCATCTCCTCCCTCTAGGACCACGACTTGAGTTAGAGACCCTTTAGCAGCCCCAAAAACACAAGTCTTTGGTTCTTGCATGGGCTATGGAGTTCGATGTTTAAATCAGTTCTTTTTTCACCCACACTGGTTCTCTCTGTCATTTTCATTTGAAATTGCCTCGAGCATGTTCCTCATGCATCGCTTCATCGTGGTCCGATCACCAACAAACCTTCACAATCACCGTCTGATTCACTATTTTCTCCAATTGCTACCTCGTGTGGAGTCCATCACTCACTTTATGAAATTTAAGTCCCCACCATCAATCTGGCTTGCCTGATCCGACGATTGTCGCTTCACCCGATCGCCAACCTTCTTGGTCGATCTACACCATTGATAAGCCTTGCCTCAGCCAACGGCTATCATGCAATCTTGTGCGGATTAGTGCACGAACGTTATCCACTCAAGAGCACATGAGAAAAGTGGTTTTCTCATTATACGTGTCGCGCAGTAAGGCTAATCGCGTGAAATTTCCAAAAACTACTTACAGCCTGAAGGGCACACGAGAAACTACTTACCGCCTTAGAAACCCGCTCCCTCATTTTCACACGTTTCTTTTCCCTACAATATGATCTCTGTTGTCCATCCCTTGACTTCACCCGCGCAATTAGATCTCGACCATTCATCTCCTTTGTTGGCCTTGTCCGTCCATCCCTTGACTTAACCCACGCAATATGATCTCCATCGTTCATCGTGTGTTCATCCTGTTCATCCATCTAGTTGCTTAAGCCTTCACGATAAGACCTCAAATGTTCATCCTGTTCATTAACCTTGTTCACCCATATATCTACATAACCTCCTGTGATCCAATCTTCATCGTTCATTTGCCTTTCACCCGACTGATCCAATGGTTCTTATGCACTATTGCTCCCTCACGTTCTCCTTTCACTAATTTCGACCTCCGATTGCTTTTTCTGCCTGAAACCCGATTTAGCCTAAGTTTCTTTGTTACACCTTAGTCTAATTTTGATGCTCTTTACTTCTGAAAATTAGATAATTAGCATTAAGTTAGTGATAATTTAGCAATTCTGCTTAGCATAGTAGTTTAATTGTTAGTTAGCTCATGGTGTGATTTAGCATTTCATGATGTTTTCTTCATTACTACAGTAGAGTATCTCTCTCTTAGAATAGGTTTGCTCTCCTTCCATCAAAGAATTAAGCTTCTTCTGACCCTATAGAAGTTTGGCTTGGAACCCCTGGGGTCTCTTACCAGACAAACAGTGACAACAGGCAGGACCTTCACTTCTACTTGTGCATATAGCACTGTCACCTCCAAGTTTGTATGAACCCCGGGTTGATAAGTAAAGTTGGTAGCGCTAAGAGTTGCAACATTATTGTTGCAATACCTAGGCTCATCAAAGAGTTAAGATGAATTTATGTTGTTTTAAATATTAAAACATAAATAGTTGTTTTCTTAATATGAATATTATTCTAGTCTTGTAAAATTCTTAGGGTAAGCCTTATCCTTTTGCATTGGACTCTGTGTGGATTAGTGCATGGGGATATTTTATGAGATTACCTATGGAATTATGCATGCTCGTGATACTTTTCTATAATAAGCCTCCTTAGTCTCAAATGTTAAACATTTGTACTCAAGCCATAACTATTTGTATGTTAGATACATGTATATGATATAATAGAAATCATGTGGATGTTGACATACTTGTATGAGAGACATGTGGTCCCATATCAATTTTAGAAATCAAATCCATGTTATTATGCCCATTGGCAAGTTGATCTAATTGACTTCTTTGCTCATAGTTTCTAATTCAATGGAAAAGTGTATTAGTAGGGCCAAGATATCACATATACATCCCAATTAGCTTTAAACAAATATTGTCTTCATATTTTGTAATTATCTAGAGGACTAATGTATTTTCTTCTTATTTTGCACAAGACGATTAAAACTATTGGAAATATGCACAAGATTATAGGAATATAAGCAACATGTGCAAGTTATGAATAATTACATTGTGCCAAGACCAAAACAAATTAACAATATTTGAAGAAAAACACTTTATTTATAAGTTCTTGATCCATAAAATGTCACGGATATTCCATTGGACAATTAGTCGTAACAGATATGATAAATTTGTACTAGAAATCTAAACTTTATACTATGAATGTTATCTTCTTTAGACTTGTAGATTTATTAAGTTTATGTTTCTATGCATGTAATACAGAAAATGCAAAAAATAAAGGACAGATGAAAATACAATCACTCACAACCATAAGACACAAGATATTACCTAGGAAACCCTTTTGGGACAGAACCAAACTGGAAGGTGAGGTTTCTCTCCTCTCTCTTTCTCTAAATGGAAATAGATACAAGTACAAAGAAGTGATACTAGTGGCCCTTGGGTTACTACAGTGCACAAATCCTCTATGTTTACTCTCTCTAAAGATGCACCAAAGTCCTATTGACTACTTTTTTTTGCCCATATATTTGTATATGAATGTTGTAGACCTATTCAACTTCATTTCTATCTTCTCTCACAATGTAGTCTGAAATGCACTGAGAGATATCATGTCCCTATCTAAAATGATGCTCATTGTTATCCCATAGTGCACCCAAACTTGTCCAAAGAATAAGTTCATTGCTTCTTTTTGGCTTATGGTCTTTGTACAGGGCCTTATAACAAACATATTATGGAACCTATCAAGTACCATGAACAAGTAGCCATGTTCCTTGTTGTTGGTAAACCTCCCACAAATTCCATGGAAATGCTTTCCCAAGGATGAGTGGGTACAAGGGATGGTACAGACCCTGTTTCATGTTATTAGGCTTATTGTTACTACAAATGATTCATCCTCTTATGAACCTATATATTTATTCTTGCATCATGGACCAATACACATACATCTAAAAGTTGGCCACGGTCTTCCCTACACCAAAATTCCCTACAGCCTTGGATATGTGAGCCTCTTTGACCAGTTGTAGCCGCTCACCTTTAGGAACACATAGCTTATATAAACTATAGAGTAACTCATTTTGGGGATGGTAATAAAGTATGTTGTCACCATTATGTAGATGTGTTGACAAGGTTAATCCTCTCTTCGGATAGAGATGATCCCTCTAGCCCAATGACTAGGTCTAGAAACATAAGTGACAATCAACTAGACATCTTCCTAGGTTATAATTGAAAAGTTAAATGAAGGAGATGACCTACCTCGTTCTGAAGCTATTCTGATTTCCTTTGTTGAGGGCCTCGAACTGCTTATGTCATGGGCTTGTTCCTGCTTCACTCAGCACTTATGTACTTGCACAAGTGATCAAGAGACAACAAAGCATGTCAAAACCAATAGCAAATCCAATAACAACTTACTTAACAGATCAAGGAATGTCAAGTTAATAAATACATAAACATATATATTTTGGGAAGATGAACCAATAGTTGTATATTATTTTAAGGAATAAAGGGAAGCTTACAATCAAAGCCTTGACGTTGAAAGGCTCTCCTTGAGTGGTAATCCACGTCTAATCCAAGAAACTCTCCAAGCACTCCTTCTCCAAGTCTAATGAATAGCCTCTTGGCACAAGCTTAGCATAAGGGTTCAAATAGAAATAGACCAACCCATCCTCTAACCTGACCAACCATTTGGGAATGGGAGAGGATGAACTTATAGGTTGGGAAAGGGAGTTGGATCTCTCCAAAGATAGGAGTAGGCCATTATCTCAAGGAGGTAGCTCATAGGGATAAGACCAAGAGGCCAATTTGGGAGAAGTTGGCCTCATCTACGCTGAACAACCTCCAGCTCGCCACTCTAGAAGCTTCTATATCATAAAGCTTCTCATCCTCTTTGGGAAAATTTCCTTTCTAGTATCATCATGGGTATATGAGTAAACAGAGCGATGCCATCGTGGGTCAAACTCAATGCAATAGGTGACCATCATTGTTTTAAGCTTCATAAGAGAAATGAATCTCATTTTAGGGTTTTAAGAGCTATTTCTTTAGGGAAAGCTCAAGGCATTTTCCAAACAAAGTCTTAGGAGGGATCTGAGCTATATACATGGATGAGTATACTGTATAAAGGTCATGTTTTAAACACTTTGGGATATGTCACAGGGAAGTGCAGGAGGCATGAAAAAATATTGTGTAACTTATGCCCCCTAAAGCATGAAGGCAGAACGAGGAGTGATGGTTGAGATGCTTTACGAGCTCTTGCAAGGATGCATATACATATACATATCTGAGATCAAGACGTCAATCCATGACATGGACGCAGCCATCCAGATGATGAAGACTATATGGAAATTTCCATGGTATGGGCACAGCCATCCAGATAATGTAGATCATCATAAATATAAAGTATCACAGTATGGTCACAACCATCAATATAGTAGAAACATATGTAAAATCATGAATGACATATAACTCCATGTAGTCTAAGTCATAACAGACAAGACTCAAGGTCTTACGCTCCATCCCGACCCGATCAATGTATGAATCCTAACATGCAAATAAATGTGTTGAAGTCGAACATGCTAGAAAACCACCTCATTACCGGTTAATGATGCAAATCGTTAACAGGTACGAAAGAAACCACCAATAATGACAATAGTTCTCAAGGTACAATAGTACGATCCGTGAATGTGATAATGAAGTTGAGGTCGAACGCTCGTGGAATCACTTGATCGAAAGCCAATAATGAAGACATGTTGTCAAATGCGAAGAACTGGCCATTAGGGCATGCCAGCTCTAAGGTATTGAAAGGGAATTTCTAAATCATCTTCGTGGATAATGAGCTGGAGTCGACAGGAAGTGACCCGTCGAAGGAGGGCAATGATGAATCCCCCATCATTGACATGAAACAAGGAATAAAGTGGAGAATAATTGTCAACACTGTAACAACGACTCAAACAATGTATAGTAAATAACTACATATTGAACTTCTCTTGAAAATTGGTGACACGACTCTAGAGTGTGGTAGCATTTGACTCGACATAGGACTAAAGGTCATGATGACAGAATGGAATAGTAAAATGAGAGGCAAAATGGATCACCCAAACCCGGGAGGACAAGTGACTAAGTGAATTTATCCCAAACCTAACATGAGAGCAGAAGAGTGTCATGTTCAAGAGCGACATGCTGCCTATACAAATGATGTTTCATCTTCATTTTCCCCCCACTATTTCTAGTGAGTACTGTTAGACTCCGTCTCATGTCAGAGATTGATTCTTCTTCAAAACAGGGTTTTGAAGAAGAAATCATTTAATGTGTTGTTTTAGATTATGTATTTTATCTTCAGCTCTTCAAAAGGCAGCAGTGACTTCAAGCTCCTATCCCTGCACAAGCACCATTCAAAACATCATCAGTAATCAGAGGCAAAAAGCTATTTGGAGAAAGTCTCACTGGAAATCCCGAACAAACTTCATTGTCATAGCTGTTGAATTAAATGATTGTGTTAGCGCTGGTAATGCCCTACTGTTCATTTATCAAAGGAATGTGATCCGAGGTGATTTTGTGCTTGTTAGTAGGCAAGAGTTCATTCTACTTCTGCCAGATTTTAGGGCTGCTATGGTTGGGCTTCCAGACATTGTAGTTGCAACACCAGCTTGTATTGGGATATGTATTTCTACAAATATTCTTCAATCTTCATCTCTTGAGGAGTCACTTGCTACATTGGTTTTAGATGAGATCTTCTTTAAATCTCTGGTTCATTATATTCCACATCGTTGTCAGTGCATCCTAATGTTTGCAACAAGATGTCGAGAAAATAAAAATCTTGTGCTGCATAGTCCTGTAAATCTAACACGAACTGAAGT